>JAJMJS010000003.1:0-474902 GCA_030563665.1 Scheffersomyces broadrunensis | reverse complement strand
CCTTTATTTCTGCTTTAACTTCTTCAAGTTCTTTCTCTGATTCTTTTATTGATGCTTCTGAATTTTGATATTCTTTAAACATATAATTTTTCTCCTCATTTTTCGATTTTATCTTATGAATAAGATCATTAGTTTGAGTTTGTAAGTCCCATATTTCTAATTGATTCTTAATATATTTTAAATTTGATTCATTCTCGATTTTATTATCATCAGTAAATTTTTCAAGTAGTTCTTCTAATTGTTTAATGTTAGACCTATTAGATTCAATTTCCTCTGATTTCTTGATTATCCATTTATTAGCCGCTGAGATACGAGTTTCTGCATGGTCAACGTCATCAAATATATTGGAAATAGTCTTCTTTAATGGATCTTCTCTCCTACCTAGTCTATTTTGAATCTCATCTTCATTAAATTTGACATACCCAATATATTCTTCTTCGGCCCTCTGCATTTCAAGATAAGCATTATTCAATTGCATGATTAGTTTATGGGTTAAAATAGTTGTATTATTATAAGATGTACTATCTCCATTAGAATGTATACCTATCATTTGATTATATGAGTTCTTTAATGGATTAGTTACATAATCCAGTTGTAATCTCTTTGACTCATAATAAGTTGCTTTTACTTCTTTTTTATCTTCCTCAAAGTTATTAATTACATCTGCAGAATCGTAAGGTGTGTAGTGATAATGTACTTCAGTTAATAATGAACTTTCAACATCAATAGCTGTGAAACGTGGAATTTTTGATAAATCAGGCAATGGCCAAGGTGGGAAATTACTTCTAATACTTGTTTTAAATACTTCATCGAAGAATTTGGATGACAAAAATGTAAGCTTTTGATTATAAATTGGGAAGATATCTGGTGGTAAATTACCTATGTAGTCTCTTAAACATACAATTGATGAGATAAGTTTGTATAAATAATCCTTTTGACCAGTCTCTTGTTCATAATATAGTTTGCAATGCTCTATTGTTTTCATTGGAACTAATCGTATTATTATAGCTTCTCCTCTACGATTTTGAGTTCTTATCAGTTTTATGAATTCATGATTAGTATCGACGTATCCATCAAATACTATTATAACATCAAATTTTACTGAACTTAATTGTTCTTCATCTCTTTGTACCAATCCATCATGCGGAAGTAAATGAACTGTTGTATTGGTTTCTCCTGTTTTATTTGTTTTCTTGGACTCTCTCTGTACATTATTACCAACATATCTTTTAACATTCTTATTACCGGAACATCCTAATAAAAGAGCATCCACCAAATCAAAGAATTTCAAATTATTATTCATCACTATACCTATGTTTTTTGTCTTTGATGGACTGTTCAGTACTATTACATTTATTAAATCTTTAAGAACATTAAATTTCCCACTTGTATCTGCTAATTTATTTGGTAAATCTTTTTGAGTTAAATTTTTTGGCATATAATGATTAATTAATAAATATGGATGAGTACTAACAAGCATACAATTGTCAATACAAATCTCCAATGACTTCACTATTAATTCTTTCGTATCATTGGTTTCACAGTACTTTAAAATATCAGGATAATGTAATGATACGATTTGGTCAGTAAGTTCTTTTTGAAATTCATACATTGGAGTTGGCAAGTGATAATCTCCACTCTCATTGACAGTATCTAAATCCAATTCTATTATAGGGGGTTCTGGAGTTCCATCCAATATCTTTAAAAGATTCATCTTCTTAAATTTCACTAAAAAGTCTTAATTCTTTTTATTTGTTATTGTATTGTGACTTTTCAATTGAACTATTTTTGAAATTCTTTCTTTTTTCTTTTCTAACTGTTTATTTTTTTTTAACTGTTTAATTTTTGTCTCGCTTGTGTAAATCTTTTTTGCATAATATGAAACGTTACTTTTTTATTACAGTATATAATTATATAGAATTACTCCATAATTTTATAGATCTATCCCATCCACTACTAATTATCCTTGTACCATCACCACTTATATCACAACTCATTACTTTATCATTATGACCTGAAAGGGTTTTCACTTTAACCCAATTATCAGCGGATATTATTCCTAAAGTGCCATCATAAGATGAAGTTATTAAAAAGGTACCATTTGAATCTAATATTTGTGGATCTTCTCCATATTCACCAGTAACTTCTTTACTTAATATATCTGGCTGTCTTCTGTTGAAAAATTTAACATCACTAACCACTTTTGTATGAACTGGTAATGAAAATAATTCTGTATTTTTACGATCAAGTTTACGAATATCCCATAATTTAACTGAAAAATCGCCACTGGCTGTAGCCACATGATATCCATTCGATGACCAGTCCATACTATATATTCCCTTTATATGGCTTTCCATAGTAGCAATTGACCTTCCAGAACGTAAATCCCATACTCTACCAATAGCATCTAATCCACCAGTAGCTAAGAGACTACCATCAGGATGGAATGAACCAGCAAATACTTCTTGAGAATGACCTTCTTGCTGAATTAATGCTTCCTGCGTTCTGTTGATGTCCCAAAGTTTCCAAGTTTGATCGAATGATAATGAAGCTATATATCGTCCTGATGGATGGAATAAAGTTTTGGTTACTCTATTATCATGGGCTTTATTAATTGATATAAATGGCTTAAATTTTTCTTGTTTTTCATCATCAACTTTCCAGATATGTACGTTTCCTTCTCCACCTCCGGAAACTAATAAATTACTATCAGAATAAACATCCCAATCTAATGCACTTACTTTGTCAGTATGATATTTCAAATCTTGGGAATATTTGATGGATAAATCTGATGCTTTTAAAATAGTTATTGACCCATCCCATGAACCACTTGCAATTAAGGAATTATCTTTTGAAAATCTTACTGCTGATAATGCTCTAGTATTCCGGGGTATTAATTGAGTACCATAAAGTTCAAAATTTTCAAGAGATGAATTAATTTGCCTTCTATGCTTTAATATTTTTATAAAATCTTGATTCCTCGATACCGATTTCAATCTCGTATTTCTCTGTGCTGATTGCTTTAGTGAATAATTTAGTATATCAATTCTGGCATTATAAAGTTCTTGCGATCCAGGTGTATAAAACTCTTCATCATCATCCTCTATTTCTTCTTCATCATCTTCTTCGTCACCATTATTCCCTTTATCTATTTCATAATCGAAGGCTGTGATTTGTGTTGGTGATTCAGATACTAATTTAATTAATCGTGCACGTCTATCGGCAGCATCTTCACCAAATAGGGTTATTGGTTCACCTAACTTTCGTAACTCAATCCGCACGTCTGCATCTAATGTCGGCACTGCTTGATAGTCTATATCTGGCTTGAATCTTTTAGGATCATTTATAATCGGTATGTCATCAATGTCCATTAGAATTTGGAAATATAATG
This sequence comes from Scheffersomyces broadrunensis, assembly GCA_030563665.1. Taxonomy (NCBI): domain Eukaryota; kingdom Fungi; phylum Ascomycota; class Pichiomycetes; order Serinales; family Debaryomycetaceae; genus Scheffersomyces; species Scheffersomyces broadrunensis. The sequence goes on along the minus strand of JAJMJS010000003.1, from coordinate 471,511 downwards.
ATGCTTGGAAATCATGTTTAACAATTTGAAAATTCCACTTCTGTTTTTTTTTTAATCTCACTTTTACTGCAACCAAAATCTACAATACATAAACTGATTAAATAAATTAAATAAATAAATATACACCTATATAGCTATACATAATAATCTAGTGATTTGCTTTAAGAATTCTATCTGAATATTGAGCAAAATTTTCCTTTTGGTTGACCATTTCATCTAAATCAGGTTGACAAAATACCGCTAAAGTATTTCTAGCAATTTGTGGTATTGAAGTACCTTTAACATAATGGGGAACGGCTTTAAATTTACCCTTTGATACTTCTTGTAAGGTTGAACCACTTTGAAATGCTAAGCAATCAGCAGGAATATTAACTTTTACAACGTTATTATTTCTATCACGAATATACAATCCCAGTGTAGCATCTGGTGACTTTTCTAAATCTGAAGTTAAGCCTTTAGATTCGTCTATGAATAAAGCAGAAGTCAATCCAGTTAAACATGAATGATCCAAATGCTCTCCACACCAATCATCGTCACCTTTATCAGTATCACTTTCCTTTACGGGGAAATAATGCAATAATCTTGCCTTTGTACAAGTTGAAGTTCTTACAACTCTTTGCAAGTATCCAGTTTCATAACCCTCGTCGATTATCTTTATGAACTTATCACAATTAGATGCTACTGATTCACCAACATCAATAATCAAATTACAAAGCTGCTTTAGATTAGTTTCAAAATGGTCCAAGGTTTGAATAGTTGAAGGAGGCCAAAGATTTGGAGTTGTATATGACTTAGAATCCTTGAATTTATCAACTAATTCTTTTCGTGGTCCTTGTAAACTTGGATCATTGTGAAATGCACAATTCACATAATAGGAACCTTTATTATAGTCAGGTTGACCAGTAGAGGCTAATTTTTCCTTACCACATGACCATCCAGTTAGCCATATTGATTCTTCAGATTCCAATTTTTTTAATTCATTGTCTGATAAATTAGCTAATATTGAAGCACTCTTTAAAACTTTTAATCGTAATGAATGAAATTCTTGGGGTAAACCATTAACAACAATTATACCTAAAGATTCAGGTCCGAAAGCTTCACTTAAAATATCATGATCGATACCACTTCTCAAGTCCTGTAGACTAACAATAACAGGATCTCTAGTATCTAATTGAACCATTACTGTCCTTATCAATTATGAATGAAAATTTTAAACCAGATCAACAAAAATAATTTTTAAATGCGGCAAACTCCTTTACCAAACAAAAGAGAATTATTTATTTTTGCATCCTGAACTAGAAAGGTTAGAAATTAATGTTGATAATCAAAATAACCCATCTTTTTAATATAAATCGCTTGTTTTAAAATCACAAATTGAATAACTGTTATTTAAAAATATTGAAAAAAGAAACAAGAAGAAAAATAAAAAAAGAAAGCCCGACGCGGGACTCGAACCCGCAACCTTTTGATGACTGTTAATTATGAAAATTTTTCAATTTCTTAAAAGTCAAACGCTCTAGCCATTGAGCTAGCCAGGCAATGTTTTGAGAAAAAAAAGTCTAGGACGATCATAATGTATTCTTTGCACGTGATATATTGTCATGTGATTTGTTAAACGTGATTAATTTTATCCATAGTTAAAGATTTTTAGTTTAATTAATTTTTTAGATTTTTGTAACATATTTGCAATATTCTCAAAGAAATATTTTAAATTATATAATTCTTCAATATTGTTTTATTATGACCAGCGATTTATATATTTTAGATCCACTAGTCCCCTCTAAAGGAATCGGATAATTCAATGCTTTTAAGGTCTTATTTATTATAATAAGTCTAAATATTTGTATAATTGATTCTCCTTTCTCAGACACAAGAAAAACTGCTGCCAAAAAAATGTGATAGATAACAGAATATATTATACATATAACAAAATTTATTTAATATATATAGGCTGAGTAAAATAAAGATCATTACATATAATGTACTAAAGCAGTAATCAGTTGAATCAACATATGATATGAGAGTAACTTGATTGATTAAATAAAATTGGATTTAACTAATTATCAAAAGTGCAGTAAATTTATAGAAATATTTATCATAAAATTTTATAAAAAGAATTTATGATTAATTTTATTTTTTGACTTTTTCTATTTACCGCCATTGCCAATCATTATTCAGCATCCTTCATCATTAATAATTATTAATTATTAAATATGAGATATTATATTTTATTAATATTGTTGTTGGCTACCATTAATGGTCAAAAAATTGCCGCCATTCCTTCAACTTTAACTTCAGCTTTAAACGCTGTTACTACTACGGAAACTCAATTAGAAATTGATTCACTAAAGGATCAAAGAGATAAAGACAAAGCTGAAATCACTAGTCTAAAAGAAAAGTTAAATGGTCCAGATTATGCACTTGCTGCTTTTATTATTGCATTGTTAACCATACTTATATCAATATTATTTGGAGTATTAAGTTGTACATATACGATAAAAATGTATAAAAATCAAATAGCTCTAGGGAAAGAGATGGTAATATCTCATAGCGGTACCCTTAGGTTTCAATATAGGGAAGATGCAGAAGTAATAAATGAACCTTCTACGGATGGCAGGAGAAATGGTAATGAAAACGCTTAAATTATTTTATCAGGTAAGGTACAGTTGTCACCATTGAACTTCTTCTTTCAATGGCTTCTTTAATTTACCTTTGGACGTCTCTTCCAAAGTTCTTTAATATTTTTTGTTAATAAATTCCTGTGTTATGTTTTTTCTACATGTAGGATAATTAAGTACAAGCTCCTATAAGTTCAAGAACAGCAAATTTATTAGCAAAGTATAAATTAGCGACTATTACACCTTATTTGATCGTTTTATTAATAATGAAGGTAAGAGCCAGTCCTGGATTTGAATTCTATCATTAAGCCAATGAGTAGACTGTTTATTGAAAATATATGGAATCTAAATAATGGGTATTTAGAAAATGAATCATTTTATCTTGTAAGCAATGAAGTTGAGGTCTGGGTTGGTGATTTCCGTATCAGTGGCAGCACAATATCTGGTATAGTAGTGAAAGTAACGGAATATTGTTACAGTAATTTAAACTTGCCACAAACAATAATTAACGCCAATTGATCATCCAATTTCAATTCTTTCAAATCCTTTACTCTTTCACCATTATAAACAATATTATAAATAATTTTTAGTATTCTTAGCCTTCAAACATAAGATAATGGATGTCTGGTCCATTACCTGATGCTAATAATATAACTACATGATTCTGTATGATTAGTAGAAGAATTGGGGTGGAAAGACATTCATTGTTGTACGCTTTTTAATTTAATAAAAAATAATCACGTTTTCAGCAATAGTATTTTTTCTAGAGTTACCTATTTTACATGACAGGCAATTACAAGAAGTTAAGGATATATATATATATATATATATATATATATCCTATCCAATACATTGAATTAAAACCTAGCAAATAAGCAAAGCATTAAAATGATTAACCTTTTCAGAAAGATAGGAAGGAAAAAGCATCGAGAGAAAGAGGCTGCAAATAAAATTTTTTACTTTGAACTATTTAATGTGGGACGAAATCCTGTGATTATCCAAGTAGACACCATGTTAGACGAGGAAAATATTGACGATTCTCCTCGAGACCCATTGATGGGTGATAATATATTAATTCATAATGCCAAAGAGCCATTTCCATATTATAAGACTCTGAAATGTTATTTTGATAATTTTCATACATTAGATACTTCAATTAAACAAATTGTTATACTACAATTTATTCTTGGAAAGCAAGATGATGGAAGTGGAATGATACCATTATTAACAAAATTGCTTGATTTTAAACAATGCAATATAGAGCTTTCTCTTTATATTTATAGAAACTTTGAAGAAGGTATTCCTACTAAATTCAAGTTGCCAATTCATTTACTTTCTCAATTCAAATGGGCTAGCTTCAGATTCGATACTGACTATATGCCACCTGGATTATCATTAGATTACTGGATATTAATGAAAAGTTATCCTCTTATTGACTTGTATTGGTTACAGCTGAGTCCAGATCTTGAAGAGCTTCATTTGGGAGAGAAATTAAGAATTAAAGCAGATGCAATGAAGCTACGATTTAGGAAACTTTGGAATCATAGTTTTGAATGTTGTGAAATACAGTCGCAGAATTTCTGGGGTAAATTTATGAATAATAATGTATCGATAACGAAATTGAAATTAAGACGATATGTATGCACGTATTATCTTTGGCAAAAAAATAATATAACTGATCTAACATTGGTAGGATTTGAAAAATTCTATTATTATATTTTTAAAAATTTTTCAAACGCAGAAAAATTGACTATTTTATTTGAATATTCAAATTCATTGGAAGTTGATGAGTTGAATAAATTTTGGAATACTTTTAGCCCCAATACAAAATTGTTTGTGATGGAGCAACAAGGTGCTAATGGTGCTGAATGCAATTCAAGTTTCAATTCAAGATTTACAATTGTTCCATATCATAAGAGTTTCAAAACTAATTGGTACTTCTTGGATCGGCTTAAATCAAAGGCAGAACTAGTTCCATATTTCTATGCTATTTCAAAAAAACATTCAGAGTTACTATTGACGTATGAAAACAGCTTTGAAGGTAAAAAATTCAACTTTTCGTGATATTCTTTAATGTCCGCTCTTTACATATAATGTCATTACTTTTTATTCTCTATATACTACTCACCTCAATATGTCTTCCTACCAATTCTTTATAATTGAATTTATAGAAAAGCCAGAAGAAACTGAATCAAGAATTTGTATTTACAACTGCTAAGCATATAGATATAAATAATTTGAATCGTCATCATGACGCCCATATATAGTTTCCAATTTCTCATGAAGAGATATCTCGCTTTCGTCTTCGGCAAGATCACTTTCTTGTTGAAGGTGAGTAGAATTTTCCATAAACACGGGGCTTAGCACTGAATCATTTGAAGAATATATTGATCCAAACTCTTTTATGCAATATTTCTGTGATCTTTTTATATCATTCATTACATCCCTTTCTGATTTTTTTTCTTTAGAAACTTGCATTATTGCCGATTTTCCAATGCCCTTTAATAAAGAAAAAATAATCTTAAACTTATCTTCTTTAATTCCATAATGCTCAAAAAGATAATTCATTATAATGGAATAATTATAATCACAAACTTCAAGAATATGCAACACATCAGCTTTTGTAGCATCTATACCTTTACTTTCTAAATATGATAAAAGTTGTCCTTCCATTAAATTTCTTTTAACTTCATCTGTAGTCATTGAAGATTTAATCAATATGCTTAATGTAGTTCTTGTATAGGATTTAATTGAAACATATCGTTTAAAATATTTCATAAATTCATTAAGTTTTAAAGATTTTACTAAGCTTTTATCGATTTCTTCTTTACCACCTAAGGCCAGAAATCTATAAGCTTTACTTAAAATTTTTTCCCAACAATTCCAATGATTTTTATAACTTTGTATTTCTGGTGAAAAATTGGTACTATTAGTAGATGGAATCATTGCATAAAGTAAATTAGATGGCATACCACTATCTTCTAAATTATCATCTTGATTATCTAAAAATGGTTTTAAAATCTTATTTTGAAATTCATTATCAGAATATGTTGATAAGACTAATTCCCAATTAAATAAAAATGATTCAATTTCCTTTTTCAATTCTCTTGGTTCATAAGTTCCACTTAATATACAAATATAAATCCCAACAGTTGCTCTTGATATTTTTAATCCAGTAAAAACAGAATATCCTAATTGTCTTTTAGTTCTTAATTCATACTCAAGATTACTTGAAAGGATATAATCAATTAAGGAACCCATTGTTCTACTTTCTGGATTCTCTCGTATTCCAATTTGTATATAATAGTACAGGGTATTTAATGGATCCTTTTTATTAATATTGGTAACTTCAAAAGTATAATCTCTTCCCTCCATTAATAAGTAACTAGATGGTTCTATAAGTTCCTCACAACCCAGAATTAATCTTTCATGACCAGTAAGACCATTAACAATCTTACTTATATCTTTTGATTCATCCTCAGAACAATCACCATTAACAAAGATTCTTGTATACATTATATCCAGTACAAGAAGTTGACAAATTCGATTTAATTCTAATTGATCCAAGAGTTCAAGTGCCTCTAATCTTTCTTCAATTGTCCAAACGCATTGATCAAGTAACATTGTTGAACCGGCAAGAGCTTGCTTTATACCATTACTAATTCTTAAATCTTCATATTCTTTTCTTAATCTAATTCTAACTTTTAATAGATTCTTGTAAGAAATATCATGAATACCTTGAATTAAAAAAGATTTGAATTCATCAATAACATATTTTAAAACAGTTAAATAATCTCGTGATGGACCACTTAAATTAATACAAATAGATGGTGACCCGGTTAAATTAGCATAAAGACCCCATGAATAACCAAGTAACTCCGCTGGATATAATTTATACCTTAAATCATTACCAATTATATCACATAATAATTCCATAGCAATATGAGTCATTGGAGTTGAATCCATGGCCACACTTTGGAATTGTAAAGAAGATGTTAATTTAGATTTATAAATCAAATCAAATTCTTGTTTAAACCAAATTTCACAACGTTTTGAAAAATCCAATAATATTGGTGGTTCATTAATTGAAATTCTTTTAGTTTGAAACATTGAATCTGAATCATTGTTTGAAACAAGACTATCTACTAAATTATTTAATTCTAATTGAGTAAATGATAAGAATTTATTAGGTGATGGGATTGAAAATACGGGTAGATTCAGCAAATGAGCAAATTTATATAATTCTAATGAATTTAAGGAAAGTATTTTATAGTTAAAATGATAATATTTATCCTTTTCCATATCAAAATCATTATTATTATTATTATTATTATTTCTTGATTTGAAATTCAATAATGGATTAACAATTTGTGAATTCTTGGATATAATTATTATATTGAAATTATTCATTGATAAGATATTTTCAGTTTCCATACAAAAATCATTTACTAATTCATTCCATAATGATTTTGTTTGGGATAAATCATCTAAATAATTCGAACCATCATGATCTAAATCTCGATGACCTTTTAATATATTAGATAATCCTAAACTATTCAAATCCGATTGTAAAAGTTGAGATAAATGTGATACTTCATCCATAACTGAAATTGAAGAAGATTGAAAATAAAATGAATGTTTTAATATAGTTTGTAATTCACAAAAATATCGTTTTAATTGATGACGATTTAAATTTATAATATCTTGAATATATTTAAAAACTATTGATATAATTGATTTTAAATTTTTTTCACCATCTTTAATTAACTCAAATTCAATACATAATAATTTATCTTTAAAAGTTAAATTTTGAATGAAAACCATTATAGAATTAATATAATTCTTATAATTTCTTAAATAATGACATAATGATTCTTTTGATTCATCACCTAATATATTACACCAAGCTGATTCATAAAAGGAAAGATTTTTAATTTGATGATGATTCTTAATTGGAAATATTAATCTTAATACTGAATGATGAGGATTTTCAATGAATAATAATTTATTTATATTGTCCGATTCAAACACATTGATGGATGAATAAGTATTCGTATAGGAGTCTTGAAGGATATTTAATCCATCTTGATGATGAATTGAACTTGATAATGTCTCATAAGAAGAATTTCTCAATTCTATTGATAATGATTTTTTATTTTTTTTTTTTTTGTATATATTTTTATTAGTACTACCAATATTATTAAAATTCAGTAATGTTAAAATTTGTAAATGATTTAATGATTGTGGACCTTCAAGGACTAATGTCATTTTATCGGGAGTATAATTAATATTAAAATAATTAATTAATTGATCTCTAACATTAATTTTATTAATTTTTGGTGATTCAGTTAAAGTAAATGAATTACCAGTTCCAAATTTACTAAATGGATGATTTTTATTAGTTAATAATTTTAATCCATGATAAAATATCTTATTTAAATTTGATTTATTAGAATCATGTTCATTATTTATGGCTGAAACTTCACGTTTTGATAATTCATTATAAAAAAGTGGTTGTTTAAAAAATGAACTAAAATTTCTTAATGAATAATTAAAAGTTAATTCATGATTATAGTCAGTTGAATTGACGGGGATTTCATAATAGAAACAGGTTTGTTCACCGGTTGTAAAAGCATTAGTATTACCTCCATTTGATTCAATCATACCCATAAAATCATCAGGATTAGGAAATTCTTTAGAACCAAGAAATAACATATGTTCACAAAAATGAGCTAAACCTGGTAATTCAGGTGGATCATTATGAGATCCAGTAGCAATGCAAACACTAGATGCTATGACGCTCGTTGAAGGATTTGATATTAATAATGCTAATATACCATTTGATAATAGGATTAAACGATATGATTTATTACAGTTAGATAAGGACTTTTTGATATTAACGGGGAAAGTTTTAACTGACTGATACTCCGACATTTACCCATTTGATAGTTTGATAGAGAAAGAATAGAAAGATAAGTAATATAAATAGATAATATATATATTCTATATTTATTAATGTAAGTAATGAAAAATTAAATAAAAAGTGATATATATATATATGTACTAGTTGTTTTAGAAATAATCAGAAAAAATGACCTAATTGGGCGATGACAATGGAAACTTGGGAGCGCCATCTCCTCGTGATAAAAACCATGTGACCACAAAAAGAAAAAAGAAATTACGTAATTTCTCCTTTTTCTTTTAATTAAAAATAAAAATCATTCCACCCACGATGGGATGGGGTGTAAATATATTATAATATATTATAATTATATATATTTATATTTCTATTTTTTATGTTAAATTTTTCATTTATATATGTAATTATTAATTACTTATATAAATGAATTAATTAATAATAATATTAACTTAATCAAATAAAATATAATAGTAAAATATATATAATATAATGTACATATATGTAACTTTGTATGTATATTTCTTAATCTTATCTTAGATAAGAGCGCTGGCTTTTGCTTTTACTCTGGTAAAGAAAAAGAAAAAAAAAATGCATGACAATTTTGGGTCGTGTACCTTCTACCAAAAGTTTTATATATATTTTTAAATGAACAAAAAAACAAAAGTTGGGTCAATTATGGAATTTCTTTTTTAGCATTAAATTTAATATTATATTTCAACTATTTTTACTATTCTTTAAAATAATATTATACTATACATCAAGAAACTTATATAGACTGGATCCACATGGAAATTAATCTAAATATATTAAATGTCGAATCAATATATATATAATAATTATCAACAATATTCTCCTAATATTGCTCATTCTTCCCTTAATGGGAATGGATCAGTAAATTCCAATACCAGTCCTACAACTGCTAATCTTACTTATATTTCACCTCCGAGTTCATCAAATAATAGCGTATTATCAACATCAACAAACTCATCATCGGCAACTTCTGGAAGCTCTGCCTCCAGTATAGGTGGTCAACCAACAAATGGTTTACCTCCTACCAATTATTCATTTCATAATCCTCGATTAAGATATTATTTATCAAAATCATTTGATATAGAAGATGATTTAGAATTTTGTCCTGAAATATCAGAATCTAATTCAAATACAAGTCCTACGATTAAAAAGTTTAATCCTTATACAGCAACAGTATTTTCACCTTCTCAAGAAATTAATCAACATCATCAACAACAGCAACAACAACAATCATCACAATCACAATCACAATTCCAACCATCAAGTCAACTTCAACAACAGCAACAGCCTCTCAGTTCGGCACCTACCTCCAGTGGTAGTGCAACTTCTCCAAGAGTCCATACTCCAAGAATAAAGAAACCATTGGAAATCATAAACCCTCAAACTAAATTGAGAGTAGGATCTCCTGCCATTCAAAATAAGTAAATCATTATATTGTTTTATTTAATATAAAATGCATGGTTGGACTTTATTTTTATTCTTTTATCTTTTTATTTCTCTATTATTTCTCTATTTTTTCTCTTTATTTTTTTTTTATTTTTATTTTTATTTTTATTTTTATTTTTACTTTTATTTTTACTTTTATTTCTATTTCTATTTTTGTTTCTTGGGAGAGAGTTGAGTGTTAAGTTGAGTTGATTGAAAATTCATGTTGGAGGATGACAATGATGATGATGAGAAGATATGAAGAAAATCACATTTAGTTGCTAAAACCTATAAATAATCATATATATCTAGATATATATTTATCTATCAAAAGAGTTGTTTTATTCATATTAGAAGAATCATATAGAGTTTTAGATTTTTATTTTTTATTTTGTCATCATTATTATTATTTTTACATGGTCTTATTGGGTTTTAAGTTTAGAAAATTATATTTTTAAAAAAAAAAGAAAAGGAGTAGAAAGAAAAACAAAGAGAAAGAGAGAAATATAGATAAATAAATAAAGGAAATGATAAAAAAAGAGAGAGAACGCATGCATTTTATATAATATAATTTAATTTATGTTTTATTTTTTATTAGTTTGTGATGAAAGGTTTATTAATGGTTGTTTGTGTTTTATTATTAAATTAATTTTTAATGTTTTTATTTGTTTTTGAGTTGATACTTTAAACAGTTGATTTTTTTTTTATTTTATGTTTTATGTTATACCTGTTTTATTATTAGGTTTTTATACTTTTTATTCTTTTATTATTTTTAGATACCTTTTAAAAATTAAATTCTAATCGGATTAGTCTTTTTTTTTATTTGATGGGTATCGTTCATGTCATATTATTATTTACTTACAAATTATTATAATATCTTATTATATTTTATTTTTGTTATTTGAGACGTAATTTATTCTTTTCTCAATCTGGTTTGGAGAAACTCGCTTATTGTTTAAGTTTATCTTCTGAATAATTTTTAATCCTTTCTCCACTTTTTAAATTTCTATTTCAAAAATTTGCTTTATTTTTTAAAAGTTGCTCTTTTTTACTTTACAAAGTGCTACTTGGTAACTATAGGTGTGATGAATCTATTTGATCTATCTCTCGCACAGATTGGCTTGGATTGACATATTTGACCTATATAAAAACCTAACCATTTTCTTTTTAAAAAAGATTAATCAAAGATTTAATTTTCTAATGAAACAATCATGAAATTTATTAGACTTATCTTAATTTCGACCCTTTTATTCTTACAATTTGGTTTATCAGAGACTCTTGATTCATCAGAAGTTGAATTTGTAACTAGGTTAGTCAACGATGCAAAATCTCATTTATCCGAATATTTAACATTCCTTGCCACGGCAACATCGTTAACAATCCCCAGTGATTTAACATCACTTGCAATTCAAGTTCAAACTTATACGGACGATTCCTACACTTCATTATTCAATAATGAAAATGTTAATGTAAGTCAATTGGAAACATTTGCAACTAATTTACCTTGGTATAGTCAGCGATTAGTAGCTAGTGCTTATGAATCAATAACAAGTATGGGTACAACTACTACTTCAACCTCTACTTCAATTTCTTCAGAAGTATCTTCTAAAGTATCTAATACTTCATCATCAGCTGGTGGTCAATTACTTAAAGTACCATTTATTGCTTCAATTGCTGGTATTGTGGCCCTTTTACTTTAATATGTATCTTGATTATTGGTGGTAATTGTTCTATATATATGTGTGTATGAATATTCTTATTATTTGTTTATTGATTATTAAGTAATATATATGTATGTATTGCATAGCCCAATACTTTTAAGTATTTAACTGTAATGTTTACAATTGAAATGGTAATCGGCTGTTGCTGTTGCACAAAACAAAAACAAAAAAAAAATCCTCATAACTGACAACTAAAAAAAGTTAAAAATTATTATAAATTATAAATTATTTCTTTCTTTCTTTTAATTAGATTCGTTTGAGTAATTATTTTGTATGATAATCATCAATTTAAATCATGTCAAATTATACAACTAGTAATACTCCTAATGGAGGTATGTATCTATTTTTAAAATTTAAATGGCATTATTAAATCCGAAGCTACTAACAATAACTCATAAATAATAGTGAATTTAGTACCAGCCGATAGAAGGCACGCTAAACAACGATTTGGATGGGTTAGAAGATTAATGCAAGTACCTAATAAACAACAGACTGGTTCATTATCAACTGGAAACACCAATGGTAACGTCAATTCTTCAGCAAATCAAAGACCTCCTCATCATCATCATCGTCCTCATTCACAATATTATTATTCATCAAGAAATACTCATGCAACTAATGAGGCTCTTAATGGTAGACAATTACGTATAGATCCTAATTCGGAGTCGAGATCATTTGTTTCTTCAATAGATAGTAGCATGGATAATAGAGGTGATCAAGTGTCGGATAATATTAGTACCATTCCCTTGAAGTCAATAACTTCGGGTCAGTCAACTAAGGCTCCTTCAATATTAAGTGATAATGTTCAAGATGGAAATTCAATTAATGCATCTACGACCGAAACTTCAATAACTCCAAGTATGGCCCTTTCAAATGGTGCAGTCGTTGTTATATCACCTGCCACTACCACTACAACCAATAATAATTATCAACTTAATGGAGGTAATCAAACTATTCAAGATAGAGATAGTGAATCCATTGTAACATTAGCAAGTTCATCAAGAAGAATTCGAAGAAGAAGTATTGATACTAATTGTAGTACTGCTGGTATTCCTCCTGCTTCAATTATGGAAAGATTAACTGTTCATCCCACTGCAGCTAATAGTAATTATGCCGTTAGTATTAGAACCAACGATAGGGCTAGTCAATTCGAACCTTCACTTTATGATTCTGCTGATCAAACAAGTTCATTAAGAAGTGAGCATGTTTATGCATAGCTTTTTGTTGTTTTACTTACTTTATAATGGTTTTTTTGGGGGGGAGGACGGTTATTTCTTTTGATTTTTTTTTAATTTTTGTCTTATTTGTTGTGTAAATTAGAAAATTTATCTATATTTAAAAGCTTCTATATGTATATATTGACATTCTTTTTCTAATATTGGTTATAAATATATAAAATGGTTTTAAAAAAAAGAAGAAGACTATTAATTAACTAATTAATTAAGCAGGTAATAGTAGTAACCACAGTAATACAAAAAAGGACTGTACATAAAACTCCTCTGCCGCAAGAGAAAAAAAATAAATAAACAACCACCAAAAACGAACAATTCAAATCAAAACAAATAATAATTATATCAATAAAAGTTATTCATAAATCCAAAAGTTTGAAGTTTTACTTACTTTGAAGACATTCATATATATACCCACCATCATTGAAATTAGATCCATAGGGTTTAATTTACAAGTGGATTGATTAATTGGTGTGGTAATAGTCATTAGCAACTAAAACAAAAAACAAAAACCACAAAAAAAATTTAAGCAAAACAAATCAAAACAATAAGGATGGGGACATTCAATTATAGTGATAATTCAATAGAAGGAGACGTTTACGTGCAAAGGCTAGCGACTTATATAAGACGAAATGAAGAAGCATTGGCTAATGGCCTACTATGTTTTTCCAAAAGTAAACATACTCAACTAAAAGTTAAACCATTAAGACTAACATTTTCAATTCATCATTTATATTATATAACAGAAAGAATCGAAACATCACCATTAGGAGTTGATGTTGGCCCACTTAATGTTAAATTGGACAACCCTAATCATGAGCCAACATTCATATCATTTATGGCTAACAATGCTCGATCTTCAAAACATTTCGATAGTGATACACGATCAATCTCTTCAATAAATTCTATGAAATCGATTGTTTCCAGTGCCTCAGTTTATTGGCGTTCATTTGCATTTAGTAAAGATCCAAAAGTTATTAATAAAGATTTAAAATATTTATATTCGTCATTTACAAAAATTCCATGTTTAATTTTAACACCAAAGACAAAAATAAATAGTATTAGCTCATATGAAGAATACCCTTGTGATACTTCAGTTCCAGTTAAAATGTTTAAAAATCTACAAGTTTTAGAAATTGTGGATTACGATCCCAATGAAATATTTGGTTGGCATATTCTTAGTGAGCAATTAAGAATCTTAATAATTCGAAATTCTAAAATATCAAATATTGAAGAAGCTTTATTCAATCTTGTAATAGATGATGAATTAGGTAGATCTAGTTTTAATACTCATAAAGCAACCAGAAAATATACCGATATGTTTTCTAATTCAAATATAAATTCCACTATACCAAGTACTACTGATGATAGTTTTAGTACAATTAATGAAGTTAATGAATATCCTCAATTTAATAATAATGCATTTAGATATCCCAAAAGAGAAAGAGCTACCACATCTATAGGAGCAGGAGGAGGAGCTGGCTCTTCGTTACCTAAAGAAATATTTTTTATTGAAAATTTATCGACAAATAATGAATCAAGTCGTGATTATCAAAAATTACCTGATTCAAAATGGTCATTCTTAAAACAATTAACTGTATCTGAAACTTCAATATCATCAATTCCAGCATTCATATTTAAACCCCTAGGAAATTTAGTTAAATTAAATTTATCAAATAATTTATTACAAGAATTACCTGATGGATTAGATCAATTAATTAATATAAAATATCTTAATTTTGCCGATAATTATATAACAAATTTAAAAAATTTACCCAAGAATTTACAACATTTATCAACATTAAATTTCAATAATAATAAGCTTGTTGATTTACTGGGATTAGAAAGTCTACAGATCTTAGAAAAAATAGATCTTAGAAGAAATAATTTAGATGATATTAAAAGTTTAAAACCTATTGTATTACAATTCATTAAAAATCCTACTAAATTTGATAATGTTTATTTATCGGGAAATAAATTACCAAAGACTTATAGAAGCGATCTTTTTAATTTAATTAATGGTGTTAAATATAAAAATAATGTTAAAATTGATGACTCAAGACCAGGATATTTTGAAAGTGCTTTATTATTAGATGCAGAATCGGCATTTAAAGGGTTGGAGAAATTCTTTTCTGATCCTACATCAATTTCAACAACTAAACCATCAACTGAAGTAACTACGGTATCATCACCAATACCAACTGTCGTAGCTACGGAAAATCAAGTACCCGCAGCGAATGCAGAAGTTGAAATACCCCCACTCATAACAGCTGCCACACCCAAGGAAGCATCAGCAATAGAAAGTGACGATAGTGGCTCTGGCCATGAAGACCTGAAATCTAGTGATGCTACCGCTGTCCCTTCACCAAATTCCAAGATTGCAGAAACTAATCATGGAAGATCAAATACATTAGATACTCTACTAGAGCCATTTTCAGGAATAAAGCTTTCACATGATGGGGAAGAGAGCCCAAAGAAAAAATTCGACCTTTCTCATACTACCGTCACAACTTCAACCTTTGTACAATCAGATACTGTAAGTATCCATTCTGTTCAAAAACTTAGTTCACCATTAGGCACCAACCACAATTTAACCAATAAATCTGATAGTCCATCAAATCTTGGTAAGGCAAGTTTAATCACAGTTCATTTAAATAGTCCTGGTTCAGGTCCTAATAGTCCCTCTGCATTAAAGAAATCTGCAACTTTAGCTCAATTAGATTTAGATGGTTCAACTGTAAATTCTACTGCGCCTAATATTGTCACTCCTGTTCAAGTAACTGCAAGAATGAGTACTTGAACTTTTTAATAACCTTAATTTTAGACTTAATTATTTAGATATTTTATTTTCTTTTTCATTTAATTGCATTTTTTATTTTTGTATTATTGTTCTTATGTATTTTGCTTAGAAAAATTCGCATAAAAATATTTGCCATTCTTAGAAATGAATTTGCTGCCTTTTATCTATCTTAACCACAAAGATTCATCTACAATTCATTTAGATATAATCATACGTATAATGATGTTGACAAAGAATCTGTTTGTGCTTTTCACAATATTTTTCTACTCAATTAATAGTGTTTTTACTTTTGAATATAATGATAATGTACAATCAAATGATGTATTGGCAAGCAATTTCTCGTTACATAAAAGAGGATTCCATGAAGAATCACCTTTATTTCAATACATCGAAGAGGATGATTCACCAGAATACTTCAAATCACCTCCTCATTATCCTTCTCGTTAGTAATACCTAGTTGTTCAAGCTATGTTTTTATAATTAAGTCTAGCCGCCAAACTCAAAAATTCTCTATAATATATTGAATCATTTTACTAACACAATCTATTTTACAGCACTTGGCGGGAGAATAGATCATGTGTGGCAAAAAGCTTATGATAAAGCCAGAAAGCTTGTAGATAAAATGTCAATTACTGAAAAGGTTAACTTAACTACTGGAACAGGTTGGGCATCTGGTCCTTGCATTGGAAATACAGGTTCCATCCCTAGACTTGGAATTCCTAATTTATGCTTACAAGATGGTCCTAACGGTGTAAGATTTACTGATTTTGTTACCCATTTTCCATCAGGTTTGGCAACGGGTGCTACTTTTAATAAAGGTTTAGCCTATTTAAGAGGAAAAGCAATTGGTAGAGAACATAAACTTAAAGGAGTTCATATTGCATTGGGGCCAGTAATTGGTCCAATTGGTTTGAAGGCTGCAGGTGGCAGGAATTGGGAAAGTTTTGGTCCAGATCCATATTTGCAAGGTGTATTAGGAGCTGCTACAGTTGAAGGAATACAAGATGAAGGTGTCATTGCAACCGCAAGACATTTAGTGGGTTATGAACAAGAGCATTTCAGGCAGGTTGGAGAAATGGATGAAAACGGTTGGGATTGTCTTGAATCTTCCATTAGTTCAAACATTGGTGATAGAGCTATGCATGAAATATATCTTTGGCCATTTGCAGACTTAGTTCGTTCTGGTGTTGGTTCTGTCATGTGCTCATTTAACAAGGTTAATAATACCTATGCTTGTGAAAATTCATATTTGTTGAATTATTTATTAAAGGAAGAATTAGGATTTCAAGGGTTTGTTGTTTCCGATTGGGGAGCTCAGCATAGAGGAGTTTATTCTGCTTTAGCTGGTTTAGATATGACAATGCCTGGAGATATTTCCGAAGAATGGTTGACTGGAAAATCATTATGGGGACCTCTATTAACTAGGGCGGTCTATAATGGTACTTTAAGTCAAGACAGATTAAATGATATGGCAATGAGAATTTTAGCACCTTTTTTCTCGATTGAAACTGCTACGTTACCTACTGAAAATGATGTACCTAATTTTAGTTCTTGGACCTTTCATACTTATGGTCAAGAATTTCCTTATCAACATTTTGGTCCTATAGTTCAAAAGAATTGGCACCAGGATGCTCGTTCTGAGTTCAGTGATATAACTGCACTTAGTGTGGCCAGAGAAGCTATAGTATTATTAAAAAATGATGGACATAATTTGCCTATTGTGAAGGTTGATGGTATTAGAAGAATTTTAATAGCTGGAACTGGCGCAGCCCCAGACCCAAAGGGGTTCAATTGCAAGGATCAGAGATGTGTTGATGGTGTTTTAACTTCTGGATGGGGTTCTTCCGCAGTGTATAATCCTTTCGTGATAACTCCCTATGAAGCTATTTCAAAATTTGCGAGAGATCAAGGAATGGTAGTCGACTTTACAAGTGATGTATGGGAGTTGGATCATGTTGAAGAATTGGCTGATTATGCTGATTTGTCTGTCGTTGTAGTTAATGCAGACTCCGGAGATGGATATATCGAAGTAGATGGCAATTATGGTGATCGTAAGAATTTTTCTTTGTGGCATAATGGCGACAAATTGATCGAAACAATTGCTGAAAAATGCCGGAAAACAGTTGTGGTTGTTAACTCTGTTGGTCCTGTCAATTTGGAAAAATGGATTGAAAATGAAAACGTAGTAGCTGTTTTGTACGCTCCACCTCTTGGTCAATTTGTTGGACAGGCTATCGCGGAAGTTCTTTTTGGAGAAATTAGTCCCTCCGGAAAGTTGCCATTTACAATTGCAAGAAAGAAGCAACATTATGTTCCAGTTATAGATGAGTTGGGTGATACGAAGAATCCTCAAGATAATTTTGATAGAGATATTTATTTGGACTACAGGTTTTTTGATAGACATAATATAAAGCCGCGGTTTGAATTTGGATTTGGATTGTCCTACACAAGCTTCAAGCTATGCAACTTGAAGATAGAAGAAATCAATTCACCATCTGAGTACTTACCTTATCCAGAAGAATATTTAGCAGTATTTAAAACCGTTGCGGATGATGTTTGTGATCCTGAGGATGCATTATTTCCTCATGATGATTTTGAAACAGTGGAAGGCTTCATTTATCCATATCTCTACACTGAAAATGTTCGGTCAATTGATGATGGTGATAGCTTTGAATATCCTGTTGGGTACAGCCCTGATCAGCCTACTGCTCCGCCGTTGTCTGGAGGTAGTCTTGGAGGAAATTCTGATTTATGGGTTGTTTATTATGAAGCCAAGGTCGAAGTTAAAAACGAAGGAAAATATAAGGGTGGCTATGTAGCACAGTTATACATTGAATTACCCAGTACTATTGTGCCATCACCCCCTAAAGTATTAAGAGGTTTTGAAAAAGTATTCCTTGAACCAGGTGAATCCACTACTGTATCTTTTAGTATCACTCATCGCGACTTAAGTATTTGGGATACTCAGTCTCAGCAATGGATTATTCAAACAGGTACATATAAGATATATGTCTCAAGTTCAAGTAGAAAGGTAGAGCTTTGTGGTGAAATTGACATAGGTTGCTGATGATTGGTTCACGCTGGCATTTTCCTTTTAGGAAACGGATGGCTTTTATGTTTATTGTAATTTGCGTAATTGAGTCTAGAAAACTGCACATTTTAACTTTAACCAGTTATAACTTGCAAATCTTACATATAGCTTCATTTTGTAATTTTGATAATGATTTACATACAAAAAAATGTTAACTTATAAGATTTGAAATTTTGTACGTAATGAACCAGTTAAAAGTGGTATTTGCTTAACCACTTACATTAAAGCCATATATTTTGTTAACCACTTCATACTAAGCAGCTTTTCTTAACGGTTTTAAAAATACTCTAATCATTGTCAAGTTAATTATTACATTGTTATCTTAAAGTGGCTCAATATAAAGGGGGTCTAACAAATATAGGCAAGCCAAAACACAAATTAATAAAAGTAAAGAAAATAAAAAGGATATTTATAAGTTATCTCATGACAACTTAGAATTATATTGTTCTTGTAAACCTTATATAAAAATATATATGCAACTAAATATTATTCGTTCTATTTTTTAATCGATTACAATTTCCACTTAATTTGAAACGCATTATTTTTCTTTTTTAATTATACATGAAGAATGTCAACCGAAAGTCAGATGCCAAGCTGAAATTTTTTCCGTAATCTTATTTAATTTTACTGACACGCAGAGATAGAGAGAATGAGAGAATGTTAGAATGTTAGATATATAGAGTTATTTTTATTTTTTTTATTTATTTCAATATATGAAATCTCATAAAGCCGAATGTTTCAGAGAGTCACTAGATTAACAAATGAAATGAAACTGTTTGTTAAAGCAGGAAAAACAAAGATACGATAGAAGTAGAGAAAAGACACAGAAACAAGCCATACTTTTTTTTTCAATGAAATAATAAAAACAAAATTGATTAGCGATTATAATAATTTCATCCGTGGCTAAATTGAAAGTTTAAAGATAAGGGGAGGCCAAGAATAGCAATGTCAAACAAACATGCGTTACGGATGTACATATCTTGTATTATTCTTTCTAATAGTTTAATAGTAAAGAATTAAATTACATTAATTAAATAAAACCGAAAAATTACGTTACTAAATAACAATAAACAGTATTATAGGTGGATTTGATATTATGACTTTAAAATTTTTTTGATTGAAATCATCACAAAAACATTTTTTTTTTTTTTTTTTAATTTGCGTTTAAAATTTGCGAAGAGGGAATTTCTGAAATGCGCTATTTGTTTTTCCATAAAAGGAGGGGTGGAAAGTTTGTAGACAATACAAGAAGATTTCAATTACAAAATTTCTTGAATGCTTAAATCCACTTTGCTTATAACTACCAAATTTTCTTGACTTAGAATCATGAAATTATAACTTATGAAAGTTTAAGGTATTTAATTTAGAAATTTGTGGATAAGTAAATTACCGTATCTCTGAGCCTGGCCCAATTTCAATTAATTTACAAATTAAAGACAAAGAAGAAAACAATTTAAAAAGATAGCCTCCTTTTAATTCATTTCCTGACTATTCCGATCTCCGATTACTCTAACTTTAGAATTTAAGGTTTGCTCCTGCATGTTTAACATTTTGCTGCAACAATTTTTTTGGATTAATTTCTATTATGACGAAATTGAAACCATTGTAAATATAATACTTATGGTAGGATTAACCGTGTTTTATTGGTTATAACTATATGAGGGTATTGTTGTATGGTTCTTTTGAAAGGAATTTTTAATTTGCGCAAATTGCAAAAATATTTCATATACTATCCTTTTTTGGGTAGGGGATGCTTCAGATTAGTAAAACATTGCATAGTAACTTAGGCTAGACAAGATTTGATTTACATATTCATAATTAAACAATTTTCCATGTGCTTTAATGTGAGTGATTGTCTTTGCATTATTGCTAAATCAAGTATTGCAGAATTTAAGTTGAAGTTGCCCCCTTTTGCGGTGATTTAATTTATTGGTAATGTGATATTACAGTGGAATCTCTTTGTAATACTGGAAATATTATAAAAATAACTACTTCTAAGCAAAAAGTTATATTTTAATCACAAACTTGTCACTTACCATATTAAATTAAAGTATTTTTAACTAAAGATGACTAAAGATAAAACAAAAAAGAATGGCATTATAATTCTGGAAAGAGCTATACCAGATAAAGAGCTCTTAGCTGAAAAGTTAGGTGATACACATTTTAATGTACTTCCTACCAGAAAGATTATAGCTGTCTTGTTGGTACTTTCACTTGCTCAAATTGTATCTTTTATGGATCAAACAAGTATTACAGTAGCCTTACCAGTTATTGCTAAAGATTTAAATGCTGAACAAACAATAAATTGGGCGGGTACTGCTTCTTTATTAGCTAATTGTGTTTGTCAAGTTTTATTTGGAAGATTATCTGATATTTTTGGTAGGAAAAATGTTCTTTTATCATGTCTTTTTATTTTGGTTGTTGGCGATCTTGCATGTGGATTTGCAAGAACTGGTATTGAATTTTATATTTTCAGAGCATTTGCTGGTATTGGTAATGGAGGTGTTTCATCATTAGGTATGGTAATAATGAGTGACATCGTTACTTTAAAACAAAGAGGTAAATTTCAAGGAATTCTTGGTTCAAGCGTAGGAATTGCTAACGCTATTGGGCCATTCATTATGTCTGCATTTATTAAGAGTTCAAGTTGGAGAAGCTTTTATTATTTCTTAGCTCCTTTAGGTGTATGCTCTATGATCATAATATTCTTCTTTATTGATGTTCGAAAGAAGGAAACTACTGAAGTGTTATCTAAAATAGAAAAATTTAAAAAAATTGACTACTACGGAGTATTATCTGCAACTGCTGCTTTAACATTCATCCTAGTTCCCTTAGGTGGTGGGGGATCAACCTATTCTTGGAATAGTCCGTTGGTTATAATTTTATTTATTGTTGGTGGTATCTGTTTCATGGTATTTCTCTTGATAGAATGGAAAGTTGCAGAACTTCCAATGGTACCATTGCATATTTTCAAATGTCCTTCATTATGCATCTTGCTTTTTTGTAATCTTTTGTTTGGTGCTGCCTATTATAGTTTCATGTATTATTTGCCATACTATTGTCAGATTGTTAAGGGAATGGATGAAACTCATACTGCCATATTATTTTTACCACTTGTGGTAACTCAAGCAGTAATGTCTGCTGTCGGTGGACAAATTATTTCATTAACAGGTCACTACATCTATGTTGTAAGTACTGGTTATTTTCTTTGGTGCTTATCTTGCATATTATTAATATTTTGGGACGAAAAGATTAAAATCGTATATTGTGTTTTAATCTTATTAGTAATGGGAACTGGTGTAGCATTAAGCTTCCAACCACTGATGATTGCAGTACAAGCAAATTGTAAAAAAGCAGAAAGAGCCGTTGTTATATCAATAAGAAATGTTATGCGAAGTTTTGGGGGTGCGTTTGGAATCACAATTGCTTCAACTGTCATAAGTAATACTTTATTGAGGAATATCAAACAAATAAGGAACAAGGACCTTTTACCACCCTCGTATTTGGATTTTTTGAGTAGCCATATTTATGAAAAGGTAAATATTTCTGAATTAAGTACAAATCAAATTCAGATTGTTAGACTCATGTACGTCAAAGCATTGAAAAATTATTTTTATGTGTTAATTCCATTAATGGGACTTTGTCTTCTAGGATCCTTGATTGTTAGGGATAATGGATTGCATTGTTTAGATGAAGTACCTATTAGTAGCAACAAGAAGATTGATGTTGAATCTTCAGGATCTTCAACCAACTCCATTTAGTTACTTTCACGTGTTTTTGGTTATTATTTTCTTTTATCGTTATATTTTATTTATTTCTGTTGTTGTTATATAGATGAGCTTAGCTTAGTGTGAATTTGAAATTTAAGATTGGTTTTTTAATAAATTATCAGCTGTAGAATTTCTGTTTAAGAAATCATAGAATTCAACTATTTGTCTAATTGTGAACCTAAATCTTTTTAATATAAACTCGGTTGCGAACCCACTACTAGCTTATCGTAATAATTTAAACTTCTCCCCAACTCTTTGAACATAAAATTCATATGCTCAAAACTCATATAAAACACAGGTTCAAAATTAGGTAACTATCCCCTTTATCTTTACCATGGTATACGACAATATTCTTAACCAATTTTTTCATACAAATATCATATAGCTGAGAGTTGATATACATCATACTGCAAAGATCAACGGGATATAATTGATCAACAATAAGCTCTATGATCTCTTTTGGCCATTCAAGTTTATTGCAACATAATGTTCTGACAGTCTTTGCAATTATACTTCTGAACCTTCAGAATTTTCATTGTGACTTGTTTTGATATATTTTATATTATTAAAAGTAAGTCATTAAAGTTTATTTAAATAATATATCCAATATTGCTGGCATGAATTGGCAGAATAATAATTGGCAATTGCTAGTAAGAACTTCTTTTGCACTTTAGACTCGCAACTATTCCATGGAAAGCATATGCTATTGTGATTATGTTATTACAACATTCAGCTCAATTATTTATCATCAGAGTGCACATCTATACTGAATTGTGAGTAGTATTCCCTCTTTCATAATTTAACTTCAAATGCCGACGACATTGGGAGACATATTCATGAATGTCGTACAGTCAGACTTCTTTTTTGAAAATTTATAAAGCGCGTTATTTACAAATTGTAAAACAAAGGTATTGTTAACGTAAACAGGATCAATAAATGGGTCTTCAGCAAGAATACGAACGGTTCAAAAGTGGCGAACGTCTTGAAAATCACAGAGACAGACTATATCCGTCTTTTGAAGGGTTAGATAAATACAGAGAAACTAGTTATAACAATCAGAAGTTCTATGATCATGTGAACATAGATCAATTGACTCAAAAACCACCAACATATAAAGCACCTTATAATTCAAATAAATATGAATCTCAGTCGTATCCCAATACTCATAATTATCCCAAATATGATAAGCTAGGCAAGGAGTTTACGCTGAAGGTTGGTGAATCTCCAAAGAAATATTACTGGGAATCAAAGTATCAAACGAGTAATAGCTATACTGAACCAAAGAAGTCTTATAATAATATAGGACCCAACGGTAGAGATTATTTACGAAATCAAATAGATTCACCCATTAAATCGATCAAGTACCCATTAACCCCTTCAAAGATTCAACCCCCTAAGTTATACAAAGTTTTAAATAATTCACCAAATATAGCAAACAAACTAAATTCGAGGCATGGCGCTATACTTAAAAATTCTAAAATTTCAAAAGCAAATGGTACTAAGGACGATGGACTTTTCTCAAGACTAAGAAGCTATTTAAGTAAATTTAATGTGGCTGATGAAAATAGTGATCCTAATTTAAATTTATTAAAGAATTCAATAGGCAATGCATATATAGGGCCAAGTAGGTATGCGGATAATAAGAGAGTTTCTTTTAGAGATCCGAAAAATCATAATAATTTTAGAGGCTCAACTCGCCACAACGACATAGAATTAGATCATGACGTTGTTGATGATACTATTCAGCAAACAAAAGAACTTAGATCATTATTACGTAAAAAAAGGGAAGTGGACGTTGAGGATGAGATTCATATGCTAAAGGAGTCTATTACGTATGAAAAGAATCAGAGTCAAGCATTGGTTCAAAGACACCAAGAAGAAATTGAGGATTTACATCAGTCATATAAAGAGAGAATAGATCAATTAAACAGAAGAATTATAGATTTCAGAACTGAGATTGAAAAGCATTCCAAAGATAATAATATTAGAGCCGAATATGAGTTTCTCAAACATCAGAGTGATGAAAAGGATATATCAATCGAAGAATTGAAATTAAAAATTGAATCCCTAGAAGGGAAACTAAAGCAAAGAGATATAGAAATTGAAACATTAAAGTATGAAAGTAAATTAAGAGATGGGTTAGTTGAAGTCAAAGCTAAACGAGAGAAATTAGGCAATGCTTTATTACTTGAATCAGAACAAATTCATCTAAAGATTGATAAGATTGAGCAGGATTATATGAAACTAAGAATTGATTTCAATATCTCATTACCTTCGCTTATTAAAGAAGAATTAATAGATTTTGAAAAAACTAAAAGAGGTATTATAAAGGCTATATCTACTTTGAAGGAAAATAATGGTAAAGTAGATCAGTTTGAATTAAGCCATATTGAAAGTTTTATTGACGGCTTAAAGACTTATCTATCCAATTCAAAAGAAAAGAACGAACATAAATTAGAATTAATTGAAGAAAAAATATTAAAAACAGATAATAAACTGTCAAGTGTCGTCACTATTGCAACCTTATTTAAGAAGAAATATAATATTTTGCATAAATTGAAAACTCTTAATGAATTATCCAAGGATGGCAACTTGTTAGGTGAATATTTCGATGATTCAATCGTACTAAGACTGTTGAAAGAGAAGCATGGTCTTAGTCCTTATAAATTCTATGACAAGATAAAATTTGAATTGAATAGTAGTCATATATAGCTCTTTTAAAAAACATCAATACTTCATATTTAATCGCGTTGTTTAAAATTATTTTTTTTTTTGTGATTACCAAACGCGTATGTAAAATTTGATTTTCAAAGATAATAAATAATAATAATACTAGATATACTCATATAAACAAGGCTTTATTATGGACAGTGTTGGAGGAGGTACCAATTCATTACCTATAAAGCTTCAACCTTCAAATATAAGACCTATAGCTTATAGGATATTATCAAAGAAGCATGGTTTGAACATTAAGACAGACGCATTAAAATTGTTAACTGAAGTGATTAGTTATACGTTTGGATTTGATTGGAAAGGAGCCAATTCCCAACAATTCATAGAAGAGATAGCCAAGATATGGAAGCTTGAAGATCGGGGGATTTTCATAGATGGTCCTGGTTTAAGGCAAGTTGTACGAGAAATCAATAATAAATCAGAAAGTAGTCATAGTCATCGAGCATCAAGTGCAGAAGTTGAACCAACATTGGCAGGTAGAACTGATACTATTGTTGATCCAGAACAAGATGATCAATTATTGAATTGGCAAGATTACTTTAAAATAATCAATCCTGATGAACAAACACCTTGTAAGTTTGATAAACAAAGAAAACAATTCAGTCTAATAACTAGTGGAAAAAGAACGTTAGCAGATTGTTTATCAAATCATTTACAAAGTTCAATTGAATTATTTAATAATCGTTATAACTTATTATTTGATAGATTATCAAGAAATGAAAATTTCCAAAAGACATCATATGCTAGTATATCATCAATTAGTAAATCTATGAATAATCTTAGCAGTGAAATAACACTAATTAAGAATGTATTAGGTAGAGATGGGTCTAAATTCATATTATTTGGGTTATTAAGTAAAAGTGCTGATGATGAATATATATTAGAAGATTCAACGGATTATATTGAATTGAATTTATCGCAAACTTTTAAAACTGAAGGTTCATTTTATTGTCCAGGAATGTTTGTAATAGTTGAAGGTATTTATTCTGCATCAGGTGGATCATCAAATAATAAGAGCGATTATATTGGAGGTTGTTTTCATGTTAGTAATATAGGTCATCCACCAGCTGAAAGACGAGAAATAAGTAATGAAAATTATGGTCATATTGATTTTCTTGGTATTCATAAACAGACAGGAGATAAAGTTTTAAAGATTAATAAATCATTACGAAAGAAATTAGTTTCATTAGAAAAGTCATTACAAAGTCATAAATTTATAATATTAGGTTCAGAATGTAATTTAGATAATTTTAAAGTTTTAGATGGTTTAAAGAAATTCTTTCAAAGATTAGAGAATTCAATCATTGAATCTAATGAGATTGAAGAAATTCCATTAGCACTTATCTTAACTGGATCATTCCTGTCTAAACCTTTAACGGCCACTACATCAACGATAGCTTCAATTTCGAATTCTGAAATATATAAGGGATATTTTGATGATTTATCAAATTTAGTAAGTCAATTTCCTAATATAGTAGCAAAAGTTAAATTTATCTTGATTCCAGGTAAGAATGATCCTTGGCAATCAAGCTATTCATTAGGAGGATCAAATACCAATTATTATCCTCAAACTTCTATACCTCGATTATTTGTAAATAGATTAGAAAGATTATTACCACGAGGAAATTTAATACTTGGATGGAATCCAATTCGTATAAATTATTTATCACAGGAGATAGTTATATTGAAGGATGAATTAATAAGTAAATTCAAAAGAAATGATATAATATTTGCTAATGATTTACAAATTGAAGAAGAATTATTAAAATTAGATCAATCACCCGAAAGAATTAATCATTTAATACTGCAAGAACAACAACAAGAACATGTATCATCCAAGATAAAACAAGCTAGGAAATTAGTGAAAACTTTATTGGATCAAGGACATTTACAACCATTTTTAAAGGAATTGAAATTAATTAATCCCGTTTATGATTATGCCTTAAGAATTGAACCATTACCAACCATATTAATATTAAATGATGTAAATTTTGATAATTTTGAAGTTACGTATAATGGTTGTAAAGTAGTTAATATTACCAGATTGTTGAGTCCAAGCAGTAGGAAGTTGAATTTTATTGAATATATTCCAAGTAATAAGAAGTTTGAATTCAAAGAATTGTTCTTTTAGTAAGTAATTTGTTTTAATAAAAGTTTTTTTCATTTTTTTTTGCAACTAATTTTAACCAACTCGCACGACCATTGGAATATCAAAGAAAATAATTTTATTTTTGAACTGAGTTGTCAAATGTATTTTGTAATACTGTAATCATACTATATCAGGGGACAAAGACAATGACCGATCAATCAACAGAAGAGTCGATTGTTTTCGAAAAGGATAAACATATCCATTACATAATAGAGCAAGATTCACATCGATCCTTTGAGTATTGGTTATCCGAACATCTTCGATTGAATGGAGTTTACTGGGGTATAACAGCATTAATAACAATGAATACTTTGGATTCATTATCACGAGAAGAAGTGATTTACTTTGTGATGAAGTGTTGGGATTCTAGGCTGGGAGGATTCGGAGCCTTTCCTAAACATGATGGTCATTTATTATCAACATTATCAGCATTACAAATTTTAAAAATATATGATGAAGATTTAAAAATCTTGGATAATAGTAAACGTGAAAAAATTATATCATTTATTAAATCATTACAATTAGAAAATGGAAGTTTTCAAGGTGATAAGTTTGGTGAAGTAGATACAAGATTTATATATACTGGTCTTTCATCATTATCAATATTAGGAGAATTAACCCCTAATATAGTTGATCCTGCCGTTGAATTTATTATGAAATGTCAAAATTTTGATGGAGGGTTTGGAATGGTACCTGGAGCTGAAAGTCATTCTGCTCAAGTATTTACATGTGTGGGAACATTGGCAATTGTTGATAGATTAGATTTATTAAAGAATGATAGTAAATTATCGAATTGGTTAAGTGAAAGACAAGTTTCCAGTGGTGGGTTGAATGGTAGACCTGAGAAATTACCGGATGTATGTTATAGTTGGTGGGTTTTATCGTCATTATCTATCTTGAATAAGAAGCATTGGGTTGATTTATTAAAATTAGAACAATTTATTTTAAGTTGTCAAGATTTTGAAGATGGAGGTATAAGTGATAGAGCAGGTAATCAAACTGATATTTATCATACATGTTTTGGGATTGCTGGTCTAAGTTTAATAGATTATCAAAAGTATAAATTTCAAGAAATTGATCCAGTTTATTGTATGCCATTAGAAATCACCAAGAAATTTAAGAAATGGAAAGTTTAAATAAATAAATAAATAAATAAATAAATAAATTAGTAAATATTAATAACCGAACTGGTTGTGTTATATAATGATAAATGACTGAAAATAACAATTAGAATTTGAAAAATAAAAATACAAAAGTGCTTTGTAATATGTACGTTGTACTTTGTGCTTTGTACTTTATGAATAATTAGTTCATTTTAACTTAACTCTTTGTACTCTGCATGTACAGATACATTTTGTACTTGATAATAATAATAATAATAATAATAATAATAATAAAAAAAAACAATGGATCCGCGGTAATCCTATTCACTTAATTATTGTATATATGAATGACGATCCATTCAAGTAGTAAGAATCGTATTGTTCGTAAAAAATTTCGTATTGGTTGAATCATTCTGGCTGACTTTATTGAGATTAGCTTCTCGGCTTATAATCTACACGTTGTTTGTTTCAGATATTCAAGATTATCTCTTAAATCGACAACAAAGCCAATACCAAAAATAGGGTGTGGCTGACTGATGAATATAAGATTATTAATAAATATATTTTATTAAAAATAATAATAATTCGGAAAAAAAATTTTTATTTTCACAACTGAAAACTTTGCGAAATTGAATCTCACAAAACAAAGTGGGATGGAAGAGACATCATGATGATGATCAGCCATCCATCTCTCATCATGCGATTATTATTACAATAAGAAATTCCATTCAACCTTAACTAATTGAGAGTGTGTAAAGTGTAAAGCGCCACAAAGATTGGAATGAATTGGCTTGAAAAACAATAATAATAATAATAAAATAATAAGTAATAAGAAGTATAAAATTTATAGCCTGTTCCGAGGAAGGTTCCAAAATTTTATTTCCCAAAAATAGAAACTTAAAAAATTTAAAATTTTTTTTTTTTTAAAAAATAAAAAAAAAAAAATCGCGCGCGATTCCTGAATTACTTATTTGGGAAATGGTAAGCGATATTTAAATAATCATTGCAAAAAAAAAGAGAGCCAAAAATTTAAAATTTTAAAATTTTTTAAATTTTAAAAATACAAAGGACAATTTTATATAAAATAATTTTTAATTTAGGGTTATTTATTATATGAAAAAAAACTTTAAAATTAATTAATAAAATGGAAAAAAGGAAAAAATTTCTATATATGTGCCTATACAATCTATACAATAATAACAATCATAATAATAATAATAATAATAATAATAATAATAATAATAATAATAATAATAATAATAATAATAATAATAATAATAATAATAATAATAATAATTACTAGTAACTAATAACAATGATAATGATAATGATAATGATAATGATAAATAATAATAAATAATAGAGAGTGCTAACTCTCCAATGTAAAATAATAATAATAATAATAATTATACAACCGAATAAAAAAAAAATAGTACCTAGCAATACTAGTAATTTTTGGAAATGTCTATAAATTTTTAATTTAATAAAAAATCAATCGAATGATGATTAGTATTACCCTTTGATTCATCATCATCTTCATCATGATCATGCGATTGAGGATTGATCAAATGAACCTCTTCTGATTGATGCGTACTAGTGATTCCACTAATGATTCTTCTCCATCTAAATTGACATGCATTAGGTGTACGTTCTTCAAAAAATGTTGATATTTCTCGCCAACCTAATTTTTGAACCTCTTTTAAATTCCGCAAGAGCTTGTCTTCCGAGGCAGACCAAGTGGTGGATTGTTTCGACTTACGACGGGGGGTTGGTTGTTGTTGTATTTGTTGCTGTTGTTGTGGGGGGATATTAGTATAATATGAAGAAGAAGGATAATACAGTTGAGGATAACTTGATGAAGTATATGATGAAAGAAGATAAGGCTGCTGTTGCTGTTGTTGAGGTGGTGGTACTGGAACTGATACTGGAGCCTGAGCATAGTAAAGGTATTGCTGATCTTGTTGTTGTGGTGGTAGTGGTGGAGGTCCTTGTCCTTGTCCTTGTCCTTGTTGTTGTTGTTGTTGTTGTGTTTGTAATTGTTGATAATAAAGGTATTGTTGTTGTTGCTGTTGCTGAGTTTCTGATATTGGAAATGAATTTGATCTCAAGATAGGTTGGGAGTTATCATAATAATAATAATATGGTTGTTGTGGTTCTTGTGGTTGTTGAAATAATTGATGTTGTTGTTGTTGTTGTTGTTGTTGTTGTTGTTGTTGAAGATGATGGGGTGGTAAAGGAGGTAGACTTGGTAACGTATTTATATTTATATTTGATTTCATTAATGGAGAATCATTGGGCTTGGGTATAGAATTAGCATTAGGTCGAGGGCTTTCATTATTAATATTATTGTCTTGATTAATATTAATATTATTATTATTATTATTATTATTATTTGTAGTAGTAGAAGTATTGGTACTACTATTGCCTGGATTGTTTAAATGATGATGATGATGATGATTGTTAAGTGATGACATTAAAGTAGCCATAATACCATGAAATAAGAATGAATTTTATGAACAGATGTAATTAAAAATTATTAAAAAAGATTTAAAATGAATATTAATGACTTTTTTTTTTTACTATATATATATATATATGTATGTATTATGAGGCGTTAAAGCACTTTTTTTGTCTAAAACCGTAAAATAGGGTATAAATAATGATTAAAAAATATTGAATACAATAATGAATTATAATCTCATATGGATTGATATATATGTATCACACATATAGTCTGTGGTTTTTTTGATATTTAATTGAAATATTGGATATATATAATTATTTATAATTATTTATAATTTATTTATTTATAATTTTTAATTAGCCGTAATTTTTTTTTTTTTTTTTTTTTTTTTTTTTTTTTTTTTTTTTTTTTTTTTTTTTTTTTTTTTTTTTTTTTTTTTTTTATTTTTTTTTATTTTATTTTATTTTCTAAAAAATGTCAAACCAAAAATTAAAAAATTAAAAAATTAAAAAATTAAAAAAAAAAAAGACTTTTTTTTTTTAATTTTTTTTGTTTCAAATTTAAATTTGTTGTTTATTTTTAATTTAAATTTAAATTTAAACTAAAAAGGTAAAAAAAAAAAATTTTTCTCTTTCTAAAAGACTAAAATAAATAATGTAGAAATATATTCTTTTATTCCCTTTCGCTATTGTTTATGGCTTTGGGTAATAACTAATAATTAACTAAAGTAAATTAAATTAAATTTTGTTGGTGTGTAAAAAATTAAAAATTTAAAAAATTAAAAAATTTTATTTCTTGGATTTTTAACGGGTTCCGTAAATATTTTGAATTAAATCCCTGTTTTTATCAAAGTAGAAATGTTCCTTTTTTTTTCTTGTTAAAAGGAAGAGAATAAACCGTTAACTTATATACACCTATATATATATGAAATATATATGAAAATATTCAATAATATAAAATAAAAAAAAGAAAAGAAAAGAAAAGAAAAGAAAATGAAATGAAATGAAAAACTAAGTCTGGTTTAACACCGGGGAAAAAGGATCTGTAAGGACAAATTATTTAAAAAACTTTAAAAATAAATAATTTAAAAATAATTAAAACAAATGGTATGATTTTATTTCTAATTATAATTATATAATATATATTATTATTATAATTATACATTGCTATATAATTATAATAAGTATAATAATTTGTTGGTTTTTAGTAATATGGGGGTAAGCCGTTGGGGGTCCGCTATTCCGGGTATGAATGGATAATTATAGTAACTTAACTTAAGTTAACTTAACTTAAGTTAATTTATCAAATTGGTTATGTATAAAGATATATTAATCGTATAGTATAGATATATATTTAATAAGTAATAGTGACTCTCTATATATATTAATTTGCGTTTATTTCCTATTATAGAATAGGGTCATGAATATTAAAAAATTTTAAAATAATTCTACAAACAATGGTAAACTTTTTAGTTCATCTTTTTTTTAATAATTAGTATTTTAATTTATATTCAAACCCCACCTGGAAATAATTATTACTATAGCATTATTATTATTATTATTATTATTATTATTATTATTATTATTATAATAATAATTTAAATAATCATAATTTTTTTTTTTTTTTTTTTTTTTTTATTTTGTTTGTGCTATTATATTTTTTGCCGCTTAGTTAAATGATCTTTTTCTTTTAATTATTATGTATTATTATATATTAATTATTATGATTATTATTTAATATATTTGTTTGTGGTGTTATATGTGTTTTGTATTAATTAATTAATTAATTAATTATTTAATTATTTATTTATTTTATAATATTAATATTAATATTTTTATTTTTATTTTTATTTTTGCTATTGCATTGGGAGTTATGATTCATAGATGATCATTAATTCATAATCCCATGACATTATCAAGCATAATGGAGTTATTATAATGATTATTTTTACATAACCAATACAATAAATAATAAATAATAAAATATGTATATACATGTATAATGTATAGTATTATATTGTATGTAAGGATGGTTATGCATGTAACGTTTAAAATGTAAGGTGGTACATTATTACTATATTTGCTATTTATTATTTATTATTTACTATTTGTTATTTACTATTTACTATTTGCTATTCATTTACTATTTACTATTTACTATTTACTAATTTTCTTCGCCTTTTGCCATTTGGATTTGGCTTGGCTAGATTGTAAATGATAGTAAATAAAAAAAAAAAAAGAAATAACTATACCAGTTAGTAAAAAATTTCTTTTACATTGTTTAATTAAAAAGAAAAAAAAAACAATTGGGAGAAGGCTCCAATTGCATCCACGGCTTCAAGATAAATAATTAAATAAATAAATAAATAAATAACATAAATATTATAACTAATTAATTATAATTAATAAATTATAATTAATAAATTATGATAAGTCTCCTATTTCTGTTTTGGTAAGTTTAACCGGTATATTGATTACCATTTGATACACAAAAAAAATTGATTTAAAAATTTTACTAAAAATTATTTAAATGATTTTCTTTTCCAATTCGTTTCATTCTTTTTTCTTGATTTATTATATATATATATATATATATATATATATATATATATCCTTATACGATCGATCTAGGTATCCGTCACGATAGAGAACATTAAAAATATTATTAAATTTATAATTATTATTTGGAATATCTTCTAAGTTAGGTTACCATCCCTTTGAAAAAGGAAATATCAAACTGACTCTCTTCCTTTTTCTGTTTTCCATTTCTTCCTTGACCTTGTCTTTGATCTTGCCTTTGATCTTGTACTTGATCTTGTCCTTATCCTTGCTTGCTTCCCCTCGTTTTTGCTCGGTGAGCCCCCTAAAATCCTGGCTTATAAATTTTCTCTTTTTTATTATTATTATTATTATTATTATTATTATTATTATTATTATCTTTATTGGGGTAGGCAAAAACTCGGTATTCACTGGTTAGATTCTTTTTTTTACCAGTGCTTGGCTAAATTACCACATTTAATTAAATAATATTAAGTAATATTAAATAATATTAAATAATATTTAATATTACAATATAAAAAAATAATCGCGCTCCCATTTACTTATTATGGTAATTTGCCAGGTACACATAACCTTTTATACATATACGGACCAAAAATAATTACAAAATGAATATTATAATTATCTAATTTTATTTAAGAAACACCTATTTTTGCGCTAAATATGACTCCTAATTCACTTCACTTCACTTCACTTCACTTCATTCCCAACGAGTACTAACCGTTTCTTTTCACCATTGGTTGTATATTGCAGTTGATCTTTTGATGTCTTTTTGATTAACTATTATATGCAATAGAATAAATGTAACAGAAAAATCTCATTATAGTTTCTTTTTTTTTTAATTTCTTCGTTAGATTGATCGTGATGGGGGAGATACGCCTTTCCTTTTGCTTATCGTTCTGCATCTTTTCTTTGTTTTGCATTATCCTTTTTTTTTTGTTTTTTTTTTTTTGTTTTAAAGTCATTATTAGGTTTTACCCTTAAATTTTTTTTTTAGTTGCTTAAGTTAATTAAAATTACTAAAAAAGTTTTAGATTTATTAATTTTATTCTCTACTGGTTATTCGTTATAAATTCTAAAAACTCAAACTTAAAAACTTTAACTTTAACTATTTACATCATCATCATCATCGTCGTCGTCGTCGTCGTCATCGCCATCAAATTCCATCAACATAATCATCATAATCATCAATGAATAATGACTTTAACAAAAAATATTCATAATTTTTATTTTTCTCGTAACCTAAATGGTCATTCACATTAAACTTACTCCTCATTCACTCATCAATCCTATTTTGATAATTATACTTTTTAAAAACTTTAAAATTAAACATTGTTCTTTTTCCTTATTGTTGTAAATCCACTCAAGTGAAAGAAAAGAAAAGAAAGAAAAAAAAAAGTAGAACAATTGAATTGTTATTTTTCTATTTTGCTTTTAACCGTGTGGTGACTTTTGTTTAATCGACTCAATACAAAACCTTAAATAAATAATTATTTGGTCTACCATTTATTTTCGTTAAAAATAATAATTATAATAATAATTATAATAATAATGATTTTTTTTTTATTATTATCATTATTATTATTTATTTAATTCCTTTTATCTTTAGGTTGAAAGAAATCTTTAATATCATCGATATTTAAATTATTCTCCTTTAAATAATTTAATCCCTGGTTAATAATTTCTTCATAATTTTGATTTTGATTTTGATTATTATTATTATTATTATTATTATTCTTATCTTTAAAATTTGTCTTTATATAATCGAAATATTGATCAACATCTTCTTTATCTAAATCTTCAAACATTGTTTTTGCCCTTGATGCCATATAATCACCAAAAAATTTTGATTTTCCAAGACTTGAAATTAAATTCCCAATAATTGTTGAAGAAATTGATGATGATGATGATGATGATGATGATGATTCATTATTAGTTGATGTTCCATTGACTATTAATTCATGAATATAATCCTTTATAATGGGTAAATCATGAATAATAACTACTTTCCATCCTCTTAAATAAATTATAATTCCAATAAATATAATTCCAATAATAAATAATACTTTAAATGTAGTAATAAACATTTTAATCCAAAATTTAATAATCCTTAAGATGAATCTATAAACAATATAAATAATTATAAGTGACATTATGATTATAGTTGGTTGAGGATAATTATTATAACTATAATTAATTAAAATTATTGAATTCTTTAATAAGAATATTATACTAGTAATTAAAATTGATCCAATTGTAGCAAGGATATCTAATCCATTATTATCATCATCATTCTTGGATGATGACTGACTTTGTTTGAGTCTATCTGATGTATAGCTGTATTGCATTATATATTGTCAATAATTTAATATAATATAATATAATATAATATAATATAATATAATATATTTATAACTAATTGATATAAGAATTTTATTATGCTTTTGATATTCCCAAACCCCATACTTTCAAATATTTTTATTCCAGGAACACGTCGAATTACAGAGAAATATTATTTATTTGTTTTTAACCGAGGGCTCATATCACGTGATGGGGACAATTACCCGGTTAACTTTTTTTTTTTTGACTATAAAAATAAAATGAAAAGAAAATTTTTCCAAATTATCCTATTAACTTTCTTTCTTCTTTTTAAATTATCGAAAGTTTTTACTCCGAATAGATAGAAATTTGGCAATTAATTAATAGTAAATTTATGATATATTCATTATGATTGTATTATATCGTTCATTAATGGATTCTTTTTTTTTTATTGTTGATTAAAAAGTTTTTAGTTTTTGAAAGCTTAATTTTTTTCGTTGATTTTGCCTATTAAATTAGGAAGATTAACATTTATGGAAAAAATTTTGTTAGATATTTTACAATCTTTTAAATAAAGAATAAATTTATTTTAGTTAGTTTATTGTTGACAAACCTTCGGACAGAGTATAATTTGGTGGTTAAAAAGAATATTCTCATAAGGTTTGAAACTTTGGAGTATCCCGTTATATCACGACATCATAATTAAATTAATATTTTGTAGATTTTAATGATCATTGATTTTTATCTTTGATAATAAGAATTGTAAATATATATATATATATATATATATATGTAATGTATGAATCAAAAGAGAAATGATGTAATAGATGAAAGTAAAATCATTATAATTTTTTTTTACCAGCATAGCCAGTTTCATTAAAAATTTCTTAATTTGTACCTTAAAATTTTCTCTCTCTGTTTATGTTTTTTGTGGTGGTGGTGAGCCAAAATATAAAAAAAAAATTCCAGAACTAAAAATTCAGAACAAGGGGAAAAAATACGCATACAAAAATATTTTAAGAACGCTAACTTCTTTTTTTATCTATATCAACTTTCATTAGATTGATACTTATAGATATATATATTGTTTAATATATATAATCATATCATCTATATCTACTTCCACACTCACACGCATATACATATATATAGATAAATTCATATATATTTATATTTTATGACTACTGGCATTATTTTAGTCGTTTTATAATTATGTTTCTAAGGAAAAAACCTCCTCAATTATCATTGTTGGAAGAATTACAACAAACTTATAATGATTGTTGTGATACATCAATTAGAAATTTATCATTAGAAGAAGATAAGCATGACATTGAACAAGCTTTGAAAGGTTGGAAATCTTTACATACTTCATTATTATATAAATTGGAATTATTCGAGAAGAAGAAATTTTCAACCATTGATGAACTTGAAATTCTTCAAGAATTAAGAGATATTAGAGATCAAAATGTTAAGCATTTAATAAGAGTTCAATTAAGAATGGATGAACTTAATCGAAAGAGAAAATCAGATCCTTCAAGAGAAGCAGCTATAATTTCTCTAAGTAATAGTTCAAGTTCAAAATCTTCGATACCTTCACTTCGAAATAACCAATCAAGTTCTTCAACTCAAACTCGTTCAATGTTGAAATCTTTACGACCTCAAAATAATTCATCTTTATCGTCATCGTCAGTTAACACTGCTCATAGTAATAATAACAATAATAGTAATAATAATAATGTTAATAATAATAGTAATACTAGTATCAATAATAATAACAATATTCATAATAATAACAATAATAATAATAATTATAATAATAATACATATTCTTCATCTAAAGTAGCTGCTAATCTTACTTATCAGCCTACTAAAAGACCTCAAATACATATTCAGCATCCCAGTTATCTGGCTCCTCCTGTTCCTTCCTATGCCCCACCTCCAATTCCTCCTAAAATCATAACCAATTCAGATGATGATGAATTATTCGATGGATTCGATGATACATCATATGATTTCCCCAATCATGATTATAACAATGGTAATGGGAATGGCAATTGGGAACGAGTTAGTAGTTCAAATAATAACATGGAATCAAGAACTTCATCAGGTATTTCAGAAATATCTTCTGGTAAAGAAAATTCTCAAAATACCAATAATTTAAATTTAATTGATCTTGATGATAATAATGTCGTGCCTTATCAATTTAATAAATCATTTGAAGATTTATTAACCATTAAAAAAGTTCCACCTCCAATCCCACCAAAACGTAATAGTGGTAGTGGTGGTTCAAGTAATACTTCTTCATCAAAACCAAAAAGTAATTCATTCAATAATTCAGATGATAACTTATTAAAATCATTTGATTCATCTCATTCAAAAAGTACAGGTGATATAACTATAAAACCAATTATTGAAAGTCTTCCACAACAACCACAACCACAACAACAACAACAACATCATCATCATCAACAACAACAACAACAACAACAGCATCAACCTGTACCTGCTCCTATTGCTCCTCAATCGGCTCCAAAAATGAAGAAACCATATGTATACACCAAACCTAAACCAATTAATGTCAGTCAAATCATGAAGAAAACATCTCAATCCCGATTAAAACAACAACAGCAGCAGCAGCAGCAACCGCAAGCCAAGCCTAAACAAAATATAACTTATCAATATGTTAAGAAACAAGTAGCACCGATTAAAAAGACAAATATTTCACCACCACCACCTTCAACATCACAAGCAAAGAAAGAAATTCCTCCTACAAGTCCAACAATGGATGATTTATTAAGTGGATATGACGATGCAGAAGACCAGAATGGGGAAGATAATGGTGATGATGTACCCAATTATTTAAAGACGGAAGCAGAACAAGATAAATTAATAGCTTCTATAAGAGGTATAGATACCACCTTAGCCAAACAAATCTTGAATGATATTGTTATTCAAGGTGATGAAGTATATTGGGATGATATAGTGGGATTAGATTCCTGTAAAAATTCATTAAAGGAAGCAGTGGTGTATCCATTTTTAAGACCGGATTTATTTCAAGGATTAAGAGAACCAGTTAGAGGAATGCTTTTGTTTGGACCTCCAGGGACGGGGAAAACTATGTTAGCAAGAGCCGTTGCAACAGAATCTAAATCAACATTTTTTCAAATTAATTCAAGTTCATTAACTTCAAAATATTTAGGTGAAAGTGAAAAATTAGTTAAGGCATTATTTTTATTAGCTAAAAAATTATCTCCATCAATTATATTTATGGATGAAATTGATTCATTATTAGGATCAAGAAGTGAAGGAGAATTAGAAAGTATTAGACGTATTAAAAATGAATTTTTAATTTCTTGGTCAGAATTATCATCAGCCACTGCTTCAGCATCAACAAAAATTGAAGATAATAGAGTATTAATATTAGGAGCTACTAATTTACCTTGGTCGATTGATGAAGCTGCAAGACGTAGATTTGCAAGAAGACAATATATTCCATTACCAGATGGAGAAATTCGAATTAATCAAATTAAAAGATTATTAAAATATCAAAATAATACAATCGCCGATGAAGATTTTGAAGAATTGATTGAATTAACAGAAGGATTTAGTGGAAGTGATATAACAGCATTGGCTAAGGATAGTGCTATGGGTCCATTACGTGAATTAGGTGAAAAATTATTATTAACTCCAACTGATCAAATTCGTCCAATAAACATAGAAGATTTTAAAAATAGTTTGAAATATATTCGACCAAGTGTTTCAAAAGAAGGGTTGAAACAATATGAAGATTGGTCAGATAAATTTGGTTCTTCAGGTATTTGAGTTACGCATTATTATTATTTATCCCCTAGACTTATAGAGAATTATTTTTAGAAATAAATATATATATATATATATAATATATAAGTACGGAGATTTATTAAAGAAAAGGCATTTTTCCTGTATATACAATTTTTAATGGTTGCCAATTTAATTTCTTTTTTTGCATAAGAAGAATATGTATTCAAATCTAAACAAAATGCATAACAAAAATTCAAAAATAGTATAAATAGGACTAAGAATTCACATTATCCAGTTTCTTTGATTTTTTTGGAAACCAATAGTCTTTTTCTTGTTTTCAGAGGATGATTATTGAAAAAATTACCAAACAACAATTTGTTGAATCTATTGAATTAGACGAGGTTATAAAATTCGTAAGAGCTTCTTTTAAACTTAATACTTATGATTTCAATAATAATAGAAATGGAAAATGTCCAACTATTTTAAATGATTTGTCACCAAGTAAAAGAGATGAAGTTAAGCATTTATTTGAAAGTGAAACTATTAGACTCTTTGATGTTTGTGTACCGAACAGTTCTGGTGATTTTCTTGCCATGGCTTCATTAATATTTAATTTTCATATTCCACTCAAATGTAAAAGTAATTATCCAAAACTTGACTGTATGAGAAATCAAAGCAATTTTATAAAAGTTTATAAGATAATTAGCAACATAATTGCTGCTAGAATTCATTCAGGAGTGTTCCAAAACTATATCTTATCACTAATCGATATTTCACTTGTTTTTGGTTTAGAAATTCCTCATGAACCCTTGGAAACTTCTACTAAACTTGTTATTAAGAATCAATCACAAGTAAATTCCAAATATTCTACTTTGTTACCAAAAGTAATTGAAAGAATAAATGGTGAAGAAAAAATAGAATCTTTGATAAATGAGTTCTCATTGACTGTTAAAAACATTAAACAATTTGATATTTACAATTCGGAAAACAAAGAATTTCTAATTGCTGATTTATTCATAAACACAATTACTAGAATTTTAAATGCAAAATTTGGAGATTTACATTTAGGTGATTGGCCAGATCATAAATTGAAAATTTCAGGTACAAGTTTCATCAAACATAAAGTTTCATTAAACAAATATATTTATATTCCAATAATAATATCTGGAAACGATGAATTCTTTGAAGTTGCTATTAAGAGTCACTTTGATAATGTTGCAAATCATCTTGAAGTACAAACACAATATGAAAGTGATGAAACTATTTCAAGCTTCATTAATCAAATATTATTTCTTGCAATTAAAGGAAGAAGTGGTATAAC
Organism: Scheffersomyces broadrunensis; assembly: GCA_030563665.1. Classification (NCBI taxonomy): domain Eukaryota; kingdom Fungi; phylum Ascomycota; class Pichiomycetes; order Serinales; family Debaryomycetaceae; genus Scheffersomyces; species Scheffersomyces broadrunensis. The sequence continues at coordinate 430,480 of JAJMJS010000003.1, read as the reverse complement.
TATCTTACTTGGAAAAACGCATGCTTACATTATAGAAGTTTCAACCGATTCAAGTTTATCCGAAACCATAAAAGATGATGATTCAATTATAAATCACATTCCAATAAAGCTTATGTCAATAGATTTAACGAAAGTTGACTATGGTGTAGGTTTAATTTTAACAAGCTACTTAGATAACTATCTACAAAACGTAGTTTCTAAATTATATATTCACAATGTTAAAAACTTATCAAGAAGGTTGAAATATTGATTTTTTAGTTGTTGATATCCTTAGCTATAGAAGACTCTTAGATGAGTAAGATTTTATATTTGAGAGAATAATTTAGTAAATTTGCATTTCTAAAAAAAAGTTTTGTCTATTAAATAAATAAAATAAATAAATACATATTGATTTAAACTTTTGAAATTTTTTCTGATTGCTTATTCTTATTTTCAGGGATTTCATCTATACATTGTAAACCATTATCTTGAACAAATAGTGAACTTATAAAACAAATTCCAAGTAACGGGACACATAAGTAAAAGTAATCTCTGATTGATTTCATGTACATAGATTTGACTATTGCAACTTGTTGAGGATTTAAATTGGTGATTTGAACATGAGTATATATATGAGTTTTTAAATAAGTTAAATAACTCATAGGAATATTATCTAACTTTTGTTGAAGATTGATTTCTTGCAATAATGAATTTGAAATAATCAATGAAGCCACGGCAATACCTAAAGCACCACCAAATGATCTTAAAACATTTCTCGCACTTATAACAACTGCTCTTTCAGACTTCTTGGCTAAAGCCTGCGCAGCGACAATTGATGGTTGGAAAATACATCCACCTCCAAGGCCCATTACAAACAACACGACACATACTGTTGCCCAACTGGTATGTTCCTCAAATAATAAACATAAACCACTACTTAATGTCCAAACTCCAAATCCTGCCAGAATTATATATTTAAAGCTACCAGTATAACTCATTAATTGACCAGCTGTAATTGAAGTGACAGATAAGGTTAAAACAAAAGGTAATAATATTACTGAGGTATCAACTGTGCTTAAACCTCTAACAATTTGTAAGTAGTAAGGTAAAAAGTATGTAAATGAATAAAATGCCATACCATAAAAGAAATTTGACCATAACACAAGGGATAAAGAAAATCTTGAAAATAAAGCTAATGGGATCATTGGTAATATTGGGACCTTCCATTCCACAAATAAGAAGGCAAAGAAGCATAAGCCTCCCACTACAAACATTCCTATTATCAACGAAGAATTCCAAGCATAAGTTGATCCACCACCACTTATTGGGATTAATAATAATGTTAAACTTGCAGTACTGAATAGCATACCTAAATAATCAATCTTCTTGAACTTCTCTCTTCTACTCAATACATCATTTAATTGCTTTTCATTTCTTTTTGAATCTATTAAATACCAAACTACTATCATTACAAGCACAATTAATGGTGGCATCATATGATAAAAGTTTCTCCAACTAGAATGCTCGATAAACCCTGCCATTATAAATGGTCCAATACTATTTCCAAGACCTACCTGAGCTCCTAGAATGCCTTGAAACTTACCTCTTTGTTTTAAAGTACAAATATCACTTAACATTACCATAGTTAAACTTTGAACTCCGCCCTGACCAATTCCAGCAATTGCTCTAAACACGTAGAATTGAACTCCAGTTTGAGCAAACCCGCAAGCCAAATCAGCTATAGCCAATACACCTAACGAAGATAATAAGATGTTTTTTCTACCAAATATATCAGCTAGTCTGCCAAATAAAACTTGACATACGCAATTCGCTAATAAAGATGCAGTACCTGCCCAATTAATTGTAGTTTCGGCATTTAAGTCTTTACTTATATTGGATAATGCAACAGTAATACTGGTTTGATCTGCAAATGATGTAAATAACCCCAATGATAAAGCAGCCAAACAAATTATAAGCTTTCTAGTTGGTAAAAAATTAAGATGTGCATCTCCTAATCTATCACCTAAATCTTTATTTGATTCTTCAACTGAAGGCAAAGAATCATCTCTTTCTAATGGAGTGGTTGTTTCATTAGATGTGATTTTTTTTAATCGTTTGTCACGGTCTAGAAGTTCACTAGCCCCTTCTATTGATTGTGAAGAATTTTCTAAAGACATTTTTATACTTGATGCGAAAACTTTAAAATTTTTTGTTTCTCTTTTTTTTTTAAACAACTATATGATATAAGAATACATGTAAATTAAATATGAATATGAAATCTAAGTATGAATTGATAATAAATTAATAATAAATAAGTATCGTGTGATAACAATTTAACTACAATTATATTTTCGAAGGAACAAAAGTGGAATTTGGTATCCTTTTAAATATATAAATGAAAAAAAAAATCATCTTCGGCCCGGACGGAGTTTTGTCCCGATTAGGATTATTATTACCGGAACACTTGATTAGTAATCCGTCCCATATGTTTATATTTAAATAAGGAAACAAAAATTAGCTACATTTTTTTAAACGGTCATTACTTATCTGTCCGATCTTCCTAGAAATAGAAAGATTAGATTGTTTCTATTATTTTAAGTTATAGAAATCTGTCACAATCGGTGCCGATAAGGAAAATCCAATGAATTATACCAATTAAACACAACATATTCAATAGATAAACTTTCGTTGATATATACCAGTAAAGCCAAGGAATATAGAATATGAGCTAATAATTGAACCGAAACTACTTTCTTGTTTCAATATTTTTGGAATACATTTTTATGAAACTTAGCTGCCAAAAACAAGCTTAAGCTAAATTAATAATTCTTTTGGATCTACTTAAATCTAGCTGAATCCCACACTTGGATCTATCATTTCATACTTACTAGACTTTTTCGCCATATTTTGAGAAAATTAAGAAAATCTGATTTTAGTTAACTTTATAACAAAGTTGGAAAAGATTGTAGAAGGACCCTGGTAGCTTTTTTTTCTTTGTTATAATGTCGTAAAAAAGCAGCAAAAGTGTCTTTTTTTTGTACGTATATATATATTAATGTCACAGAAAACGTGATTTTTTATCATCATCCTAGAAGATTTTTGACGTTAATAATGACTCCGTGGCCAAGCTGGCTAAGGCGTGAGACTGTTAATCTCAAGATCGTGAGTTCAATCCTCACCGGGGTCGTTCTTTTTTTCTATTTATTATCCATATAGTAGATGAAATTCTATTTGCAAGAATTGTACCACAGTTTGATGCTAATCAAATTTCAATTTTTGGTATATTTTGATTGCTTCAAAGGAGAAATGAAAGTGACTAAAAAAAAGATTAATAAAAGAGCAGTAGCTGTCATGCTTTCTATTCTTTCAATCTATGTGATTATATTATAATCGGATATTGTATTTAAAACTCTACAAATTCAATTTCAACGGTGTAACTTAGATTTAATTTATTGGCTTATAATGATTAACTTTGAGGAATGACGATTTTAACTCCCTCATCTATTTATTTTATAAATTAGGATTCAGATCCATAACACAAAGTTAGACTATTTCTTACTACTCTTCTTAATACCACCACCAACTAATGGGCCACCTTTTTTAGCCTTTTCAGCCATATTCTTTCTAGCATCTGCATCAGCTTTTTGCTTAGCTTTGAAAGCTAAATCTTCCTCATCCAAGTCTTGCACCTTTTTTTTGGCAGCCTTTAAAGGCTTAGCTTTACCACCTTGACGACCGGACATTGTTATATCTATTGGAAAAAATAATCAATCAAAAAGATAGATCAATTAAAGTAGAAGTATGACTTTTAACTTTTGATTATTTTTTTGTTTAAAAGAGAAGAGAGAAAATGAAGAAAATACCTTAAACTGTAAAATTTACTTTATTTACAGGTTGAAATACTTTCACCTTTTTTCTGTCTGTCTTCTTTCATAAAAGTTTCCCAATAAACAATTTGGATCTATAATTAGGGGCCAATTTACCTTTATTGAATTTAATCAATTATGGCTGTGCTAACAGTACAAGATAAGGAGAAAATCAAAAGGGGTGTCCCTAAGGCTAATAATAAAATCATTGATGCTACAGTAGCAAGATTATATATTGCGTATCCTGATCCAAATAAATGGGTATATACTGGATTGGTAGGAGCAGTTGTGTTGGTTGATGATTTAGTTGGTCATACTTTTTTCATTAAGTTAGTTGATATTATTGGAAATAGGGGTGTTATATGGGATCAGGAATTATATGTTAATTTTGAATATAATCAAGATCGTAAATTTTTTCATACTTTTGAAATTGAAGATTGTTTAGTTGGATTATTATTTGAAGATACTACGGAAGCAGCTCATTTTCATAAGAGAGTAACAACTCGACAAAAGCATGCTTCAAAGCAAACTATAACTAATAAAAATGCCATTGCATTAAAGGCACATGCTGGTCCAACTAATATTGCAAGAGAGGGACCAAGAGGCGAAGTCAATGATATAACTACAGGTCATAGGATAAGACGTAGTAAAGGTGTATTATTTTATGATGACTTACCTCCACCTGAATGGAGATCATTATATGCGGAATTGGAAGCAGCTGGTATATCAGAAGATATGATTGCTGATAATAGGGGATTTATAAAGGATTATATTTCTAAACAAGGAGGTCCATTAGTTGGATTAGAACCACCAATTCCAAGAAGATTCCAAAACATCGAAAAGAACGAAAATTCATCTCCAGCAGCATCTACACCTCCTCCTAGAATTACTAAGCCGAAGAAAGCACCTCCACCACCTCCACCACCGCCACCAGTTGCTGCTACCGAAGAGTCAACGCCAAGATATAGAGAAGAGACTCCAAAAGCTTCACCTCCACCAGCATACGTAGAACCTACAGCTAATGTAACTGAAGAAGATGAGTCAGGTCCTGAAACACCGACAAATTCTGCTCCACCACAATCAAGGTTTAGGTTACCACCTGCTAATGCTGTCGCTCCTCCAGTTTCCAGCACTTCCTTACCACCACTTCAACAATTCCAAGCTCAAACTCAAGCAAGTGCTCCTCCATTACCACAATCAAATGGCCGACCTGTACCAGCTCCTTATGGGCAACAAGCTACAGTATCTGTTCCTCAAAGTCAGCAACATTCAGCACCACCAGCTTTTGGTCAACAACATGCGGCTCCACCAGCTTTAAATCATCCAGGTAGACCAGTTCCTCAACCTTATGGTCAACAAGGTGGTATTCCACCTCCATTACCACCAGCTTCTAATAGACAAGTTCCACTACCCCCACCAGGAAGAGGTGCTGTTCCCCCACAGCCTCCGGTACGTGGTGGGTTGCCACCACCTCCTCCGCAAAGAGGTCTGGTTCCACTTCCTCCATCAGCAGCAAGACCTGGTTTACCGCCACCAGTACAGAGAGCCGATGTACCACCACCACCACCAAGAACAGCTAGAGGAGCACCACCACCACCACCACCAAGAGCAACTAGAGCCAGTCCTCAAATAGGCCAAGTAAATACACTACCAGCACCACCTTCTCAAACCTACAATGCTCCACCACCACCCATACGTTATAATAATGCAACAGTGCCACCGCCACCGCCAGCACAATCAGCTAACACAGGTATACCACCTCCTCCACCACCTCCACCACCACCTCAGTTTGGTAATACAAGTGTACCTCCACCTCCACCACCTCCACCACCACCTCAGTTTGGTAATACGGGTGTCCCTCCTCCTCCTCCACCACCACCTCCGCCATCCTTTGGAGGTGCTCAGCTACCTGATGCAGCTCCTGTAGACGCTACAGGAGATCCTGGCCGTGATGCTCTTTTAGCTTCAATCAGAGGAGCAGGCATAGGGTCATTAAAGAAAATAGATAAGTCTCAGTTGGATAAGCCAAGTGTATTACTAACTGAAGCAAGAGGTGGATCTTCGGCCAATGGCCAAACTTCAAGTGCAGCTACACCACCTCCTTCAGGTCAACCTGCAAGTTTAGCTGATGCCTTAACAGCGGCTCTTAGTAAGAGAAAAGGTAAAGTCGCTCAAAGTGATGATGAGGATGATGATGATTGGTGATTCATGACATGAATTTACTCAAAAAATATACAAGATATTTGCTTTATAGAGCCTGTAGATAAATTTTAAATTTTAAATTTTCACGTGACCACATCGAAATTTTTCACTCAAACAATTGAATGAATGGAGCTCCTTCTATTATTCTAAGTAAATTATTTTATTCTTCATTACGACATGTCTAAATCAAAAGAAGATCTCCAAGATTTAGTAGAATCGTTTGATGAGGCGATAAAGTTTTGGAGTCAAAGTTTTCAAACGTTAGATTCATCCTCCTTTTCTACTATTCAATCAGCCAAAGTTGCACAACCATTGAATGAATTACAAAAATTAATTAAATTAGTAAAAGCTCACACTACAAAAGTTGGTATAATCTTTAAACCTGACTTGTTAAAGGATGCTAACCCAGCATATACTACTTTACTGAAATTATCGGAGACTTTAGTTTTATTAATATCTGTTATAGCACAATTACAATCAAAAGTTATATCACAATTATTTTATGATGAAATACTATTGCAAGCAAAAAAATTAATAGACGCCAATAATGGATTTGCTACTGAATTGAAATTAATCTTAATAGATGAATCTACTGAAGAAAAAGATATCAAAAAGGATGAAATAAACGGTAGATTAGTTTCAGTAGCGAAAATATGGACAATTTGTGATTCAATTATTCAATTATTGCAAGATGGTAAATTTGGATTATTAACTTCCAAAATAAAGCAAAGTGTTGCATTAATTGAAGATGGATACGAAGAATTTGAAGAATGGTCCAAGAATCCAGCTGAGTTTGATGATGAAGATCCTTTTGGATTTAGTGATGATGAAAGTATTGAAGAAGAAGAAGAAGAAGAGCAAAAAGGTAATGATGGAGCACATCCACCAAGTTCAAATGATGCTGATCCAGTTGATAATAAAGAATTAGAGGAGTTTGCTCAAATATGGGTTAAGAAATTAGATCTTGTAAAGCTTTTAATAGCATCTTTCAAAAAATCCTTACCCGCCACAACGAAAGGAGAAATTATTGATGATATTTACAAAGTACAAAATAATTTAGTATCAATAATTGACAAATTTATTGTTGATTTGATGTTAGATCGAACCATTGATGAAGATATTGAAGAATATGTAAAGGCTATAACGAAAGGCTCTCGCAAGTTGGTAAATATAGCAGTAGATGTACATAAAGCTAACGATAAGAAATCCAAGTGGTACCAGGCATGGGATTCAAAATTCTCCACAGATTTATAGAATTTTTAGTATTTACTTAATATACCTGTACTATTATTAATTGCTAGTTATTGAAGTAATCCTAAATGCTTAGCATGATGTTTAGCGTGTTCTTCGATAAAAGAACTAATGAAAAAGTAGGAATGATCATAACCTTCGGCGACATTTAAATCAACCCCACCTTTATATCCTGCCTTTTTGGCGGCTTCAACTAAAATTTCTGGTTGTAATTGATGATCTTTGTAGTAAAACCCATCTTTTGAACCTTGATGGATTAAAATGGTCGATTGATTTTCATGCTTATATTCAGCAATTAAATGAGTTGGATCATATTTATACCAATCTTCTTTATTGGTACCTAAATAATTAGTAAAATTCTTTTCACCCCATTGACAAGTGGAAGGATTTGAAACAGGCGAAAATGCAGAAACTGATTTATATTTACCTGGATTCTTTAAAAATCCAGATAATGCTCCGAATCCTCCCATTGAATGACCTGTAATTGAAATATTTTCTTCAAAATCCAAAGTAGGAAATTGTTTAGCCAATTCTATCAATAATTCTTTATGAACATATGTGTACATATTATAGTTTTCATTCCATGGTTTAGTTGTAGCATCTACATAAAAACCAGCCCCAGTACCAAAATCCCATGAATCATCTTCACCATCAATATTAGCACCACGAGGAGACGTATCTGGGAACACTACACCAAAACCATACTTAGCAGCAAAGTATTGTAAGAATGACTTTTCAGTTGCATTATTTGGAGTACACGTTAAACCAGATAAGTAAACTAAAACTGGTATCTTGGATTTTGTTGATGATGGTATAAAGACATTGACATCCATCTTGGTTTTAGTAGAAGTGGAATCATGAGATAATTTATATAATTTCCCTTGAAATTGATTAATCTCAGCATTTGTAGTGAAACTCATAGTGTATATATAGTTATACAGTTATGTTAAAGAATAAAAAAATCTATGTTATATTAATAAAGCAGTTGAAAAGCAAGCAACTTTTGAAGTTTCATTATTAATAAATATTGTGAAATAATTGGCGCTCGGGAAAAAATTACTGCATTGAGATTATTTGATAAAAGGAAAAATTATATATTATAACTGAACAATTAAAAACTCGATTTACCTCTTGGTTCATAAGGAAAGAGTAATACTAGTAATCCAGAGGCTATAAATAATGCACCCGATACAAAAATTGGTGCAGATGTCTTTAAGTTAGCATAGATAGCTATAATTGGTGCAAAAACTCCTAAAATTCTATTAAATGAAGCTGCCAAACCAATTCCAGTTCCCCTAATTCTTGAAAAGAATACTTCAGGAGTATAAGCATATAACACTCCATACATAATATTTGAAACAAAGGTAAATCCACAATTCCAACCTAAATTGGCATTACTTGTTTTAGCTGTCGTTGAACCAAATAAAATTACACCTGTTAAAATTAATGATCCAAATAAGGTACCTTTTCTTCCAATTTTTAATTCAACTAAGAATCCTGCAACAATAGCTCCAGGAACACCGACAGAAGCAACAATTAAGGTATTTCTATAAGTATCATGGACACTTAATGGTTCGTTTGCCGTCCCTCTAGTTTCAAGATAGTAAGGCAAGAAAGCATTATATAATGGGAAAGCAAGACCTATTAAACCCCAGGTGAAAACAACTAATGAAGTAGATAAAGCTAATTTTCTTGATGCAAAACATTCTCTAATATGAGAGAATTTATATTTAGATAACTTTTCTTGTAATAAAAGATTATGATGCTTACCATCATCTTCAACTTTACCATCTAAATGTAAATCATCAATGGCTTGCAAATCTTCAACTGAAAGTAAACTTTCTTTACCATTAATTTTAGCAATCTTATGGACAGTTTCAACTGCTCGAATGTCATCCCCTCTTGCCAAGTAAAATCTGGGAGATTCAAGAACTCTGAAGGCAAATCTCGCAGCAAACATCAATAAAGTAAATCCACCCATGGTAAATAAAAAGTATCTCCAACCTTTATTGTTGATTTTATAACATGTACTTAATGTATCATCACATGAGTAATTTGAAATAAGTGCCCAACTTATTAAACAAGCAATGATCTGTCCGATAGCCCACCATATCAGCATAACTGTTAATAACCATTGGTTCTTACTTGGTAATGCTTCAATGAAGATAGCTGAATCAACAGGTAAACTACCTCCAACACCCGTACTCCATAAAGCCAGAAATACACCTATAGCAGCAAAGTTTGGTGAAGCTCCAGCAATTACTCCAAATATCCCCGTAATTAAAAAGGTTAAATTAAAGGCCCATTTTCTACCAATGATATCAGAAGAAAGAGACCAAAATAAAGCTCCCACCAATAAACCCAAGTTTTGAGCCAATGTTAAATATGGAGCCTTACCAGTGGGGGCGTGAACCCCATCCACTTCATCTAATCTACCAAGAATTAAACCCGTAGCCACTGGCCAAGCATTATCTGATAGCCAACCAAATCCAGCCACAAAAAATAATCCAAGTTGATATCTTCCAAAGCCAATATCATCAATTGCATTTGCAATTAACTTTGACTTTGCAAGGTAAGTTCTATTTGTGTCTGTTTCTTCAAATAAATCTCCTTCAAATAAACTTTGAACATCGACGTTGGTATCTTCAATCTTAAGATCTGGAACCTTATTATTTGACTCTGAGATAGACATTAAGATGGATCTAAAGTAAATATAAATGAAACTAAGATAAATAGAAAAGTTTGAGAAACTATTACAAATTGGCTCGTTTTTAGTTGACAGGAATTGATGAGATGTATTTATATTATTAATTACAAAACAAACAACTTAAATCTCATTGTCTTTTAGCAATTTATATTTAGTTTATTTATTTGGTTGCGCAAAATGGAAATGTGTTCTATGCATTAATAATGAAAAAAATAAATTTTCTAAACAAAGTAATTAAATTAAAATTTAAATTTAAATTAATTAATTAAAAAGTTAGGTGTGGCTTACCAAGAACATTATATAAATACAAACCATAAATACAAGTAATCTAAAATAGCACGCCATACTGAAATTATTATTAGTCTATTGTTTTATTTTATTTTTATGTCTACACAACTCTATTAAATGTATATGATTTTGCGTCTTCTTCTATTATAAATTTATATTCTTCAACTTTCCAATGCTCAAACCAACCTTTAACGGCAGCCATCCCTTGTCTATGGCTTTTTCCTCCACCGCCTCGTTGAGCATCACTTTTACTTTTCCACCAACATGTAGCAAGGTTCTTTCCATGAATATCATCAGGAGTCCCAAACCAATACTTTAATAATCCACCTGATTCATTTGCTTCAATATGAGATTCTTTATCTACTTGACCTAAAAACCGTCTCTTTTCAACTGATTGTTGAACATGTTCATGTAAAATAGATCTGAATGCAATTATATAAATTTCAGTTTGAGGGAATCTATAGTTTAAATCTTGTGAATATTGTTTTACTAAGTCATTTATAATATTAATATTAAATGAATCAGTATATGATTGAAATGCATAATCCAGTACAACTGGTTGAAATGATTGTAATGCAAGGGCGACAATTTGATAATTCTGAGTAAATGTAGTTAAATCTAGCCAATGAGACTTGTCATAGTATGGAGAAGATCTTATTTCGGTGATTCCAACAGGGTCTAATTTAATCTTGGAATCATGTACTGGAATCAATAAATCCTTATCATCTTCAATTTTTGCAGTTCCTTCAGCTCTATCATGCGTCATTTTATACTATTCAAGTTTTGATTTAAGAACAAAAAGAAAAAAGAATAAAAGTCAATATAATTATTATTTTTCAAACGTCAAATTATATCTATTTCTTTTTTTATGGTAAATGAAATAATATTGTTATCAAACAAATACCTATCTATTAATTTTAAATATTTTGGGGGAAATACGCCACATTAAATTTTTTATTAAATTTGGTTAAAATTTCCCTTAAGAAAAAATTTTAGTTAAGAAGGAACGCAAATTCATTTTTCCATTGCATATTAAAAAATATTTGTAATAAGGTGATCTTTCGCAATCCTAATTTACATCGGCAAATATAATTTAATTTATTATAATAAAAATTATAATTAAACTAAATAAATACAAATAAAATAAAACAAATGAAATAATAATTAAATAAAATAATGCTACCAGTACTACAACACTAAGATTTATACTTATTCTTATCCTAATGTAATACTGAAAACTATACATGTTAACAAACCATACCCCACCATCTTCATAATCGAATATTTAGTATCTGGTTCTAAGAATGAAAAAGCTGAACTTATAGTTCTATTGCCATTTTGTTCCGTACCATTTGTAACCCCAGTTTCAGTGAAATTAAGTGGTGGATCAACATTAGCCTCAAGATCACCATTCCAACAATATTCTGCAAAACATTGTTGACATTGTTCTGATTGTTCAAGGCCCAATCTTTCTTGAGTTCTTCTAATAATTGCACAACCAACACACGCTTGCCATTGAGTATCTAATGAATTATTTAACCTTGATGCTACTTCAAATCCATTTTGAATCATACCGTCTCTCTCCCAATTTTCATAACTTAATTTATAAGTTGATTCATTTGACCAAAATGAAAATGGTCTATTAGCGGTATAAACCACCAATGGCGTATCATAAATATTACCTCTTGAAGTAGTAACACTTGCATTTAATAAACTTGTTAAATTCTTAACATCACATCCAAAAAAGGTTGGTTTAGCCGTTAAATTAAGATTTATTAAACTGTTTTCGTCCGGCACATAAGGGAAGAGCGTACCATTTCCTATTGGATAAAATTGTCTCTCATATGTAGCAATAATCGAGGCCCCATTTGGCCAACCTTGATTTGTATCGGCTGAGTTATCATAAGCAAATATAATATCTACTTCTCTATCTTTTATTATTAAGGGCAGTAGCGGTACGTTTTCCAAATCCTCACCACCATCACAGAGGAACAAAGTGTTATTATCAGTAATTGATTGTGTTCCAAGCTCCGTATCATAGAAAGGATTTGGTTTGTAAATGGCTATATCATTTTCGTCTTGACTTACGACATTTAAAATTGAAGTAATAATTGACTGAACCAGCGATGACAACGACGTTGTATTGATTTGAAGAATGAATTGATTAAATAACGATGAAGACGTTCCCATTATAAACCCAGCATTATCAAATCCACCTATACAAGTACCATTATTTGACGTACCGTTGGTCGTGTTAGTACCCAAATATTTAACCTGAGTAAATTGATACAACGAAGGATCCCAAGTACCTAATTCAAAAGGATTAACTTCAAATATGGTTGAGTTACCATTAATTATATAACTACCTGGTGTTCTACCATCAGTTACAACAATTGGAAATGGCATTTCAAAATTTTGAAAGACTGGTGCGTCTTGTAAAGTAGACCAAGTTAAAGCAGCACCAGAATCATTTAAACCAGTAAAGAATTGATGGCTTAAAGCTCGACCCCAAGTATCAGTAAATGAAACATCATAACCAGCATTTCTTTTGGCATCTAAATCATCAAGTATACCATCATAATAATCGTAAGTTTTGAAGACATCCAATCCTCCATAATTGGCAATTGAGTGAGTTAAATCCCAAAGTACACCTTCCTTTAAGATAGTTTCCACATCAGTAAAGTTATTCATGGCAATCGTTCCGACAAGCTAGTTTATAATTGTTAGTAAAAAATGTTCTACAAAAAGCGAAACTGAAACGAGTATCAAATCAAATCAAATCAAATCAAATCAAAGCAATTCCATTTGATTTAAAATAAATTATTAATACATACCCAATTACCTCCTGATAAACCAACTAAATATGTTGAAGCCTGAAGAAGTCCTCCCAATCCAGCAATTGAAGCATTCGAAGTTCTATTATCTAATGCTGCTAGTTGACCTGCACCACTTAACATAGCTCTATAACCCCCTCCAGAAAATGCTAACCCGATTCTAATTGATCTATTGGATTGATTAGTTATGAAATCCTCGGGATCAAAGTCAGTCATATTAGCTTGCTTTAAAAATAGAATGAGATTTTCATCTGTGATTTTATTTCTTCCTTCTAACCAATCAAGTTCTGCTTGTGATAAACCATCGGCAATTCTAGTCAATTGTGTATCCTCAGGACAATCAATGGGCCCAGGGGCATAAGAGTCTGTGGGAGACCATGTATAGGCAAAGGATATATATAATAGGAAAACTAGGATTCGTTGCTGCAACATTGTAAGATGCAATAACAAAACTATTATACTATTAATGTAATAATAAGGATAAATGAAATACAATAACAGAACTGTTTATAATACGCAATCGAATAAACTTTTCAAACTATAAAGAATAAATATTTATATATATATATATATATATATATATATATTTATAGAAGCTGCAGAATTCGATGTTTATTTTTTTTCTTTTTTTTTTACTCCGGCTAAGTCCAATGTTTTTTTAAACCTAAAATTTTACTCAAGTCGTTGCCTAAAATTTTCAATTTGTATTGTTATTTGGTTGTTCTATAAGTACTAGGTATTTAAACTATGTTTAAATAAGATGTCGTTCGAGGATCTTATTCATTACAATACCTAAGCCCAGGGGAAGAGTAATTTGGTTGAATTATTTATTTTTAGCACTGCCCGTAATTGAGTTTACTTCATTCCCCACTTTTGTTAGAAAATATCGTAAGAGTACAAATCATCAATTAATTAATATATTCTAATAAAATAAAAAGGTTGTTTCATATAATGTAGTGCTTTTTATTATTATAAATTCAATTACGGAACAACTGGGAGAAGCATTAATTAATTTCATAATTATTTTGCCGTTACACAAAACTTTCGCTAAATAAGCCTGCTGCGGCCAATCGTCACTAAAAATATTCTCAATGTAATATATATTACGTAAAGTGATTTACACCAACGGAACGGATAAGTTAGGTGATTTAAAGTTATATTCTTTTGCCCTTAACATTAAGTTTATGTTCAAGTTATGTTTACATAAGCGGAAACAGTAAGATAATAATTAGTCCAATATTAACCTTTCAATATACGTAGGTTATTTGTAGTAGCATTAGCTTTAAGTTATGAAGTCTCCAATTTACGAAAGTTTACCATATATTGACCTTACATAACGGAAATATAGGTAAATGTCAAGTTTTTAGTAAAAGAAAGTCGGCATTTTCAATGTAGGTACAAACTCATCATATGAATATTTTCGTTAATTATATGTCATAATCTTGTCGTTAGATAATCATTTCGAATAAAAAAAGAAATAATTCCTATCGCGAAATTTGTCACAGTCTCTCTCTCCACATTTTTCATCGCAACGGCAAGACCCGGCGGTGAAGGTCCCAAAACATGGACGAATAATAAGAAAGGCAATAACAATTTGATACTTTATTGACTATCAATCATCGATACAGTATTGCATCATCATGGCCGAATCAACAGAAGAGATATATATTAACAATATAAAGAATTATACGAGTAAATATTATCAAAACAAAGCATTATCAATTTGGCATCGATTACCCGTATCACGAAGATCATCTGTCTTTATACTATTATTTTTGGGCCAATTAGGTGAATTAAGAGTATTATTAACTAAAAGATCATCTAAGCTAAGAAGTTTTCCCGGTCATATCTCATTACCAGGTGGAAAAGCGGATAATGGATTAGAGACAGAATGGCAAGTTTCAAGAAGAGAAATGGATGAAGAAATTGGTATAAGTTGTAATAATGATATTTTATTGAAAAATTATGGATTTACAATTGATCATATTAATATACTTCCAAGTTATTTAAGTAGAACCTTTTCAGCTGTTAGACCTTGTGTAGGGTTTATGAAATTTCCAAATGGGACTGTTGATCCAAATTTGAACTTTATAAATTTAAATCCAGGAGAAAGCTCAAGCATTTTTAGTTGTCCACTTAGAGATTTCTTGTATCCTATAGTAGATGATAAACCATTAGAAAGTCTAGAAAGAAATAGTTATCAACTTGAATGGGGTGGGATTCCTTGGAGATTAAGATCATATACATTTCTACAAAACAATAGCAATGAAGTTTCGTGGTTAAAGGATATTGCTGATTTATCAGCATCTGATATTGACTCTGTAACTGATTCTGAAGAAGGTGATGAACTTGATTCTAAAGATAAGAAGACTTTTCTTCCTCTTAAGAAAAAAGCGAAGAAGGATTTATCATCATGGGGCAGATTAGGCTCAAGAAGACACGAAGATACCAATGAAAAAATCTACGATATTTGGGGGTTAACGGCTAATATATTACATGATTTAGCTGAAATTACGTATAGGAATGATTTTAATGAAAGGCAATTTGGTGAAGAAGAGCTCATTTATAGTATTTGGAATCATGGACAAATGAAAACTCAAAAAAGGTCGAAGGAAGAATCTCTCTTGATAAAATCTCAATCCTTACCTGATGAATTTGGATTCAATGATATTTTACCAAGAGCTGAGTTTAATAGATTAAAGAAATTATATAAACTTTAAGAAATATAGAATAGTTTAGATTATCGAATCTGAGAGAAAAAATTATTTTTTTGTAGATAGTACAAGTGTAAATAAAATTTTAACAAGTAGACCAAATCATCAATACAGCAACCAAACACTAGAATGACAACATCTAGCAATGTTCAATTGGAAAAGATAGTTACCGCCTTGGAAGATATCTCGATCAAAGGAGCGGATGAGGATAAGCAGCAAGATGAACAGGAAATCCTCATACCGTCTTCAACTTTGGAACTTTCACCTATTGATCAGAAGACAATACAATTATTAGAATTAATCGAAGAATATGAAAAATTGGTTAATGGTGAATATAGATTGAATTATGTTAATGGATATTTGAATCTAAGTAGAGCAAACTATAATACGGGTCAATTAACTAAACGATTCGGCCCAAATTCATTCGATTTAAGAGAATATAATGCTTGCAAACAAGTTACACATAATTTAAAACCTCAAGAATATACTATAATAGATAAACTAGAGATTCAAAAAAAGGATGAAAGTAAGAATACTACTGAAAAGACTGAATCTGAAGATAATAAATCTACCTCAATAAAGGATAAGTCACCTCAAGAGAGTAATTTAAAGAATAGGAAAGATAAAAAAGAAAAGATGCCAGTAACAATTGACGACGACATAGAAGTCAAGAAATTAAAAGATCCAATATATCAGTTTGGTGGTTTAGTTCCTTATCAATTACGCCAATCACAGGAGTATTTTAATAAAGCGTTAATAAACTCTATCAAGGCTATAAATTTACAAACAAAGATTAACCAATTAATCGGTGAAATAGAACAATTAAAAGAACCATAAATAGGGCGTCTATTAATATACATACTTAACTATTTTTCAATGTCACTATATAAGTCACTGTCATTTTCGAAATCGTTAGGATCAATTTCTGGTCCATCACTATCACTTTCATCCATAGATTCATCATCATCTTCATCAGCTTCTCCAACCAATTCACCATTTTCTCTCGCCTTCTTTCTCGCTTTCTTTTCTTCCTTCTTAGCCTTTTTAGCTTCAATATTAGCTAACTGCTTAGCTCTTCTTTCATTCTTTAATTTTTGCTTTATGGCATGAGTTTTTTCTAATTGTTTTAATTCAGCTTTCGATTTAACAACTTGAGCATGATAAAGAGTCTTTGAAGAACCAGTTAAACCTTCCTCGATCTTCATTAATGACATACTTATACGTGGACCCAATTCAGTTAATTTGATAGCTCTTTTCCTGGTAGCAGCAGGTAAGATAGCTGCAGATTCAGCATTGGTGCTGTTATCATTTTTCTTTATAGGATTATTATTATTAGCTTCTTCATTTTTGATTTCAACTATAGCATCATCTTCAACTTCTGAATCTGAAGTTATACCACCAACTGAATAAGGATCTAATAATAAATCAGATATATCTGAATTCTTGGATAAATTTGGTAAATTTTTCTTTAAATTATGATGAGAATTAACTAACTTTTTAACGTTTCTATTTTCTTCAACTAATTTTGTATTTATAGCATAATGTCTTAATTCAATTTCTTGAGTGTTTGGATCTTTATTTATCATCAAGACACGCTTAATAGAACTGACTCTAGTCAGTTGTGGTTGGATTGGTGGGAACATATTTTGAAACATGGTGATGATTAATTTTTCATGATTATCAACTTCATTTAATTTATTTGAAAATCCATTAAGAACTAACAATGGTGGAGCTAAAAATTCTTTTGAATCTTTTCCCACTGATTTAGGATGCTTTAAAATCTTTCTAATATCTTTTACTAATGAATATGAATTAACTTTGAATTGTAAAGTTGGACCTCTAGGTAATTTACCTATTCTTAATGATATATTACCAGTTTGTTCAGATTGATTAAATATGAATAAATCAGATACTCCAAGAGGACCAGCCATAACTATAAAATCTCTCAACTTGTTAGATTTACGCTCTCTTAAGTTAATAGCAGTATGAGGTTGCATAACATTTCTAAAGTCTCTAACTAATTGTGTTAATGAATGATTATTTAAACTGGCTCCAAGTCTTATGACCATTGATCTTGGGATCTTGGCCAATTCTTCTTCTGAGACTTTCTTATGAGTTCTTGTCTTTTGTCTTCTTTTGGCCATCTCTGAAGTCTATTATATGATATATATTGATATTAATCGAAGTTTTGTTTGAAATAGTTGTTAGACTATTAGATTTGAAAAATTTCTGAAAATTAATTATACTCATCTCTATATAAAAAATATTTGTGCAGGAAAAAAAAAATTAACTATTAGAAAGAAAAAAAATTTATTAAATAAAATTTTGATTATAAAAGTTATAATATTAGCAGATAAATAAACCAGTAATAAAGAAAGTATAAAATATGTCAACTAAGGTCACATCTATAATAAAAAAGAAATCTAAAAAGCTTGATGCTAGAGAATTAGCTGAAAAAATTAGAAGAAATGCATTATTGAAGCAAAAGAAACAACAAGATCAAGATGAGACTTCCAAGGGACAGGAAGATATCGAGAAGGAACCAAAGGAAACAGTAGTAAATCCTGATGATGAATTGAAATTCAAGACATTTCAAGAATTGAAATTGGTTCCTGAATTAATGGAAGCCATACAGCTAATGAAATATACCAAGCCAACACCTATTCAATCTGAGAGTATACCACATGCATTAGAAGGTAAAGATATAATTGGTTTAGCTGTTACTGGTTCAGGTAAAACGGCTGCTTTCGCTATACCTATTTTGCAAGCTTTGTGGAAAGCTCAAACTCCTTATTTTGGATTGGTTTTAGCTCCAACTAGAGAATTAGCGTATCAAATTAAGGAAACCTTTGATGCATTAGGTTCATCAATGGGCGTACGGTCTGTATGTATTGTTGGTGGTATGGATATGATGGATCAAGCTAGAGATTTAATGCGTAAACCTCATATATTAGTTGCCACTCCAGGTAGAATCATGGATCATTTAGAGCATACAAAAGGATTTTCATTAAAAAATTTACAATATTTAGTTATGGATGAAGCTGATAGATTATTAGATATGGATTTTGGACCAGCGTTAGATAAAATTTTGAAAATCATCCCATCTAAAAGAACAACATATTTATATTCCGCCACCATGACCAATAAAATTGAAAAATTACAAAGAGCTTCTTTACATAATCCAGTTAGAGTTGCTGTATCATCGAAATATCAAACTGCTGATAATTTAATACAATCGATGATGTTAGTAAGTGATGGATACAAAAACACATACCTTATACATTTATTGAATGAATTTATGGGTAAATCAATAATAATATTTGCCAGAACTTGTGCTCACGCTCAAAGAACTGCATTATTAGCTAGAATCTTAGGATTCGCAGCTGTACCATTGCATGGACAATTAACTCAATCTCAAAGATTAGGATCATTAAACAAATTCAAAGCTGGCGCTGCTAATATTTTGGTTGCCACTGATGTTGCCGCTAGAGGTTTGGATATTCCAGCTGTTGATGTTGTAATAAATTTCGATATTCCAACTGATTCAAAAGCATATATTCATAGAGTTGGTAGAACTGCAAGAGCTGGAT
This sequence comes from Scheffersomyces broadrunensis, assembly GCA_030563665.1. Taxonomy (NCBI): domain Eukaryota; kingdom Fungi; phylum Ascomycota; class Pichiomycetes; order Serinales; family Debaryomycetaceae; genus Scheffersomyces; species Scheffersomyces broadrunensis. Next base: position 411,049 of record JAJMJS010000003.1, on the reverse strand, counting down.
TATCAGGTAAATCTATTTCGTTAGTTACACAATATGATTTGGAAATGTATTTAAGAATTGAAAGTGTTTTGGGAAAGAAATTACCCAAAGATCCATCACCAAGCAAAGAAGTTTTACAAGCTTTACATTTCCATGTCGATAAGGCATCCGCTGAAGCTATTAGACAAACTAAAGACTTCCATGAAAAGAGAGTTAGAAAGAATAAAGGTGGTGACGATGGAGATCGTGAAGAGCGTTAGGGAAAATTTTAATTGGGTAAATAGAGGTTAAATAGAAAAAGAATATTCCATTATAATTAATAACCAAAAATGTAGAATAGAAACAAAAACTGAGACACAAATAAGAATACAAAACTATTAAATAGAGATAAATAAATCCACAACCTAAACAAATGACCATTCCAGAAGTAAATCCAAAAAATAATGAAAAAAAAAATTAAAACACTTTACAAGCAAAGAAAAAGAATATGCAAATAAATCACTTATGCAAGAAATGAACAGGGCATTCACCATAACCTTTCCTATTAAACCAATCCTTTATACAACCATAATGAAAAACACAAAGACATTCCAATCTTCCAACCTTATCACCTGGCTTTAATTCCTCTAAGCAGATAACACACTCATTATCTAAACCATCATCATCAATATATTCCTTATCCTTCTCGGCTGAAGGTTGCATAGTTGCATTAGAAGTGATTGAACCAACTACGACATCCAACACATTGCTAATTGATGATTGCGATGGAGAAACTGAACCAACATATTCTTCATTATCATCATCATCATTATTCTCGCTTCTACTAGAGCCTTCTTCTAATTGTCTTATAGTTTCAAGTGAAGAAGCAGCTCCCAAATTTGGAATACTTTCAAATTTTGGTTTCGGAATTGGTGGAATATTATAAACAAGCATTTTATTTCTTGGATGAGGCTTATCAGGAGAATTAAATCTTTGATTTTCTGTATTAAAATCAAATTCAGTTAAGCAGTCATTAATATGTCCTTCTTTGAACTTTTCAAAATCATCATTACTAATTTCCTCAATATGCTTTTTATGATGATTAATATAAGATTTTAATAAATCTGTAGCACAGATTGGGCAAAGATTGGTGTCGCTTTCATCGTCCCTATTATTGCGATGTCTACCATGACGGCTATGATTAAATGATGAATGTGTAGATGTTCTTATAAGTCTTGTATGAGTTCTTGAACTGTACTTGGTAGTACTATCATTATCATTATCATTATCATTATTATGAAGATGATTACCACCAATATTGATATGGCCGATATGATTAGCATAATTTAAAGATTCACTTGAACTATTAGCACTACTAGTTCTAGACCCAGGATATTCACTACCTCCTTCAGTTATAGTAGATGAAGAAGGATTTGCATCAAATAATGCTCTTCTTATCATTTTGATCTCGTCAACACATTCATCACAAGTCCTATAAGTTTCATACGGATTATGAATTGTTTTTGATCCATTTGGATGAACCACCATAGTATTTGGAAAATACTTTATTGTCTTTTCAGAACATGTACCACAAACAACTCTACCACATTTTCTACAATGATGTCTTCTATTGAAAAATGTGTAATGCGAATGACATAAGAAGCAACAGTTTACCTCAAAGTCGTCTTGCCAAATAGGCGTCTCCTCTATATATCCACTCATTGATTGGAAAGTTTTCTTTATATCATCTAGATGTCAGATTATAAGAAGTTGATTACATGTTACTCTTTCCCCCTTACAAAAATACACATAAAAAAAAGTGGGGCGTAAAAACCAGGACTGCATACAATAAATTAATGCATTGACACCACCACACGACCACAAGTATATATCAACGGTTTTTTTAAATTAATTTAGTGAATAAAACTAAAAACAAGAAGGTCAACAAAACAATGGCCGATAGACTCACACAACTACAGATCTGCTTAGATCAACTAGTGGAGCAATTCAATGCTACTGTCAACTATGTGAATACCAATAGTGAATCAGCCCTACTTGATGAAGATCCTAATTCTGTAATAAATATAGCAGCTAATGCTCCATTACCAGGTCAACAACCCAATCAACCCAATCAGCAGAATCTGCCTCAAAGCCAACCTCAACAAAGTTCTAATGGTAGTGGGAAGCAAACAGTTTCAAACCATGCTTCAGTAGCAGCTGCTGCTGACGCAGAAGCCAATTTTGAAAATACTATGAATGAATTATCAACTGATATAATACTAAAATCTCGTCAAATCAGCATGTTAATAGATTCGTTACCAGGTATAGGTGTATCGCCTACTAGTCAATTAAAGATTATTGAAGATTTAAGTCAAGAATTACAAGACATTGAGCAAGAACGTATTAAGAGAATTCAAGAAAAAGATAAACTATTGAAATGGTGTGAATCATTAATAACAGAAGTAGCTACAGGTATAGCCGAATCAAGGCGTTAGTATATATATGCATTACTTTTTTTTTAATTATGATGAATAAGTCATACAATCAAAATCCCAGCTTGATAACCATTTGGAATTATTACATTCAGATCTTGTCCAATCTAATCCATAAATTATGGGAATAAAATTATAATAACAATATGAAGATACGATTAAGACTGAAATCATTAATAAATATCCAAAGTATTTCCGCTTGGTAATTTGATATTCTATAAACTGTGATATTAATAAAATTGAAAAGTATAATGATGGTAAATAATGATGTAAAAATAATTCACGTTTCATATAAAAGAATGGTGAATAATGTAATAACCAACCTAAAATAAATTCAAAACTATTTTGGTAATAAATTGAAGCATTTAATGATTCAAAAGGTATTGTAAATGGATTTAAATGTTTTATAATATAAATAGATAATTTAATAAATGTAAGGAAAATTAAAAAATTTCCCGTATAATAAATCATAAGATTTCCTAAGAAATAAATATGTGATGGTTGTTCATTTGTATACTTATTTATTCCTTCATTTGAAAAATAATTGACACCTCTTAATAAAAATGGCCAAGTTTCAGGCTTTGAAGAATATCTATGATGGTTTGTAAAACTCAGATTAATTCTAAACATTGATTTATGTAACTCCCAAACTTTTCTAAAGAAATTATATTTGGGAAATGAAATTCTTTCATAGTTTTCATCATTATCAATTAGTGGGTGTGAATTTTCTTCAATATACCAAAGAGTATTAGGTATAGTTGGTTCATTTACACATGATACTTCATATTGTCCAAACCCCCAATTCGGTAATCTTGTGGGATGACTCATGACAATACATTTAGTGCCTTGATGGATTAATTGAAAGATTGATTGAGTGGCTCTTACTTTTCTTAAAGGTAATTCATTCTCAGAATGAAAAGTTTTTGAAACAATTCTAACTTTAAATTCATAATTCACATCGCCCAATAATTCTTCACGATTGCTATTACAACTTACTTCATTTGAATAATCATGTTCCGAAACTGGTGGTCTTACATCATTTATGTGTAAAAATCTTCCCGTTCTTTTATGAAGTAATCTAATCTTATCGCCATCTTTAATTGGTCTGAACTTCTTTTGTAGTTGACCTTCTCTACTTTTGTTCACAGTTTCAATTAGCCATTCATTATTATCATCAGGGGTGAATTCATAAAGACTGACTTGCTGTTCACCACTTCCAGATCGATAGGTAAAATTATGTGAATGTAAATATGCTTCCAAACCTACATGCTTAATGGTAACTGTACTACCATAAGATACATCAACTGGCATTTCTTTTAAATACTCAAAATCTTGTAAAGTAGATTTAAAAATGGATGATACAGTACCTGAACCTTGACCACTAAATGGTAAACTTTCGAAATGAACTGAGAAAATTGATACATATAAAGTTAAAGGAAATACTAATAAGAAGACAAATCTTGCAAATACTTGTGCAAACCAACTTCTCGTTTTGATATCTAAATCTCCCAATTGAATCCAAATTTGTTGTAATGATAAAAATCCACACCAAATGAAAGTAAATATTCCTACCAATTTTATAGATGTTAAGAAACCAAGACCCATCCCAATTACAAATAAAAATTTAAACCATTTCTTCAGTAAGGGAGGCTCTAACTGTAATCGTTTCATTCCATATATGACAATACTTAAACATAAGATGAATGGAGAATCAAGTAGGATTAATCTTGAATGAGCAATTAATGAATTTTCAATCACAACTAAGAAAGCCCCAAAAAATGCCACTATTGATTTACAATTTGAGTATCTTAATATTAAAAAAGTTATTAAGATGGTTCCAAGTCCACAAATACTTGAGAATAATCGAAGGGGTACATAAGGGAATCCTTCATCATCATGATAAAATTGACCAATTTTATTAAATTCAAAATTTCCATTCCAACCAAATAATATGGCTAACCAATAATAAATTAATTTCATCAATGGTGGATGGACATCCAAAAAGAATTCACCTCGAAAATAATTTCTCACAAATGTACCTAAATGGACTTCGTCAAATACTATTCTAGATGGTAACCATAATTTATATAATCTTATGATAGTACTTAATGATAATAAAAGCACCAACAAGAAATGATCAAATTTAGTTAATATGGCTTGTTGAATCCTTTGAGGAGGTATTTGTGTGGAATAATAGGACATCCACCTACCTTGCTTGTATCCAGGAGGCAATTTCGGTGGTTTTTCTACCATAATTGTTGGTTATTTATTCTAGTAAATATAATTTATTGAAAAATTAAAAAATGTTTAATTTATGGAGCGTGTAAGTCAACTATTTTGCGACACTACTATAAATTCTCGACATACTTGTTTTGCGACAGTTTAATTATTATACATTAAATCTATATTATCTATACAATTTCTTTATCTTGTTTCTTAAACAATCCTTTAATCAAGTTGATACAAGTATAAATAACTCCAACCAAACAACCAATTGTAACTATAAACAAGGCAACAGCATAGATACAGCTTAATACCTTAAAGAACTTCAAGGGGTATACTAAATCCCCAAATAATCCATTTCCTAATTGATGATTTGATAAAGACATTGTACCCAATGGGAAAGTCATTGCCCAAAAGGATTTATTAAATTTCATAAGGAATCCATATTGAAGTTGATGATTCCTTTTTGTAAATGGTTTTAATTTTGAAAGTGTGGAAATTATTGCTAAGAATGTGTTAAAATATCCAAATGATACTAAGAAAACACCAATCATGGTTGATATTATAATAAATATATTCCCAATTGACTTATCTTCTATGATATTATACATATTTTTACCAAATAGCATTATACTAAATGATGATTGACCTAAGAAGCCAACAGGCAACCAACTTGTAAAGATTAATTGAGTTGAAGGGATTTTATGTAAGATTAATCTTTGATAATAAATTGTGATTATTATAAATGCTAATGCTATAGAAATACACCATAGTATTAAGCTTAAAGTCTCTGTTATTAAAGTTTGATTTAAAGTTTTTAATGATGGTGCAATTATATGGCCTGAAGAAGAAACGACAGTTATTGAAACTATAGGTAATAATAATGTTGAATTTAATTCGTTCATATTAATCTTTGTCGTTGATGACTTTGATAAAATAGCTAAAAACACTATTATAAAAGCTGTATAACAAGAAATAATTATAGCAATCCACCATAATATCCAAATAAATATTATATCAACTTTCTGTAAATAAAATATGAAATTTATTATAGTTATAAATCCCATAGCATAACAACCCATAAACACGGAAATGTTAGGATTGAAGTTACACTGAATTAATCGTTTAGGATAATAATAATAACTTGAAAGTATGAACATCAATGTTGTGGTTATGAATAAGATAACAGCAATCACAAACATTATTATTCCACATACTTTTAGCCAATGACTAGGATAAGGGAAATTATAAAGTATATTTGAAGAAATACCTGTACCCATAATAGAAACAAAATAAACGGGTGTAAATTTCTCTATAAATTCATTAAATAATAAATGTTTAATTCTTGATGCAAAAGATTGGGAAGGTATTGATGAAGTTAAAGTTGAACCATCGTCTTCTTCCTTATCACTAGCAATTTTTTTTGCAGCTTCATCTGAATGATTATGATGTGATGTTGGACATAACTGTGGTTGAGATATAGCCACAGTTTGTGCAGATAAACTTAAATTTAACGAATGTTCTATTTCGCTTGTATTTGACATATTTTATTAATTAAATGCAAGTGTGTATCGTTTTTATATTACTTATATGAGTTGTTATGTCCAATATGATGAGGATTATCATTGATTATATATCACTATATGACTCTTGAAGATATTTGACTCTATATTTTTGATAATACAGGATATTCTGTTTAGTATGACCAAGTCCCTTAGGTGTTTGAAAAACCAAAATTCAAATCCCGCAACTGTTAACTATGAACAAGAGAAAAGAAAAAAAAAGAAATTTTTTTGCGCATCTCACCGACGGAGAGGCGGCCACAAAATTTTCTTTTTTTTAAGAGGAGAAATTATCTGTGTATTTCGGGTAACAAATTCCAATTCTATTGTTTATTAAAACATTTATACCACATCAATTACTCATTGAAGAATGAATTTCAATTGGATAAGTAAACTTTCTATGCCTTATTCTTGACGAAATTCCCCTCGTTAAGCATTATAACTTGTTAGTAATATTTACATATTCTCTTCCTACCTATTAATATGATGATTGTCTTTGTCTTTGTCTTTGTCTTTGTCTCTGTCTCTGTTAATAATCGCACAATTCGCTCATCATAGAACGTATCATAGAACTTATCAGAGCATTTTATAGAAGGAGGCGGACATTAAACTTCCAATTTCAAGATTTACCGTTGTGGTTATTACAGATTTAGTTGTTATGTAATATTTTTCTTGGGCCACCTATTTTAATCAATATTTTGCTCATTAATTTATTATTTCCCCTTTAAACATCCCCCAAAGCAATTTTTGTGTTAATTGATCAACATATTTTAAATAATACGTGTTGTTTTTCATTGTTGTTTAATTACGTTTTGTGATTTTTAAAATTGTGTGACTCCCATTTTATTTATTAACAGCCGACATTATTATGGGCCGCTAAATTACCCAATTGGGACTGTCTCTGTGTTTTTTTTTTGTTTTTTTTTTGTGCTCATGCTATCGTGAAATTAGGTAATTTAGATGATATATATATAGATAACAAATTCCCTTTACTTCTCTTCAGTATATACAAATACCTTTATATTTATTACACCTGCATAATAGTTGTTATATATTTTATTAAATAATAATAAAATCATCTTATACCAGCATTATAGGCATTAGATTGTCATTTTTTAATATTCACATTCACTTTTATATAGTTATCCATCGCTCATAATGTTAACATTAAACTCAAGCACAAATCCATTTGAAAGATCAAATACTCCATCATCTTCAGCATCCACCTGTGGTATGGAAAGAGCTCCATCCAATAATCATTTGGCCATTGATACATCATCAAAATCCATTGATTTACCTATTGATTCAGAATTTTATAAATTAATTGAAAATTTAAAACAAATTTTAGATGGTAAGGGTTTACATTCTGAAGATATAGATGTAAATAAGATTAAACAATCAATGGAAAAATATAAATCCAATGAAAAAGATTGGTTGAAATATGCACTTTATGATCCATCCAGAAATTATTCAAGAAATGGTATAATAAATATTAATGACAATGCTAATTTATTAATATTAGTTTGGTCACCCGGAAAATCATCTGCTATTCATGATCATGCCAATGCTCATTGTTGTATGAAAATTTTACTGGGTCAATTAATAGAATCACTTTATGATATTCCAAATCAAAATGAAATTAAAAAATTAAATTGTAAACAAGAAACTTTATTATCAAGAGATGTGGTTGGTTATATTTCTGATGATATTGGTTTACATAAAATTTCAAATCCTTTAGATCAAATCTCGGTATCATTACATTTATATACTCCTCCTTATGCCTATATTAATGGTTGTTCAATGTATGAACAAAATAGTGGGATAAAGCATCATGTGGATATGAATAAATATTATAGTTGGCAAGGTAAATTAGTCAATCCTAAAGATAGTCATAGTTGTTAGGTAGTTACACAAATGAATTTAATGAAAGCATACATATATATTATTTTAATATAATCTTGTAAAATTATTTCCTCCTGTAGGTGGAACTTGTAACCAATTTAATTTATCATATTTTGCAGTACCATCAATTATATGAAATGCATAAGCAAATCTTGATTTCTTAGATCGATTGTTCTCAGATTTATGTAAAACGGAATTATTAATTAGAATTAAAGAACCCGCCTTGCATTCAACTATTTTATACCCATCTGTTGGAATTTCCTTCGCTTCTTCTTCACTTCCAACTCTTATAAAATTACAACCATCTTTGCCTTCATTAATCTTTACAAACCTCTTTGTAATCGGAAATTCTTTATGAGACCCAGGTAAATATGATAAACACCCATTTTCAATAGTACAATCTTCTAAAGCAAACCAAAATCCAATGGCAGTTTGAGGATCAGTATATAAGAATGTTCCATCAGTATGAGGAGGAACAGCATTTGATCTTTCACTTGAAACCTTTTCATCTATTGGTTGCTTGAATATTAACATGCTTTGTAATACTTGTGGGTCAACATACTTCAATGATCTCATTATACCTTTAATATCATTATTTAAAGTTACTTGTTCAAACACGGGATCAATCATATGTAAACCATGTCCAATTTTATTAATGGCTTGTTCAGCCGGGAATTTCAATTTGCCATCATCATCAAACGCATCAACATCAAAGAAATATCCAATCTTATCACTGGAATTAAAGAAATATTCATCGCCCACATGATCATTATCATTAGTTTTAAATTGGGTCATTGGATGATTGGTAATATCAAAATCTTGTAATAATTCATGAGATCGGGCTAATAATTGAGATATTTTATCAGGTGAAAGGAAATTAGGTAAGCATATCATACCTTCTCTATCAAACAATTCTACTTGTTCATTGGTGAGACCAGCCATGGCATTTATTATTGGTATATCTGTTATCAATATATCGAAAACCTTTCGATTTTTAATTTTTGATAGGGAGCGGCACTAAAAATAAAGTGCGGTAAGTAGATAACTTTAGTAACAATCATAGTTTTATAACAATTATGGTGATAATTATAGAAAAAAAAACTTAACCTCCAATTGGAGATGTATTGAACTTACCCACATGCTTAATGAATAAACTTGTTCTAATAATTTAATCGGGTTATAAATATTGTACAAGTAAACACCTAACATAATTATAACATGATCGATCGTGTGCCAACCAACCATCAAACTTTTACTATTAGAAATAAATTATTTTGAATCCACAGTTGCAACTTACTTTAGTTTGTTTCTTTCTTTCTTTCTTCACGACTATTAGTATGCCACCTAAGAAAAGTACAAGAGCCTATGAAGGAAAAGTTTTATTCCTTCATGGTTATACTCAATCAGCCTCGATTTTTTATGCCAAAACTTCAGCGTTAAGAAAAAAATTAACAAAATTGAATTACAAATCAATTTACTTAAATGCTCCATTAAAATTAACTCCTGCCCAATTACCATCAAGTGATGCCTTATCAAAGTTTGCTTCTGTAGTCAACAATGACGAAGATGATGATACTGAGTATAGAGCATGGTGGGTTAAACCTCATAATACTAATGACAGTATAAATCTTGAAGATTCTATTGAAACCATTAAAAATTACATCGAAAAGGGTGAAATCATTCCCAATCCTGATTTAAACCAAGAAGAAGATACTGACGAAGAGAAAGATTTACCTGTTATTGGTATAATTGGGTTTTCCCAAGGGGCTGCGTTAGCTGGGATCTTAATTCATAAGTTCAAAGAATTGTTTGGTGTTGATCCTCCTAAATTCATTATTTTATATAGTGGCTTTAAGTTAGATACTAGTGTAAAGTCAGGAAATGACAAATATAACGATTATTATACAACTGAAGATATAAAAGAACCTCATTTTAAGTATTTGCATATTTATGGTGAATTGGATACAGTAGTAGATGAAACAAGATCATTATCATTTTACAATATAACCAAGAACAATTCTCAGTTGTTAAAACATCCAGGTGGTCATTTTGTTCCCAATTCCAAAATATACATTGATCAAGTGACAAATTGGATCCAAGTGGTTGTAAGTGATCTCAGTAAGAATAATGGTAATGAAAAACGTGATAATCAAAATAATAATGATGAAGATGATTTGGATTCTTTATTAAATATGATAGATAATTTAGGAAAGGCATAGATTTTATAAAACATTAATAGATTGGTTAGAAAAAGATATATGTTGCATAATGTGTATTATAGTATATACTATTTGTCTCACTATACCCAACCATATTCCTCAACTCTTGTCCGCCCTGCCTCCCTCTGAACTCCGCTCAGTAGAGTACTGCGTAGAGTTCCTTATTAGCACGCCTTAGCCTCACGGTACTGGGGGGAAAGGACATTCCCTTGCGGGTTAGTTAACCTCCCAGCACCGCTAGTGCCAGGCTGAAAACCCAGTGAGAGTGTACGACTCACTAACCCCTAATTCGCCCACCAACTTCACAACTGGGTGGCCAACCCAGCACTAGAGTTCAGCCCGTCCCTTTTAAATTTTATTTTAAAGTGGAGTAAAGTTCTGAAACCTCCACCTCCTCCCCGGAGTCCCCCTACCAGGGGCTTTACGCTATCTTCTATTTTACGAAGAGCTGTACCTGCAGCTGATCGCTTCGAATCTGTCTAAATCTTTGACAGGGTTCGTATCTTGGATCTAATTCTTAATCCAAAACCTCGAACAGCATTAACCACTATTCCAACCCCACTTTTTGGTAATTTACATTAAATAAAATCATGTTTTCTCTTGTCTTTTTCTTTTTTGAATTTGCATAACAAAAATTCACTATGCTGCGCTTTCAGGTAGGATTTACACATGTTTTTATATACTTGCTCTTATAGCGATTCAATTAAACGATCATTCAAAGACTTTTTTCTGCATTTCCTCTTTTTCCTTGGGTGATATTGAGGAGAATAAAAATTTTTTGATGATACTTGTTGTTTCTAATTAATTATACAACCTGATTATTTCGCAGCAAATTTCAATACCCTTTTTTATCAATTAACTTAATAATTTTATTAAGAATGACTTATAGTTATATATATAAATTACACTTAGATTTTATAAACTAACCTATTTGTCATACTTAATTGTTTAAAAACGTATGTTTGTAAAATGGTTAATTAAGTTGGAGGACAACCATAGAAGAGAGGATGGCAGACAGAAGAATCTTTGTACTACTCTAAGTTGAGAGAGAATACTTTTAAACTACAAAATTTTAAACTACTCTAGTATACAATTTTAACTTATATAAAGTAAATTTTGCTTGGAATTAATCTTAAGCAATATTGAGTTGATCCTACAAACGATATAAATTTGTTTATAAATTAAATTATAATATATTTTTGTAAATTAAAAACTATATACTAATTGAAAAACTATTCCAATTAACTACATCCTACAAATTTTTGAAACCGATGACAACACATATTGACAGGACACCATAAAATTTTCAATTAGTGAAGATTCCTAAAATTAAAATAAATGTTAAAATAAATGTACAGTTGAATCTATGAAAAATCACAGAAAAACACACGGTGAAAGGGGTAACAGATAGTATTCCTAAAATAAAATAAAAATTAGTAAAATCCATCAAAGGCTATCTCGCATAGATCAGACTCTTGATGAATAATCTTTAGTAATAAAAGATTACTTATAGGTACATTCAGTGAGATGCGAACACCCTTAAAGTTAGTAAATATACTTAAAGATAGTAAAAGACATTAAAAGGAATATTCTAAATGACATTAAAGACATGTAAACAAAGACAAACACAAATTATTCCAATGCTGACTCAAGAATAAAAAAAGAATAAAAATAAAAGTGAAATTAATCACTATTTACAGTGTTCCAAAATAAAAGATCAAAAAATAAAAATATTCTAATTTGTTTCAGATTCTAAACAATCAGTATAATAAAAAGAATACCATCCATATGTAGTAAGTAACAGTTATATATAGGGGTTAGTTGGTTGGATTGTGGAATGTGACAATTTTTATATGATTGGAAATAAATCAATATAGAGAAGTGAAATAAAGTTATCCATTAGAATATAAAACGCAGTATATACATAATGCAGAGCTTAATACAATTACTACAGCTACAACTAAAATTGTTTGATTGATATAAAATTATAAATAATTATGCATTGGGAATCTCACGCAAAATTCACTGAGATAAGTTTCTTAGAACTGACTAAACCTATAGATAGTTGAAATCAGTAAATTAATCTATACGTATATATAAGCCAGTTAATAAACACAGTTCATAAATAATCGAAAAACTGTTGATAAAATAATAGAAATACTTAATGTGATTAATAAACAGTAAAGCCAGATATCTAAAGTTAGTAATAAAGATCTAAACAATTTATTAAAAGTTATTTTAAAACAAGAATCAGTAGCAATACAAGGACACCCGTTTTGCAGGCCATAGCAGTATTTACCAGATACAATTAAATTAAAATTTAAAAGCATTTAATATCCATGTGGTTAGTAGAAAGAATCCTGAATACTAAAGAATTTAAAGTTAATGAGAATATCAAGATCAAAGATTTAAGGACCTCCTATGTAAAGTGATAGGTATTAGACGACTTGGTAAATAAAATTGTTGAACAAGAACAAGTATCTTCCAGCATCAGATTAAAAACCATTCAATTAGTGAGTTAAGTAAATACATAGGGTCAGTATAGAAAATCCTCATGAACAAACAAATTGAAAATCCACCAACAATGATTCTATAAAAGAAGGTTAGTTTAATGTCTATATTAGTTATTATTTTATATTAGTAATGTAGTTTAAGTTGAACAAAAAGAGCCAACACCTAAAGTTTTCATATGTATCAATTTTATTGACTGGGTTGACATATGTTACTGATATGGATCACAATTATTATAAGTAATAATTCCTTTTTGAAGTAATCAATCATCAATAATTGAATTAATCAACAATATTAATCTTCTTTAGAGGAATTAACATTTCTACATTATGTAAATCTTACATTAATAGAGTAAATAAATTGATAAGGAGTTGTCATTTTGTGAATGAATAAATCTGTATGTCAAAGTACACGACCAATAAAATAAAATTCAAATTTTTTGGTGTGAACAATTGCCACTGAGAAATATCAAAATAAAATTATTTTAATTCAATTTACACAACAATTACTTTAATTAATTAATTAATTGATTAATCAATCATCATGAATCATGATCCGTTTCAATGGGGCAGACCCAGCAATGATACTTATGGATCATATAATTATAATATATCCAATGCATCTAATTATCAACAAGAAAGTCAATTAGATAATTTTCCAAAAGTTCATAGTCAACAACCAATTATAACTGGTACTTCAGTTATATCATTAAAATTCAAGCATGGAATTATAATGGCTGCGGATAATTTAGGTAGTTATGGATCATTATTAAGATTTAATAATATTGAAAGATTAATTAAAGTGGGTAATGAAACTATAGTTGGAATATCGGGAGATATTTCTGATTTACAACAAATTGAAAGAATTTTAGCTGAATTAGAAATTACAGAAGATATTTATGATACGACTAATAATGATAGTAATGATAAATTAAAGGCACCTCATATTCATGAATATTTATCAAAAATTTTATATAATAGAAGAAGTAAAATGGATCCATTATGGAATGCAATTATTGTTGGAGGATTTAATGAAGATAATACACCATTTTTAAAATATATTGATTTATTAGGAGTTACTTATTCTTCATCTACTTTATCAACTGGATTTGGTAGTCATTTAGCTATACCATTATTAAGACAATTAATTCCTAATGATATTGATTATGAAAACATTGAAGAAGAAGATGCTAGAAAGGCATTAGAAAATTGTATGAAAGTATTGTTTTATCGTGATGCAAGAGCATCGGATAAATATTCATTAGTTACTATAAAACATTCTCAAGATAATAAAATTGAATTTAATCATGAAAAGGAATTAAAAGTTGAAAATCAAAGTTGGAAATTTGCTAAAGATATTAGTGGTTATGGTAGTAAACAAAATTAGATTAGTAAATTAATAATTAAATTAAATTAAATTAAATTAAATTAAATTAAATTAAATTAAAAAATAAATATATAATAAACAATATAATTAATTAATTATAAAGGAAATATACATCATAATAGATCCATGTGATGTAATAATATAATAATCTTGCCGATACAGGAATAAATTATATAATTATATAATTAAATTTAATTAAATTTAATTTAATTAAAAATAAAAAGGGAAAACTCCATTTTATACATTTACGGTTAATGCATATTATTATTATTATTATTATTATTATTATTATTATTATTAATAGAATAAAGGAGTCATTATTATTATTTGATTATGAAAGGAGGGGGGGAATAGGACAATCCACAGTATTTGTTTACAATTTTAATTAATAATGACTCAAATTAATTAAATTAATAAAAATAATTATAAGTTCAATTTCATCTTTATTTGTTTTTCTGTGATACATACCATTCGTTTAAAACTTATCTTTTTTAAATTAAAAATGTGTTTATCAAAAATTTTATTTTATTTTATTTTATTTTATTTTATTTTATTTTCGCTTATTTAGGAAATCCAATGGAAGTGTGTAAAAAATCAACAAATTTCAATCAACAACAACAACAACAATAATAATAATAAGATATTGATATGGTACATATACATATGTACCATAAATATCTATATGTCTATGTATGTATAGTACAAATAGATCTATTTTGATATATCAATAATCATTATTAATAATATTTAATATTTAATATTTAATATTTAATATTTAATAAATTTTTATTAAACGAGATGAGTTGTTTTCTAGAAGCTTTCCCAATTTGGAACGGCATATAAAAAGAAAATTAAAATCGTAATGGAATGGACAAGTTTCTTTTTTAATTTTAATTTTAATTTTAATTTTTTAATTTTTTAATTTTTAATTAGCTAATATTATTTAATAGAATCATTTTATCTGTTGTATTAAATAATAAAGAATAGATAATAAATCATAATATTAAAATGATTTACAGGAGCCGGTAGAAAAATGACAAGTTTAATTAAAATGAAAAATAAGTATAATAATTATTTCTTCTTCTTCTTCTAGAACACCTAATGATTTTAAATAATATTTGACCCTTCTCTTATTCTTATTGTTCTACTTCTCCCTCCGCCTCTTTCTTGGTAATAATAATATTAAATATTAAATAATAAATATTATTAAATAATATTAAATAATAGTAAATTTAATTCTTGTGGGTAAATTTAAAAATCTTTCCGAAATAAAATTTTGTTCTTTAAGGCTGTTAATTGCATATATCATATCATAATATAATATATTATACATAATATATAAAAGATTAATTTTCTCCCATTTTATAATATTCATTTTTAAATATTGATTTCTTTTTTAATAATAAAAATAAATAAAAAGTATATTTGTAATTAATATATTTATTACCTTTTCGTCTATTCATAAAAAAAAGGAGAGAACATAACCCAAAATTTAAAAATTATTCAACAACCACATTTAATATATTCAGTATTATAATCATATTATAAATATCTTTATATATAAGAATTTATCATAAGAATTTAAATTATTCCTTTGTTTCTTTTAAATTTTAAATCTTAAATTTTAAATTTTTTTTTTTTTTCCAATATTTTCCATCCCCACTTTTATTTAAAAAAGAAAATTAAATAAGAAGAAAAACAGAAAACAGTTTTTAAATACCTTTAATTTTGTTGAAACTTTAGCATAAAATTAGGTATATTTATATATATTCATTCATTAATTATCTTTGTCGTATCATTCATCGTCATATCAAATCAATAACAACAACAATAATAATAATAATAATAATAACAGTAACAATAATAATAATAATAATAATAACAAATAACTATCAATAAATGATTAAACTATGAGTTTTGAAATAACATTTTTGGGTTCAAGTGGTGGACCAATTGAAAGCACCAATTGTTCAATCTTATTAAAGCCCGCCAATATAAGTTATCAAGAAATAATTAATCAAAATTTAAATGATCAATTAATTTGTATTGATGCTGGATCTGGATTATTTCAATTATCGGAAATTATTCATTCAGAACAAACAAGTCAGACTTCAAATTCAAGATTATTAAAATTATATAATAATTCATTATCAATTTCTAAATATTTATCAATTCCATTAACAACTCCATTTAAATCATTAATTGGTGAATCATGTTTTAAAATTTCTAAAGATATATTTAAAAATTTACAAATTTATTTAATAACTCATCCTCATTTAGATCATATAAATTCATTAGTTATAAATTCTTCATCATTTTCAAATTTAAATCCCAAACAAATCTTGGGATCTAATTATACTATCAAATCATTAAAAGATCATATATTTAATGGAATAATTTGGCCAAAATTAAATAATTTTAATTTAATTAATTTAATTGCTCAACAATATTGGCAAAAATTTGAAATTTTAAATAATAATTATCTGATATTAATGATTGATTTAAGTCATGGCATTTTACAAAATCATGAATGTTATTTATCTTCAGCATTTTTAATAACTTTAAATAATTTAAATAAATCAATTTTAATATTTGGAGATTTTGAAAGTGATTTAATTTCAAAATTAAATAAAAATCAACGAGTTTGGAATTTTATTGCTCCCTTAATTATTTCTAATCAATTATCCGGTATAATTTTAGAATGTTCAAATCAAAATAATTTAAATAATGATGAACTATATGGTCATCTAATACCCAATCATTTAATTTTTGAATTAAAATATTTAGAAAGTCAATGTTTATTATTATTATCATCATCATCATCATCTTCATCATCATCATCTTCATCATCATCATCTTCATCATCATCAATAAAAAAGAAACCCTTGCTGGGATTTAATATAATAATTAATCATATAAAAGAACCATCATTAGATAATAATGATCCCAGACAAATAATTTTAAATGATTTAAATAATTTAAATGATTTTGGTATAAATTTTTCAATAAGTTTAAGTGGTGTATCAGTAATAATATAGTTAAATTAATTAATTAATTTATAAAAAGTTAATAAAGTAAAAAACTAGAATAAAATATATTTGAAAAAGTTAATAAGAATTTTAATAAAGAATTTTTTATATTATTTATATATAGTTATGTATATTATAGCTTGAAAATAAGCTTTTATTATTATTATTATTATTATTATTATTATTATTGGAAACAACAACCTAATTAACTAAATAATTTTCTGTTAATAAATTATAATGTAAATCAAATGGTAACGGTTTTTCATCGTCATTATTTGTAACAACATCATCAATTTGAATTTTACCTAAAGAAATTTCTGATTCTGTAACTCTGGTTTTAGCAATTTCAAATTGTAATTGAATTGGGAATAATAAATCTTCTTCAGTAGCAGGAATTGTAAATTCAAATGATCCTTGAGGTTCATTAATTGAAATTTTTTCAATATTAAATATAACACCTAAATCATTTATTTCATATGAAACAAATTCATTGGATTCATTATTTAAGTTAATTTGATTGGTTGGAATTGGTATTAATATTTTAATATTTTCTAATATATTTTCATCTTCTGATACTTTATTATTAGTTATAAATTCTTGAGATAATTCATATTCTAATGTAATTTGTGCAATACCTTCATCATTAATATTAACCCAAGTAGTAATAATTATTGGTAAAAAGTTAGAATCATCAGCTTTACCTAATGCTCTCCATCTTAAAACTCCAATGGCTTGATCATTAGATGGAAATGATTTGGTTTTATCCTTTAATCCAATTATATTATTATTTATAAATAAATCTCGATCAACATTTGGATGAGGTTTATATTGAATACCACTTGATTTATTATTTACAGCAGATTTAATATAGATTTTACAATGTGATAAATCATTATCATTAATTCTTAATTGTAAATCTCCTTTAACTTCAGATGATATAATAGATCCATCTCTAGTTAATTCAGCAGAAACTTTTTCATTAATGGTAATTAATATTCCATTATTTGGAATTCTTGGATTAGTTGGAATTGGTGATGCACTTTGTGAAAGTGTTGAAGAAGGATTTTGAGTTGGTAAATTACTAATTGTTGATGTTGATGATGATGATGCTGGAACAATTGGTTTTGTATGATGAAATACTAGTTGATTTTGTGATAATAATGGTTGATGAGATTCTTGGTTTGGTTTGGTGGATTTTTTACCTAATTGTAAACCACCTCTAGCAGAATTTGCTTTAGGTAAATGATTATTATTATTATTATAAGAATGATTATTAATATTATTATCATTCATTTCTATAACTGGAGGAGGTTGATAAGTTGGTTGATAAGATTGATTTTGATAAGAATCATTACTATTACCAAGTCCATTTCCACCATAAACATTAGCGTACGATGAGGATGATTGTTGTTGTTCTAAATTTCTTCTTGCTAATTCTTTTCTTTGGATTTCTTTAGCTTTTCTCTTTCTTTCTTCAGCAGCTTCTAATTCTTTATTTCTTTCAATAATATCTTGAATTTTTTCTTCATGAGAATCCATTTCTAAGAATGTTTGAACTTGACTTAAAGTTAAATTTTCTTTATAACCTAAATTAATAACTTCATCAAATGCACCTATAATTTCAAATGCATTATCAAATATTTCTCTTTCATCAACATTTCTTAATAAATTACTAACACTACTTGCAAAAAGATGTAACGTATCAATATCTTGTAAAATATTTGAAGTTTTATTGGTAATTAATACAATATAAAATTCTTCTAATGGTTGATAAACATATCTGACTTTATCATCTTCAACAGTGGTATGTTGACTAGTTGAATTGGAAATTAAACTTGGAAAATTGGATAATAAAGCAGTAATTCTATCTTTACTTATATCTTTAAATTGTCGAGATAATAATGGTTTTCCTCCACGAGTACATATTGATGCTGATAAAACGGCCATTGTAATTAACTGCTTCCTTTTCTTTTTTCTTTAGGGGAATCAATTCAATAAACAGCCAATTAAAGAAAATTAATACTTTCAATTGATAAGTTATTAAGAGAGATCAAACTTGATAAAATTGTTTTGGTTTGGTTGGTTGATTTTCAAATTTGTTATTTTTTTCTGATTTTTTTTTTGTTCATTCGTGTCAACAACAATATAAAAAAAGGTGGAGTCGTGTGAAAATCAAGACTTGTTATTTAAATTTTGCAATTTTACTTTATTGATTTATTAAAGATATATTCAAGTTTAACCTATAAATAATGTTAGCAGCAGAATAAATAAAATAAAATAATTAAAGAAAGGAGGTAGGCCATACTAATAATTCCTTGGGTATGGATTTTTCAAATAATGTAATTTTATTATCAATTGATAATTGAATAAAATCAAATAGTTTATAACTATTTAAAATAACTAAACTTTGAAAATAATTTAAACCACATTCATTTAAAAAAATGATTGATTCATCATCTAATGATAGTTTGGGTAGACCATTTAAATCCTGAGGTTTTTCTAAATTAATTAATTTAATTAACCAATTTAATAAATTTGATGAATTTATAGTTAAACATTTAATATTTAAATTTTGACATAATAATTGTAAAGTTTGAAAATTTTGCTTATTAGAATTAATAAAATTTAAATCAATTATAATTAATAAATATAAATTTTTAAAAATTTTAATTAAATTAAGTAATTTTTCAATTATAATAAATTTATTATTTAGATCCTTTTGAATTAAATAAATATATTCAATTATAATTATCCCAGTATTAGAATTTATAATAAAATCTATTTCTTCATTAACTGCTGCTTCAATTATATTAATTAATTTATTTAATTTTTTATAAATTGAAAAATTCTTTTTAAGTAATAAAGAATTTATAAGAATTGAATTATTTGGTTGATTAATAATTAAATTAGGTAATTGAATAAAATTACTTATATTATTATTAGAAGAATTATAATTATTGTTTAATTCATTACTCATTAATTGTTCTCGTTCATTATTATCTTTCATAAACAGATAAAATGATAAATATTGAGGAAATTCAAAATTAATGGGTAAAGGATTTAGCCTTTGTTTTTTTAATTTAATTAAATTATCAAATTCTTTATCATCATCATTATAAGTTGCAAAATTTGTTAAAGAAAAATTATTCAGAGTTTCAGTTTTATTATTAGTAGATGGTTGTTGTTCAATTGAAGTTTTATTAGTAGAAATTTCAGTAGAGATATTCTTTGTATCATTATTATCATTATTATTATTATTATTATTATTATCGATTGTTTTATCTTGACATTGTTGATAAATATTATCATTAGTCTCAATTAAATAATAAGGTGTTGATAATCTTTTAAATTTAATCTCAATGGTTGAAAATTTAAATTCCTTATTATTAATGTTATAATGATTTAATTTAGTATCATTTTCAAATAAATTAAAGCTGGGATTAATATTAAATGGCATCCAATTTAAATTATAAATTAATTTAAATTTTGACAAATTCCAAATTTTAAAATTTGTAATTCTAAAATTATAATCAATTTGAAAAATTTCCTTAATTGATTTATTCTTTTCAAAATTAAATTTTGCAATTGATTGAACTTTATATTTTGTTGATTTTGAGAATTTATCAAAATTTAATAAAATATTACGATATTTATTAATTTCATAATTTTCAGTAACGTCATCATTACCATTTGCTTTCCAAGAATCTTCTTTCTTTAAATTTATTAAATTTAGAACTGGATAAGTTTGATTATTATTAAGAAATATTAATTCATTATTTACATGGTAAGAATTGTTCTTGATTAACGGATGTAACTTTAATTCAGTATTAAATTTAGGTACGATTATTGGTATTTCATTAAATTCATTAAATAGTTTAAAAATATTAATAGAATCATTTAAATTGTTATTTCTTGGAGGCATTAAAGAGATACCTTTTTGATCTGAATCAATCAAATGATCATTTTTAATATAATATTTGTTAATTAATTTATTATTATTATTATTATTATTATTATTATTATTATTATTGATCTTTATTGATAAATCAGTTAATGTTAAATGATTTATTTTAACTAAATAATTTTTAATATCAGGTTTAATCTTTAATTTTATTTTAATTAAAGAGTTTTTAATTTCATTAAATTGATTTATTGAATTTGATTGTTTAATTTTAAAAGGTTTAATAAAATCTTTATGATTAATTGTAGTAAAATTATTATAATTATTATTATTATTATTATTATTATTATTATTATTATTATTATTATTATTATTATTATTATCATAATAATTAATAATATTAAAATCATCAATTCTAATTTGATACTTATTTTTAATAATATTACTAATATTCTTTTCAATTTTACTTAATTTAATTTTATTAATTTTTAATTGATGAATTTTATTTAAATATTTAATTGATTGTTTCTTGATAATTAATTTATCATGAAAATATTTCGATTTTATTAACTTAATTTGATCGTTATAATCATTATAATCATTAGTTCCATTGATTGATTCAAAGAATAATCCTTCAAGATAAGGATAGATTATTTCAATAAATGATTTCATTCTACCTTAATTGTTTGATTGGTTGATTCAATTAGGAATAGGAATTTGACCGTCATAATTTTTTTTTTACAACAAAAAGTTTTTATTTTTTTTGTTGTTGTTGTTGTTGTTGCTTAAAAGCATTGTTTGTTAAACAATCAAAATAATTCAACAAAACAAATCAATCAATAATTGAAAACTATATAACTTATTATCAAATATAAACAATTATTATAATAATATATTATAATAATATAATTAATTATTTCATAATAAGACGCGTTTTAAGTTAAAACATTTTTAACTTTCGATTGTACCTGAGTAGAATATAGATTAGAGTAGAAGAACGGGCATAGAGGTGCCTTCATGTACGTGGAGATACTTCTAATCATATTTAGACGAATAATTATAATAAAAAATTTATATATAATTATAAATTATATAGTTCTATTGTTACGTCATAATTGTTAAATAAACCAAAAAAACTATCAACAATTTCACAAAGAGAGACCCCCTGAATAGAAAAGTAAAACAAAAAAATTTTCTTTTTTTGTTTTTGTTCATTGTTTTAAAAAAGTATTTTGTTTCATATTTAAATTGTTTATAATTATATTCATTATATTCAATTATTTTCATTATATCCATCATATTGCATTATTTATATTTTAAACAATGCACATTTTATTTAGTTACACGATAATTTTAAGATGACATTTATATTAAATTATATATAAAGTCAATCAATTCTTTTTAAAGTTATCTTTCTTTCATTCTTTTTTTCTTGTATATTATTCATAAGTTTACTTTACATAATACATTATACATATATACATATATACATATATATATTAATACCTTACAAATGTCATTATTAATAGATACATCTGCAACCAAAGAATTTACAGACTTTGGTTCAAGTTCATTATCAGATTTAGAAGTTGTAACGGCCTTAAAATATCAAGAACAACAACAAGCAATATCAAATTCTGATTTATCAATAGTAGTAGAAACAAGTGGTAATATAGAAACTTCATTTTCAACGGATGATCAATCATTTATTCATACTTTAACATTAGTAAGTCCAACTTATTCAAGTATAAATACTCTTGAAACTTCAAGCTCTAATCTTGGAAATAGTAATAAAATTTTAAATACAAGTACAAATTATAAACAATTAAAATTTTATGGAATTTATATGATATTATTATTTGGTACAAGTTTGTTAGTTTTATAAACAATAATTTGTTGCTTCCTTTATTTATAATGATACCCTTTTTTAATGAATTTATGATTATTTCGTTCCTTTTACACTAATTTTATTACTATTATTATTAGTCTACATCTACCACTTTAGGTCTTTTCTTTAGTTATACGTTTAACTATTATTATTAATATATAACATAATATAATATATAATTTAAAAATTTTTAAAATATTTATGTAAAGTAGAGCCCTGTTCTTTGTTCCTGGTGTCCCCCTGAAAACAGACACACTAAAAATTAAAAAAAAAATAAAAAATAAAAAATAAAAAATAAAAAATAAAAAATAAAAAAAATGTAAACAAAAAAAAATAAAAAGTAAAACAATTTTTGGGACTCATCGTTCCTTAACGGGTAACAGGAACAATTTATAAATAACTATGTTAGAAGTAAGAATTATTTATTAAATTTCATATGCCGAGGTGCACTATTTTATATATATATATATATGTATTGTTAAGTTGTATGTACCTTAATTCCATTTCAAGCATTGTAAACAAACAGATATTAAAAAATTATTATAACACAAACACCATAAAAATAGTTCACAATAGATTTATTTATATTTGCACACTATATTTATAAATCATTTATTAACTAAAATCAACAATGCTAAAAAAAAAATTATTATTATAACTGAATATGCTTTTTAATATATTCATGAGCATTAAATTTATTATCTTCCAAAGCTTGGTTTGAAATTTGTCTAACTTTCAATTGACCAATTGTTAAATCAGGAGTTATATCAAATGGTCTTAAACCTAAAGAACTTTTACCTTCATCATTAAGAATATTTTTAACATCAGCTCCTTGATATTCATGAGCCTTTTGCTCTTCAGTTAATTGACTACTAAAATCTTTGGTAGCTTTATTATTTAAAAATTCATCCTTGGTATTTAATAAAGTCTCGATATTAACTAATGATAATGGTGCTATAGCATAATAAAAAACACTTGAATGACCATCCCCATTATGTTGTTTATCAACTTCATGAGGTACGTCACAATGCCAAAACACATAAGATCCCTTTTTAACATTTGGAATACTAATAACTGATTCCTTTTGATTTAAATGTTTAAAAAATTTATCTGGTAAAAATACTTGACCAGTACCAGGATTTGTACCAGGAAATTTTGAAGTTTCTAAATCAATTTTCCAATCATCCTCTTCATCATCATCTTTCCAAAAGAATGGTCTTAATATAATATATGCCATTGATAATTTAATATTTGGTAATACTCTTAAAGTTCCTTCCCCAGATTTATTATTACTTAATGCTAACCAACCTTGTAAAGTTCTAAATGATGAACAAGTAGTAACTCTACTACTATCAAGGCTTTCATATAATTTTTCAATAGCATTAGCTCTTTCATCTAATTTAAATGGATCCCAATCTTCCCAATTACCTTCAAAAATTTCTTTATAAACTTTACTATAATTTTCATCTTCCCATCTTTCAATTGAACTTGAATCAAGATGTAAATTTAAAGTACCAATATTTCCAGGTTGTCTAATTCTAATTTTATCACCATAAACAACTTGACTATTTAAATCAATTGGTAAGGAATTATCTTTAACATAAAATTGTTTGGACATTGCTTTAAAAAGATTTTGAATATTTGGATGACTTCTTGCTTCAGTTTGTGGTTTTGTCCAAAATACATTATATCTAGCACTTGGATTAGGATATGCATAACCTCCACTAACTTCAGGATGATCTTTACAAAATTCAACTAATTCTTCAAACCATTTATCAATTTGTTTAACATCTATAACATTATTAACCATAAGTACCCCTCTTTCTTTAAATAATTTACTAATATCTGTAGGTAATTCATTTTTATTAGCCACAATTTCTTCATAATTAATGGTGGGAACATATGATGGGCCAGTATTAGCAATTATTTTAAATTCCTGTTCAATGGCTACTAATAATCGTTTCCAACTATTAATCACTTTCTCAATGTTTTCAGGTTTAATTAATCCTTTCTTAACTTGAATAAATCTTGCGTCTAAATCCGGTGGGACTGATTGTTCTGAAATTCTAGTAGGTGCCATTTTCTTTAAATATTAGTTTGGTTTATCTTGATTTTTGTTATTTTTTTTTCTTTTTCTTTTTTAATTCTGATAATTTCATTTGTATTTATAAACATTTTAACTCATTTCTATCCCTTAATCTTTTTAAACTAGCCTATGTGGGGTAATCCCAATTTATTATTTATTATTATTATTATTTATTTGGTATATGTCTAAACCCTCCAAACTTTGGGGGGAAAGGGATGACTGCTAAAAGGGGAAATGCTCGCCATGTGCGACTTTTAAATAATGTTTAAAAGACGAAGATGTTGAAGGACAAGTAGTGGCTGCTAAAAGATATGTTTATTAATAAACTTTTATCTAATAAGTGTGGGGGATATTAATAGGAGGGGCTAATTAATACAACTTGAACTAATGGAGGAATTAAAAGTTATGTTTTACCAAAGAAAGAAAAGAATCGTTTAAGTAATCATAATACTAATCCTTTCACTTGAATTCAAACTTAAATCTACGATGTATCAGTACTCATGAATAAGAACAAATAACTTAAGTAGTCTTATCCATGATCATCTTTATAGATTAGCTTTGTTCAAACTAACGCGATTAAATAAAAGAAAAAGAATGCGAAAGATTCAATTAATGCTTTGATAAAGCAGGTATATGAATATACTTTCTAAACTGATCATTTTAAGGATGTTTAAAGTTTTGCATTTCTTCAGAATCTCAAGCAATGGACTAAGCATTTACAGAATAATGAATCTACATTGAAAAAATTATTTATTTTATTGGGGATATGTGTATTTATATAAAAAATAAAAAATAAAAAATAAAAAATAAAAAAATTAGGTGTATCAGATTTTAAAAAAAATTGAGACATTATATTATTATTATTTATTATTTATATGCCTTATTAATCTATTTGCTTATTAACCCTTTAACCATAAAGATATATTTTTATCGTATATCAATGTTGAAATAACAAATATATCAAAGTAAATCAATAGAATCATAAATTAAAGAAATGCACGTGACCTAAAGTTGAAATAATGAATGAAAGTTTCGAACCATGTTAAACGATCAATATAATTAATAATAATGATAACAATAAACTTATTATTATTATTATTGATAATAACTTAATAATAGATTAGTCTAATATTAATGTTATATAAATATATATATATAAAAAAAATGTTAAATCTCTTTGTAAAGCGTGTCATCTTTATGCAAGGACAATGCTAATCTTCTCTGTATTGTTAAAATTGACAAATGTACTATCTCGAAAGATAGTACGAAACATCTAATTTTAAAAATACATTTATTCTTTTTCTATCACGTGATATTTTAGATCACGTGACGTGTTTGTTTTTTTTAGGTCTATACTGTTCGTGTGCGACATAATAATAAAAAATTTCCAACATCTATTTTGAAAAATTTTGATGGCCAGGTTTAATCAAAGGATGAAAAATTGATTAAATCTTGTAAATATATATATATATATAATCTAATCAGTCATGCTAAAGAATTCAATACGTCGCTTTTCAACTAAGGCACCTACTGCTACTGCTGATGCTACTTCATCATCTTCATCAATTATAGGCTCATCTATTCCATTTCAACCAGTACCTATTAATAAATATAATGCCCAAAGATCACAATTTAATTTTAAACCACCAAATTCAAGAGATAAAAGACAAAATCTTCAAGGTTTAATTCATAATCCTCCATCCGCCATATTCAAACCATCTATAAAGACTCCTTATTTATTCTTACCACCTAATGATCCAAGAAGAAAATTAGATAGAAGTAAACAAACTTATACAAAAGAACAATTATCTAATTATCCAATTATAAATAATTATAACGCTAGTAATAATCGAGAATATAATGTTACACCTGAAATAGTTGAAAAAATTAAACAATTAAGATTGGAAAATCCAAATCACTGGACAATTAATAAATTAAGTAAAGAATTTAACATATCGGCCAATAGAATTAATGTATTTACTGGTACATTGAATAAAGAATTAAAGAACAATAATGAAGATAATAAATTAAATCCAATACAATTAAAGAAAATTAATGAAAGAAAGAGAAGAGTTCAATTATGGTTAAGAAATGAATTTTAATCAACTGCACATATATACCACCAAGTTTAAACTTGTATATAAACCATTGTCTATAGTACCTTTTAATTATGATTATCTATATATATCATATATATTGTTGTCATATACATATACATATACATTTGCATAATATTAACTATATATTGTAATAATTTTTAGTTAAAATCATATTTTTGGTTAGTACACTTCCGCACACACTAAAATTTTCTTTTAACAAAAATAAACAGCCAAAACCAAAATTTTTTCTTTGAGTTGTTCAACAGAAGATATAAATCATTTTAAAATCATATAAATATAAATATAATATAATAAATAAAGATGTCAGAAAGAGTATGTATAATAGTTCAATCATATTAAAATGAATTTCAATTCTTGTTTACTAACAATTTACCTTTTTTTTAGAGAAATTTTAAGAATAATAATAATTCTGGTAATAGCAGTAACAACAATAATAATAATACTAATAATAATAATAACAACAATAATAATAATAACAATAATAATGATAACAGGAGAAGGAACAATAATAACAATAATAACAGACAAAATCAAAATCAATCAAAACATGATGGACCAAAAAGAGAAGCTATATTAGATTTAAATAAATATAAAGATCAAAAAATTAGAGTTAAATTTATTGGAGGTAGACAAATCGTTGGAATATTAAAGGGATATGATCAATTAATGAATTTAGTATTGGAACAAGTTGAAGAAAATATTAGAGATGAAGATGATTCTAATATTTTAACTAATAAAATCAGAAATTTAGGTTTAGTGGTTGTAAGATGTACTTCTTTATTAACCATATCACCAGTTGATGGTAGTGAAATAATTGATAATCCTTATGTAAATGAAAATGAAGCTTAAATTGAAAATTAAATTTCATTCAATTGTTGTATTATAGTTTATAGAATAAATTAGTAGTTTCTTGTATATTCAAATATATATATATAAAATCAATTATTAATAATGTTATAGGGTTAATTATTTATAAAATCATGTAGATATAGGTATATCATAATTTACTAAAAGGTGATATATAAATAATAACAATAAATAATAAAATAATAAATTTTATTTAACCCTCCCTCATCATCAGACTTCAATAGAAAAAAAGTAACAATCTCGTAAACACAAATTTCATCAACTTTAATTCTACTTCTAATCATCAATCATGTCATTACCACAAGAAGTCCATAAGAATGTTATATTACTTCCTCAGACCAATCAATTAATTGGTTTGTATTCAATTATAAGAGATCAAACTACTAAAAGAGGTGACTTTGTGTTTTATTCCGATAGAATAATTCGATTATTAGTTGAAGAAGGATTAAATCAATTACCAGTTGAAGAATCAATTATAAAATGTCATGGAGGTCAAGAATATAATGGAGCTCGATTCTTAGGTAAGATATGTGGAGTTTCAATTGTTCGAGCTGGTGAATCAATGGAAATGGGTTTAAGAGATTGTTGTAGATCAGTTAGAATTGGAAAAATTTTAATTCAAAGAGATGAAGAAACGGCATTACCAAAATTATTTTATGAAAAATTACCAGAAGATATAAGTGAAAGATATGTATTTTTATTGGATCCAATGTTAGCTACAGGTGGAAGTGCCATGATGGCAGTTGAAGTTTTACTATCAAGAGGAGTTAAAATGGATCGTATATTCTTTTTAAATTTATTGGCAGCTCCTGAAGGTATTGAAACTTTTCAATCAAAATATCCTGATATTAAAATTATAACAGGAGGTATTGATAAATGTTTAGATGAACATAAATATATTGTCCCGGGTTTAGGAGATTTTGGTGATAGATATTATTGTATTTAAAGACATTTAATATGAATTATATTTGGATTTTCTTGATATTCTTGTGAAGTTATCCACATCTTTTTAAAAGTCGATAAACCTGCTAAAATTGATCCACCAATCCAAGTTGAATATTTTCGTTCAGGTGGGGCATATATTTTAATTTTATTTTGTTGATTTTGTTTTTGTTGTTGTTGTTGTTTTAATTCAAGTAATAATCTATCACCAAAATTCTTTAATAATGTATTACCACCTGATAAAATTAAATTTTGATATAATATAGGTCGTAAATCTAAATCTGTTTTATTTATAGCTAATGAAATTAATTCATGAATACCTAAATTTTCATTACCAATTAATTGGGGGTTAAATAAAATTTCCGGTGATCGAAATTTTTCAACTCCAATTTTTAAAATTTGACCATCGGGTAATTTATATGATGATAAATTATCATTATTGTGATTATTATGATTATTACCATATATTATTGATGAATATAATTTTTCATCTTTAATTGGATCTTTTGATATAAAACAACAATTTTCTTTAATTAATCGTATAATTTCAAATTCGGATGAACTTGTTGTTAAATTTATACCAATCATTCGACGTAAATTATATCCCAATTGCTCAGTTATATCTCTTCCTCCAATATCTAATCGTTTAATTGATGTTGGTAATGCAAATCCTTCATAAACTGGTACGATATGACTTATACCATCTCCACTATCAATAACAACTCCAGTAGTTCTACCACTACTATATAGTGATAACACTGCTTGAATCGATATATATATACAAGGAACATCAAACAGTTCAAATAAAACTTGACACATTCTATCACGATTATGTCGAGGGTTTAAAGGAGCTTCAGTTATTAATAAAGGATGATCTTGACTATTAATTTTTAATTCTTGTTGATAAGTATGTTGCCAAATTAATTCCATATCTTCCCAATTTTCAACTATACCATGAGATATTGGATATGACAATTTAAGTAGTCCACGATATTGTTGAGCCAAGTTCCCAATAAATGTGTCTTCTTTTCTGTTCCCATCATTATTAATTTCTGGTAATAATGATCCTGTCATTATTCTTGGATATTTTGGTCGGCCAATTAATGATGATGCATAAGTTTTGGGTTTCTCTTCACCAGCAAATCCCGCCTTCAAATTACCGGACCCATTATCAATCACGACAGGCTGGTTGTAAAGTTCACCCTCCATGTAATAACGGTTTATGTTGTATAATGGTAATAATAATAGGGGATTTAAAAATATTTAACGCGTATAAAAATTGATTTGTTTACATTTTTTTTTGTTTGGATTGATCTCTTCGACTTCGACAACAAAAAGACGAAGGAAATATACATTTATTTTATTCAGGTAGAAGTATCTTCATATCATAAATCATGCTGTTATCATTAAGTACACTTTCATCCCATCAAAAGACTCAACTTAGAAATGCATTCAAATTAATTGATGGGGAATCTCGAGATTCAATTATTACAAAATCTGATTTAATTAAATTATATAAAACTTTAGGAATACCGGTTCCAGCTGATGAAGTATTGAATTCAATGATAAACTATGATGTTGTAAATGCTAATGCTAATGAAAATGAAAATGGGATAAATTTTACTCAATTTCTGAATATTATGGCTAAAGAATTATCCAAATTTGAAGATAGAAATACAATTTATAATTCATTAAAGATATTTAGTAACAATAATAGTATTTCAAAGGAAGATCAACTAGAAATAGAAGTAGATAAATTGAAATCTGCATGCTGTTCGGTTCAGTTAGGTGAAATAGGTACAGGAGACCATAAATTATCCCCTCAAGTATTTGATTCAATTACTAAAGGTTATGTAAAGGAAACTATTGAAGGTAAAAAGATCTTCTTAGCAAATAATTGGTTAGATAGTTACATTGAATGAATGTTTCTTAATATTTTTTATTTATTTTTTTTTTTAATATATATTTTTGGTGTTAAGTAAAAGTACTAAATATTATACAAAATAGAAATATACAGATGCAAAGTAGTAAATGATTTTTATACGGTAAGGAAGGATAAAGTAAGGTTGGAAATAAAAAAAGGAACTGAAATCTAATAATTATTATATTTTGATGACTTGTTTTGGATGATTATGTTGTAGTTTCTTTTATTTTATCTATAGATTTTTAAAATAATTTGGTTTTAATGATCAATAATTAATTCATCACACCCCCAATCTTCGTAAGAACCATCTGGTAAATATCTTCTTATAACCAAAGGGATTTTTCTTTGTGCTAATTCTTTCATGGCAATTTGTAAAGGATCAGTTTCCCCTTCAATATCAACTAAAACAGGTGCATTTAAAGAAATTTGTAAAGCTCTTGTACCTAATACTCTTGCACGTTCATATTTTGTCATATAGGGAGTGGTTGTTCTTTTATCTTTAGGTATGGCTAGTTGCTTGGAGGTGACTTTGTTAGCTGTAACTACTGTTCCATCACTTCCATTTATAATTGTTTTACCATCATTGTTTGCTCCTCCAACTCCATAATCACCTCCATTTAAATCTTCATCTTGTGGTTCATGAAATTCTTCATCTGAGAAATGATCAGCTTGATCAAAGTCATCAAAGTTTTCTGCTCCTTCATTAAATGCATTATCTTCGAAATCAGACATTGTGATATTAATGATTATATGATTATGTTATTATTTGATATATGTAATTATGATTTTAGATATAAAATCCATCTGAAAAATTGGTTGGAAAAAAAAAATGTTTTTTGAAAATTTAACACGACCAACTTTTTGATTTTTTATTTATTTTTAAATCGCTAATTAACTAAATAGTTGCAAAAAGGTTAAATATATTTATATAATTTATATGTATTAAATAATAGGATGAATAAAATAAGTAGAATACTAATAGTGAAGAAAAAGCGATATATATATATAAATATATAAGATAATATAAAAAGATTTGTTTATTGTTATGGTTTATATTTTTATAATATATATGTGTGTATGTTAAAAGAAATTTTTTTTTAGATTGTTCTTGTAATCTAAAAAATGGAATAGATGTTTATGCATATGTATAAGATACGATGGGGTGGAGTGAATGATTTGATTTGATTTTGTATGGTACCAGTTGGTATGGAAATTGTTTTTTTTTGTATTGTTTTGTGTTGTACTGTGAATATGGTTTATTTAAATGATTTATAATTCATCAGCGTAAGGTAAAACATCGATTTCACCAACAGCAACATAATTGAATTCACCCAACTTAATTGGAGTGGTAGCATCGACTTTAATTGATAATGGAGATTCAAAAGTTGATTGTAATGCAATTGATAATTCTGCCTTTTTAGTAGCAGATTTTAAATCAGCAGATTCAATAATCTTTTTAACTTGTTTAATACTACTAGCAACATCAGATGATGATCCCTTAACTGAAACAACGAATAATCCAGCATCTTGGTATTTATAGACAGTTGAGGTAGCTTCACCAGCTAATTTAGCTAATGGTGAAGTAATATCTGATGATAAAACTGATGAACCAATAGCTGATGATAAAACTTCATATTTACCAAATTCAGTTGGTTTAATTGGAACACCTATTAAGGCAATTGATTCACCACCAGTTCTGATTCTTGATTCTCTACCTTTAAATAATGAAGTGGTAGATTTAGTTGCTTCACCATTTGGTAAATAAGAAAATGGACTATCATTAATAAATTTAACTAAATCTTCTTCAATTGCACCTGATGCAAATACTGATATATTTGATTTATTATAAGCTTGAGTTGCAAATTCTTTAATTTCATCAAGGGTAATTTTATTAGAACCATCATATAATAATGGATTTCCTAAACCTTTTCTAAATGATAATTCATGTAATTCTTCTAATGCAATATATGAAGTTGATTTAATTGCTTCTTCATATTCAGCTTTAACGACTGGTAAAACATTTTCAGTTAATTCATGAGGTCTGAAGCTTGTGCTTGTTAATACATTACCTAAGACTTCAACAAAATATGGTAAATCAGTTTTTAAAAATGATGTACTTAATATAATTGAATCTCTTGTAACATTTGATGAAAATTGAGCTCCCAATAATTCAGATTCCCTGGTAAATCTTAATGCTGATTTGGCTCCAGTATTTAAAAAGTTGAATTTTGATAATAAATGGGAAATACCTGATTTACCAACTTTTGAACCAGCATTATTAACAACAACTGTTAAATTGGTTAAATTACTACCGGGAGCATCTCTTGCCGCAGTTTTAACTATGGCTTGAGCAGCAGTACTGTAAGAACGATAAGCAGCAGCACGAGATAACATTGTTAGATGAATTGAAAAATTGTTATTTTTATCTTAATAATGTTTTCAATAAACTAATAATCCTTTTTTAAAGGTTTTTCTTGTAACTATTTGAAAAAATATATCTGATTTTTTTTTGTCGATTTTTTATTGGTGTGAGAAAATTACAGGTTGGTATTTTTGCAGTTTATGTTGTTTCTTACACTTTATATACGAAGAAACTGCAAATTGTACTCAATATAGTTTATGTAATAATAGAATGTTCTGATGCGAGGATGTTTGTGACGTGACTTATGGAACGTGATATAGCATTTATTACTTTAACATTATTTTGCAGATATTAGATCATTACTTTCATTAATCATTTAACAATCAATCTTAAATTATTATTAATTACTATTATTAGTTACCGGTACCTTCTGAAATATATCACTTTATTAATTACTTTAGTTACCCATAATCTATTCATAACCCTTTCATTCAATAAAAATATTTATACAAAAAGACACTTATTGCAATAAAAGATAATTTAGAATACTATATTCCGCTAGAACTAGAAAAACAAAACATTTTAGCTTCTTATAATAATAGAAAGAGTAGTCAATCAAGATTTCGAGGAGCTTTTAAGCAAATCAATTTATCAAATCCTTTTTTATGGTTCCAAAATTGGATTTATAATTGACACTGAAAGTAATACAATAGTAGAAATTTTGGAGAATAAGAATGTAAACAAGGTATATTCAGGCATTAATGGCTATACGGCAACTCTCAATTCCAAAATATTTGTATGTGAACACAGCAAATTGTTAAATTTAGATCGAAAATATTGACGGTGTTCCTGCTGATAAAACGGATTCAAGTGAAATATTAGAAGCGTTGGAATTAAGTGAAGAAGAAATCAAGAATGATGAAATTTTTCGTTATAGCATTATGACCCAATGGTTTAAAATTCTTCAAATCCGAGGCTGAAACAAAATTTAAATATCACAGCAAATATAAAGAAATTAAGGTGCAAAAAAAATGCTTTTTGGTATCAAAAAAAAGATATGGAATCTAACAGGCAAGCTCTTCGATGTGCATATTTCCTGAAAATTGAAAACTTGAGGGTCAATGAGGTTATTTATGATGAAGTAAATGGTCAAGCTTTTTTTTCTTAAGTTCACAAAGTGACCAAAGCTTGTTCAGGAAAAGCTTATATTTTAAAGGTATACAATTTAGGATCGTTAAATTCCAAAAAGTTGCCTGGCAAAGCGTTTACTGATGTATATAGTTACGTTTTGGCTATGTTCCTTTGTGAACTCAGGGCTTTCAAGACTTTAAGAGGATCTTTTCCACAAAACGTAAACGATCCCAGACCAATTTCGGTTGGTAATAATGCTGGAGATGCTACAAATCATATACCTGAACTATATGATTATGGGTATATTACTTGGGAAAATGAAAACATCTGGGGCTTTTATCTTTTGATGGAGTATATTCGTGATGATTCAAGTTCAGTAGATATGCATACTTATGAAGAAGAAGCTATAAAGGTGTTGAATAGAATCCGTATAAAAAACGTAATCCATGGAGATGTCCATGAGGGAAATTTTCACTATAATAAGATGAAAAATCGTGTCTACTTCTTTGATTTTGGAATGTCCGTAATGTTATTAGACATAAAATGAATACAGTGGAAGAGATAAAAGAAAAGCAAGCCAGAGATTTAAAATATTTGACAGAAGCTTTTATGGTGCTTAGAATCAATAAGTTAAAAAGAGAATTCGAGACTTTAAATAGTAACTCAAATTTGAAAAGATCCAAATTGGAATAGAAATTTATTAACTATTTGTTTTATTATTATACTTATAATTGTATAATTGATATACTACTATATGATTAGATACATTAATTAACACAGTTTATTTCAATTTTGGTTATCCTTTTTATGGTGTGATGCTGCTATATATTTATATATATAGATATATACATATATAATTAAATTTGAGTTAATCTCAATTTTTCAATTTCCTTTGGATCGTTTATATTATTATCATTAATAAAATCGAAAGTTAATTTTGCCCATATTAAATCCATTATAATAAATAAATAAATAATTCCCCAAATTAAATTTATACTATAAAAGAAATTTGAATTTCCATTACCTAAAACAATCCAACAATAATAAAATATTGGTGAAAGTATAAGACAAACAATTAATAGAATGATATAAACAATTGAATATTTACAATATAAAAGGAATGATGATTTAAAGATTGGTATAATTGATAATATATAACCTAAATCACCAATGGTTGGATAAGATTTTGTAAAACTTAACCAAATCAATGAAATTATAAATGCAAAGAATCCATCATTTGTAAATCTTAAAGTTATTGGGATAATAAAAATAATGGAATATAAATTAAAGATTCCCACATAAAATGGAGTAAAAAATTCAAACATTTCTGTAAATATATACCACCATAATCCAATATTTGGTTGAATTTTATTAAATAAAATAATTGTACCATAACATTGATCTAAAAATTGCCATGATGCATTAATTAAAAATGACATCATTATAAATAATGCACAACCCATTAAGAAGAATCCTAGATTTCTACCATAAATTTCAGGTAATGGAATATTTAAATTTTGATATTGCATTAATGATAATAATGGTATAATTAAATATAAAGGTGTATAAGATAAATAACTGGCAATTGATAAGGCAATCATTGATCTTGGTAAATTTTTAATAATTAATAATTGATTTAATGATTCAATTATAAATAAAAATGAAAATATTAAAGTTGAATGAGATAAATTTGTTAAAATTATTAATGGATTAAATAAATAAAAACTTGCAATTAAATCATCATTATATTTAATTGAATTTGAATTAATTGATTTAGTATTAGAATTGTTTGATTTTTGATTAATTTCATTATTATACCATTGATTTAATTTAATTAATTTTAATGTAATATATAAATCTGTACTTGTATAAATTAAATTAAATAATATAGTACTTAAAATTGGTGAATTAAAATATATACCAAGATCATTAATCAATGAAAATAATATCACTAATATTGGAGGATGATGATTTATACCTCCATCATATAAATTAATATCATTATTAAAATAATAAAATGCTTCTTGTAATGATTTAAATGAATTTATTGGTGTTGAAATTTCATTAATTGATGATAATATATTAATAACTTGAGGTATTAAGGTTGGTATTATGAATCTGATTAGACTTCCTAGTATTAAGACTTGATTTAACTTAGTCATAATATATAATATATATATAATGTAATGATTATTGATCTCCCAAACTTGATGGGTTTTTAAAAATTACGTGTTGCCAATAAATTTTTTTGAATAGTGGGAATTTTCTTCCTTAAGTATTGATGTTGGGATGTTTTATAATTTCCTGTATAAAGAAATAAAAATATATATAAAAATAAAGAGTATAACAATTTTTCAATTTATATTTATATATAAATCTGTTTTTAAAATTTATTTATTTATTTATTTATTTATTTATTTATTTAATTATTTAATTAATAATTATAATTAATGTCATCAGTATGTATAAATAACTATTAATAAATCATTTGATTATGCAAGATAATATATATATATATATATATATATATAGTTTACTAACAATTTTTTAATTTCTAGTTTCATCCTATTAATCCCAAACCATTTTTAAAAACATTAATAAATCATCAAATTATTGTTCGATTAAAATGGAATAAAACAGAATATAAAGGTAGATTGATATCGATTGATAATTATATGAATTTACAATTAGATCGAACCTATGAAGTATTACATGATGATGATAATAAAAAAGAAGAATTAATTGGAGAAATATTTATAAGATGTAATAATGTTTTATTTATTAGAGAAGATTTAGATTATGATGAAAATAAAGGTAATGGAAATAAGAAAGTTATAGAAGAAAATGAACCATCAAAAGAAGCGAAAGAAGACGAAGTAGTAGATGATGATGTAGTAGAAGAAAAGAAAGAAGAGGATATTCAAGTAGAAGAAGAAGTTAATGATAATTCAGAAATGGCAGAATAAAATCATTTCAAACTGATCATCATCATTCATGTATTATAGTAGAATTCATACTACAAATCTTCAATTCTCTTATTTTATATATTTAAGTAGTTTATATTCATTTTTTTCGGCATTTATATATATATATATATATATTTATATATATTACAATTAATATTCAAAAATTTAAAACCAGCGATACCAAAAAAAAAAGTTTATGTTGAAATTATCAACAATTTTTTCAAACCAACTTTATTTTTTATTATTAACGTGTAACAATGACTGAACCATCAGTTGCTCCATATGGAGGTTTTATAGTTAAGACACTTGATGAAGAAAAAGAACGTGAATTAAAATTACAAGAACAATCATCTATTGAAATTAATATTAATGGAATCACAGAAATCATAAGACCTGATGCATTACATATTAGAGGAGTTGATAGTTTATCAAGTGAAGATATTAAATCATTTATTGATTATTATGTCAATTATGTAGTTACTAAAGATGAAGAAACTGGTAAAGAAATCTATGAACAATTACCATTAAATGAACAAATTACATTTAGAATTCAATGGATTAATGATTCAAGCATAAATATAACTTTTAAAACTCATGAAGAATGCTACAAAGTATTAAAGAAAGTATCTATTAGTTCTCGTCCAACTACTGAAGGAGAATCAGATCTACAACCTCAAGATTTAACTTTAGAAAATCAAGAATATTTAACTGATATTGTTCAAGAAAGAGAGACAAAATCATATAATCCAATATTAAATTTTATTAAACATCGAGATTTATCAGCTAGATTAGGCTTAGTACCTCAAAAGAAAGATGAAGATGAAGAGGCAAATACAATGATGGAACAAGATGAATCATCAATAATATTATATATTAGACAATCATTTCAATCTGATAGAAAAGTTAAAAATGCTAAACTTTATTCAAGATATTATTTATTACATGGTGAACCTGAAAGGCCAAATTATAAGAAAAATAATTATAGACAAAGAGATAATTATCGTACAAGACATGAAAGAGTTAATGATGAAATAGAAACAGAAAATGGAAATGACCAACAACAACAAGAGGATGGTGAAGGTGAAG
This sequence comes from Scheffersomyces broadrunensis, assembly GCA_030563665.1. NCBI lineage: Eukaryota > Fungi > Ascomycota > Pichiomycetes > Serinales > Debaryomycetaceae > Scheffersomyces > Scheffersomyces broadrunensis. Next base: position 372,494 of record JAJMJS010000003.1, on the reverse strand, counting down.
ATTTATTTTCTGAAAAGTTAAATAATTCAACTAGAATTACATTTAAAAGAGATGCTGACTTTGAAATAGATAAACAACAACCTGATGAACAAGATGAAGAAGAAGAAGAAGAAGAAGATTTGTTTGCTGATAAATTAAGAAGTAGACAAAGAGAAAGATCTCCTACGAGACATTAAAATGTAATTTTATTTTTTTTTTTTTTGAACCATTATGTAAATTGTATATTAACATGCTAAAAATATAATAAAAGTACAAATATAAATTTTTGAAATAAATTTATTGATTTAATTACCTTCTTGACCAAAATCTTCTGTAAATTTAATATGATTTTGTATATCAGCAGCATTAACAGTTGGTCTATTATTCTTTATAGCTTTAATAAAATCTTTTATAGTTAAAGGTGGTTCTTTTAATTCATCAGTATCAATATCAATCCAACTCATTTCTTTTGCTCCTGAATCACCTGGTGAACAAGGTGTTAATTTTTCTTTACCATCATCATCTATAACTGGTTTAAAATGGGTTGCTTGTTGAATTTTTCTAATTGGTTCCATTAATGCATCTCTTACTGCCACTGCAACATCATGACCAGAATATCCATCTGTCATTTCGGCTAATAATTTATAATCTTGATTATTACATTCACATGGTGTTTCACCGATATTTAATTCAAACATTCTTGCTCTGGCTTCAACTTCAGGTAATGATATATAAATTCTTCTTTCAAATCTTCTTCTTATAGCAGCATCTAATTGCCAAGGGATATTTGTGGCACCTAATACTAAAACTCCAGCCGAATCATTACCAACACCATTCATTTGAACTAATAATTCAGTTTTAATTCTTCTCAGTGCTTCACTTTCACCTTCACCTCTTGGACCACATAATGCATCCACCTCATCAATAAATATAATTGAAGGTTTATTTTCTCTAGCCATGGTAAATAACTGTTTAACTAATCTTTCTGATTCCCCCATCCATTTTGAAACTAAATCTGATGAGCTAACTGAAAAAAAGGTTGAATTTGCTTCAGTTGCAACTGCTTTAGCCAAATATGATTTACCAGTACCTGGAGGTCCGTATAGTAATATACCACTGGTTGGCTTTCTATTACCAACAAATAATTGAGGAAATTTAACAGGTAATATAACTGCTTCTTTTAATGCTTCTTTGGCACCTTCTAAACCAGCTATATCACTCCATTTAACATTTGGAGTTTCTGAAAGAATTGCACCAGCTAATGCTCCTCTTAATTTCTTTGTATCAGCATCATCTTCATCACCACCACTTCCTCCACCACTTGAGCCACCCTCTTTCTTTGATTTTGTTGAACCATTTGATGAATTCTCGCCCCCTCCATTTGATTTATTTTGTTGCTTTTCTAAATGATCCTTTAATTGTTCTGCTCTAGTTAAATATTCCGTAAATTTTGATTTAACTAATTCTTTTGATTTGGGATTTTTTTCATATTTTATTGCTAGCATTAAATAATCCAATCCATTATAATATAATTTATAAGCTTCTTCATATCTTGTAGCAGTATCTGCTTCTATGGCTTTTTGAACTAAATCTATACCTTTAGATAAAAAGTCTGATGCTCCAGACATGATCTTATACTCTATTAATAATTATGATTATGATGTATTTGATTATGATTGGTAAATTTATTTGTTATTATGCTTAACCCCCTTTATACCTTCATCTTCCAATCTCTCTCTCATTTCTTTTCAGACTGTTTTAACCCACACATAATTTTTGTATTGGGACTGCATATAAAAATATTAACTATCTATAATACTTCAATAGTAGTATAAATACATCAATATATTGTTAATATTCTAATAGATGAATTTAATCGGTTTGCTGGTTCTTAGTGCAGGAAATATTTTATAAAAAAATCTTATATAGGTTTTAATTTGAAGTTGGTTAACATTGTTTGACTTTTCGGATAAAAACTTTACAAATAAGTAAAAAAGTATGAGTAACATTATAGAAATAAAACTATTCAATAAGTGGAATTAAACCGTTTCCCACGAAGGCGAAGTAAAATACAAACGGGGTTTGATTGAATACATATATCATTAAAAACTTTAAATCAAAAATAGTCTATATTTATTTGTTCTAGATATGGTAGCATTCCCCCATACTTCCGATATCGGAACCAAATCAAAAGGATCTTTATAACAAAATTCTTGATTATTTATTATTATAGAATAAGAATAATTCGTATTTAAACGGTTAAAATAACTTGCATGACATCATTGATAATATCTATTTCTATACAGATAGCAAACTTTACTTAAAATTATTTATTATAATTGGTTTGATTTGAAAACGGCTAAAAATATGAAGTTAGAGGAACGGCACTGTGGATTATAATTCCGAAAAAAAAAAATAGAACAAATTTGAATTAGTCATTAAATATTTATCTGTTTCCCTTTTACTTTACTAAAGATATTCATATATATATATAAAGATAAGTCTCAAGTTATATCCTCATTGTATAATATACATGTACTATTCTCTTAAGTCATATATTTTATACTTTCTTTGGTTAATTTATCGTAATTCTTAATCATCACATGACAATTGATAACAAATCTTCAGATTTAGAATCCCATAAATCTTATGAAGATGGTACAACAGGTTCAATAGTTGCATTCCCTTTACATCCACTTACTCATGAAGATTCTAAATCTCCATTTCCAGTATCTCGTCAGACAAGTAATAATAATAATGATGATCAAGATAGTTTATTTAGAACAAAATCAAATCAGACTCAATTATCAAGAGTTCTCAGTGGAATACGAGATGACTTACAACAAGATGGACGCGAAAGCAAGCTATATGCAGAGAGAGCATTCCCAGATGCAATATTGGTCAACCAATTAGACATGATATCAAAGCATAGTACAAGAAATGATTTCTCCATTGATAATAATAATAATAATAATAATAGTGATGATGATGATGATGCCGAAGATATTTCTGATGAAAAACCTTATGACGATAATGAAGTTGAAGGTGAACATCCAATAGATGGATTTTTTTCAATAATTATGTCATTATGTACAATGTTATTAATACTTTCATGTTGGGGTGTAAATAGTGCTTATGGAGTATTTTTAAATTTTTATTTATTAAGCGATAAATTTCCTGGGGCTACACAATATGATTTTGCATTAATTGGTGGATTAGTGGTATTTTTAGCTCAATTTTTAGCACCAGTAAGTGTTATTGCATTTAAAATGTTTGGTTTTAAAAGAGTGGCATTATTTGGAGTTGCATTACAAACTCTAGCTTATATTTTAGCATCATTTGCAACAAAACTTTGGCATTTATTTTTAACTCAAGGAGTTTTAGCAGGTGTTTCATTTGTATTTGTATTTTTACCGGCCACATTAGTTTTACCAACTTGGGTTAAAAAGAAAAGGGCAACGGCGATGGGAATTGCTGTTAGTGGTGCTGGTTTAGGTGGGGTAGTATTTTCATTATCAGTTAATAATTTAATTGAAAAAACTGGAGATCAAAGATGGGCTTTAAGGATGTGTGGAATTGTAACATTTTTTGCATCAATGTTGGCGATTTTAGTTATGAGACCAAGAAAGCAAAAAAATCCATTGACTTTAAAAGAAACTTTAACAAAAGAAAATCTTATAGTAAATTTAAGAGCTGTACTGGATATAAAAGTTTTTAAAAATTATGCTCTTGCATTATTAGCAATTTGGTTCGCAATTGCTTTGTTAGGTTATATGATGCTTATATTTTCTTTAGCTTCTTATGCAACATCAGTTGGTTTAACAAATTCCCAAGGTTCAGCATTAACTTCTATTTTAAATGGTGCCCAAGTTATTGGTAGACCATGTATGGGAGTAATTGGTGATAGATTTGGTAGATCTAATTTAACCAGTTTATTAGCATTAGTAATTACTATACTTATATTTGGTTTCTGGATTAATGCAACGGATTATCCTACATTAATTGGATTCAGTACTTTAGTTGGATTGATAGTTGGTATTGGTAGTTCAATGGCCCAACCAATTGCAACTGATATTTTAGAAGATACTCCTCACAGATTACCAGCGGCTTGGGCAGGTATGAATGTTTTAGTTTCATTTTTTTGTTTAGCAGCCGAATTGATTGCATTATCAATGACAAATTATTCTTCATCAAGACCCTTCTTGCATGCTCAAATCTTTGCCGGTTGTTGCTTTTTAGCATGTACATTGTTAATGTTAGTAATACGAGAATGGTTAGTAAGAGATAATTTAAAGAAGAGATTAGAGATATCGTATACAAAATATAATTCTTTGAAATCAGGTAAGAGATCAAATACAAATTATTTAACCATGGAAGATCTACAAAAATCTGATAATAATGAACAATTAAATGATAGTAATAATAATTTATTACTGGATTTACAACTTTTGGAAGAAAGAATCGAAAGGTATAATAAATTATTAACAAAATCTCCAATATCATACTTGATTAGAATGTTTTATCCAATCAAGGTTTAATAACTCAAGACATTTATTAGACATTTATTTATTTTTAATTTTTTCGCTTATTTATTCTTAATATAATTTAATCCAACTTAATCTTTAATATAACGCGATCATGTAAGTCTACAATTAATTCTATTTTTAACAGTTCTGATATATTTATATTAATACTTATGGATCTTTATGTATGTATAAATTGTGAGATTAGGTTTGGGGTTGAACCTATTGATTTGATTGGTAGATTGTTATGAAACAATAATTTTTTTTAAATGATGATTTGTTATTATGAATGATATGTAATGAAGTAAAAGAAAATAATGTACAAAAATGAAACACTCTTAACGATTAGATTTAGCGACTCTTTCTAATTCATCCTTTTTCTTAATAGCATAAGAAGTTGAAGAACCTTTAGCGGCGTTAATTAATTCTTCAGCTAAACATTCAGCAATAGTTTTAACATTTCTGAAAGAAGCTTCTCTAGCACCAATGGTTAATAAAGCAACAGCTTGGTTAACTCTTCTTAATGGAGAAACATCAACAGCTTGTCTTCTAACAGTACCTGAAGAACCAATTCTAGTAGAATCTTCTCTGGCACCAGAGTTAACAATAGCATCAACTAAAACTTGGACTGGGTTTTGTTCAGTTAAAACATTAATGATTTCTAAAGCATGTTTTACGATTCTAACAGCCTTTAATTTTTTACCATTATTTCTACCATTCATCATTAATGAATTAGTTAATCTTTCAACAATAGGACATTGAGCTTTTCTAAATCTTTTAGAAGCATATCTACCAGCAGTGTGGGAGACAAAGACAGCATCTCTGATTTGAATGTAATCTTTTAATGAAACATCTTTAATTTCAACATCAGAGAATGACCATTTGTTGAATAATTTAACTTCTTGTTGAGCAGCTTGAACATCAGCTGGGATAACAGTAGCTAATTCAACTAATTGTAATTCTTCTTGGACAACTGGTTGTTCTTCTTGTTGTTCTTCAACGTATTGTTCTTCAACGTCAGACATATTGATTCTAGTGTTATATTAATATATTGATATGATTAAAGATAATAAAGATTTAAAAATGAAAAATGAATTAATTAATGTATAACTTTTTTTTCTCACTCAATTCTTCTTTGCTTGATAATATTCACAAATCTGGACTGAATATTACTCGCAGATTTTTTAGTACTGAATATTTCAGCATGCCAGGTAAAGAGCCCTAACATATTACACGTGATAACATCACGTGTGATATCTAATTAAAATATTTGAAGATGGGATATATATACCACTTATAGCTATATCTCTGAAAAATATATATATAAATACTTTTACTTGACTTTCTTTACAAAGTATTTACTTTAACCCTTATGAAGAGTTGAAACGCTTCATAATTTGACTTAAGCTATTTACGCTTTTGTCATTTCTCTAACGCGGATATATGCTTAATTTATTTTATTTAATTTTATTTTGTAAGTATGAATTACAAATTTGGAAAAATATTTTATTATTGTGGTAGTGCGGAAACAATTGGGGGTTCTCCGTTTTTAATTAAAATTATTTAAAATAATACTATGCCATAATTTTTTACATAAAAATGAAAACTTTTAAAAAGGGCCTAATAAGTGGAGATGATTCATCTTAACAACCATTCATTTTAAATTAAAATTAAAAGAATTAAACTACAATATAAATAAATTGAAAAAATAAGTACGTATTATATTAAAGTATTTCGTAAGTTAAAGGACTTAAAGATCAATACTTTTTGTAAATCACCAGATGAATTGATCCGACAGGTTGCAGCAATGCTTAAGTAAAGCATGGCTCTTGTCTAATTTAAAAACTAATTTTATATTATCCGCTAAGCTTATGAGTAATAATAAATAAAATAATAATGAAAGAGTATCACCATATATCGGCCCGCTCCTGTATATAACCATAAATATAAGGCGGTGATTTTATAATTTCCCCAGTTTTATTTAATACTTAGAGCCGGAAGAAAATTTTAGCCTCTACCGGCCAATTTAAATCTGGTTGTGATGAATCATAATCTTTATTGTCGATAAGGAGGAGTTCATATATATGTACACACACATATATATATATGTATATCCTCGAATCTACTTGTTGAGTTACGAACAATTTTTTTGATCTTGCATTCTTTCTTTCTTTCTTTCTCAAGTTTACTTCTGAAGCCTGTTTTTAATTTGGTATAATTACTTTATCTACCGATACCCCCCTTAGTCACTACAATATTAATAGAAAAATATAATAATATAGTAATAAAATAGTCATAATGTCAAATATAGAAAAAGAAGCTGTATCAAATATTTCTGATCCTGAATTAGTTTCAGATTTCTCTCAAGAGAAAGAAGAACCTCAATATAGTAATCAAGAATTAGAACAACAAGTTGAAGAATTAGCTCAATCATTAGGTATAAACCAGAAGAAATTAATGTGGAAAATCGACCTTTGTGTTGTTCCTCCGTTTTGTCTTTTATATTTCCTTTCATTTTTAGATCGTGTTAATATATCCAATGCTAAATTATACGGAATGTCTGCTGATTTACACTTGACTGGTGTTCAATTGAATACAAGTTTAACTGTGTTTTATGTTCCTTATATTGCCTTTGTTATTATCGCTAACTACTGCGTTAAAGCTGTCAGACCTCACATATGGCTTTCAATATTAGTTCTCTTATTTGGAGCTGTGTCTGTTGGTATGGGATTTGTTACAAATTTTGGTGGATTAGTAGCATGTCGTTTCTTAATCGGTATAACTGAATCTTCAACCTTTCCATCAATCTTTTATTTATTATCAACCTATTATTCAAAAGCAGAATCTCAAAGAAGATTCTCTGCTTTCTTTTCATGTACTGCTTTAGCAGGAGCTGCATCTGGTGCCATTGCTTATAAGATCAAAGATTTAGATGGTGTACATGGTATTGCTGCTTGGCAATGGATTTTCATTATCGAAGGTGCAGTTACTATGGGTTGTGCATTTTTATTATTTTTTACAATTGCTGATTTCCCAGAAGAAAGTAGATTTTTATCATTTACTGAACGTGAATTTCTTAAAAAGAAGTTGGAAATTTTGAGTGGAACTGGTTCAGCCTATGAAATCAAAAATACATTTAAAGATATTGCTAAATGCTTTAAAGATGTTTTAATTTGGCTTCCGGCTTTAGCTTATTTTGGTTTAATCATTCCATCTTATGGTTATGCATATTTCGCTGCAACTATTATTCAGGAAATGGGTTATACTGCTGTAAGTGCAAATCAACATTCAGTTTATCCTTGGTTAGCTGCATTTGTCTTAATCAATGCTATTGCATTTGTTTCTGATAGATTTAAAAAGAGATTACCATTTGCTTTAGCTACATCAATTTTAGCTATTATTGGTTTAGCTATGGTTTTAGGTGCTAAGAATAGTCCAAGAGTTAGATATGCCGGATGTTTCTTAACTGCTTCTGGTTTATATTCTTCTATGCCATTAGTTGTTTGTTGGGCTGCATTAAATAATGGTTCACATCTTAGAAAATCAGTTGGTACTGCTTGGCAAATTGGATTTGGTAATATTGGAGGTATTATAGCAACTTTCATCTTCTTAGCTAAAGATGCTCCAGTTTATAAACCAGGTTTAAGTGTATGTATTGCATCTGTTGTGTTTTCTATTTTTTCATCATTGGGCTATTTCTATTCAGTAAGAAGATTAAACAATGCTAAACAAACCGATGCTTATAAGCAAAAATTTAATGAATTGTCGACAAGAGAAAAAATCAATGCTGGTGATAGAAATCCAAATTTCGTTTACTTGTATTAAACTACAAAAAAAAAATTCGAACAAGCGCCTTAATTTTTAATTAATGCATCAAATAATGACTTTACTCTCACTTTTTTGAATATGTAATATATGTATCGTATAATCTATCAAATAAAGTATAAACTTAATATATATTAATAATTTACTAATAATTTTATCTGTATGCAACTATGCTGCAAAACCATTGTTTGATTTTGTGAGGCGAGTGAAAATCATACGTTATTATATACATATACATAAATGTTCGCGTAGGTTACAATTCATATTCACATTCAATGATATCCGATGTATCATAAATAATGTAATGGCATCATTTAGTTTTACCAGATTAGATAAGGATACTTCATTCAATATAATACATTTAGGTATAGCCCCGTTTAATTAACTAAAAGAAAGAAAAAAAAAGATTATCCTGCAGTTAACGAGAACTAAAAATAAGGGTGAATGATCTAAATTAAGAATAATCTAAATATAAACATTTTTAAAGTAATTTACATTATTTTACTTCTTCCTCAATTCATCGATATTTACTAGTGATTCGGTTTACTATTTTATATTTTTCAACCATCAATTGATTTATTTATCAATTTCAATTACAAATTAAATGGGTTACGACGACGACGAGTACGGTGACAAATATCAACCACCATCCGGTATTCCGCCAAGTTGGAATAGTGGAGGTAATAATGGGAATAATAATGGGAATAATAATGATGAACCATATTATCCTCCCTCTAGATATCAGGCACCGGGAAATGATAGCCCTAAGAGAAATCCCAATGCATTTGATTATGGAGGTCAAGATTATAATCATCCTCCCCCCCCTCCTCCTCAACCAACCTATATTCCACCACCACCACCACCACAACAACAACAATACCAAAGTGGCTATTATCAACAACAACCACAATACGCTCAACAACAACCACAATACGTTCAACAACAACCACAATACGTTCAACAACAACGACCAGTATACGTTCAACAACAACCAAGAAATACTTCTGACGAAGATTGCTTAATGGCTTGTTTAGCTGCATTATGTATCTGTTGTACTGCGGATATGCTTTTGTAAAAGTTTTATAAATAAGTCATTGTGGTATTTTTTTCACTTTTTTAGATTATCTGTTACTACTGTGTCATAGTTGCTGTGACTTTTGAAACCTCAATATCATCATTTGATTTAATTGACTTCTTATATATCAATATATATATTATCATTCGTTTTCATTTTAATAAAAGAATCAATAATTTGATACTCTGTAATTAAATGAAATGCTACATCATCAGAAGGATCATGATTTTTTAAAATGAATATATATATTATGTGCTATTATATTTATATATTTTTATTAAAATGACTTATCGTAACATCGTATTAGTTCCTACCTAAATTTCTATTTAAATAATCCCAATTATATGGAAGAGTTAGTTAGCACCAAAAGTTTATAATTTTCTTATAAACTGGATAAGACTTTGCAATTTCTTTCTCTTGAATCTTTTCTTGAACAAGTAAATCAATTTCTTCTTGTGTTCTACCGGTATCAATATCAATTTCATCAACTTTTCTATAAAATTTGAAGCTTTTAGTATAAATTTTGTGAGATATATAAAATGCAATAATAATGAAAAATGCTAAATTATTTTCAAAATAAACTGTAGCATCTGGCTGTTTACCAACTGGCCAAATACCAATCCAAAATAATTCAAATATTAAAACAAGAATATTCATAAATAATCCATAATATGCTCCAATGACACCTGTATTGGAAATATATGGCAATTCTTGTAAATCTTTACCTTGATATTTATAAGCAGCTCTAAATCTAATAAATGAAGCATTAATACTACCCCAAGTAAATAAAGTTGATAATCCAGATAATGCCACTAACCAAGCAAATACTTCTGCTTGATGAGGAGATGCTGAAACAAATGATAAAAGTCCAACAATGGCTGCAGCTGCAATACCCATTAATGGTCTACCTTTTCTATCAACATAACTAAAGATTTTAGGTGCTAAACCTTGTTCTGCTAATGCTAAAATAGTTCTTGAAAATCCATACACAGCAGAATTTCCAATAGCCAATAAAGCAACTAAAACAACAATATTGAAAATTGATGGTAATACTTTAATACCACCAGCTCTTATGGCTATGACGAATGGAGATGCAGAAATATTTGATGATGCACCTATAAGTTGATCAGAATTAGCAGGCACTAAAAACCCAATCAATGTTAAAGTTAACATATAAAAAATAATAATTCTCCAAAACACTTGCTTAATTGCCTTTGGTAAAACAATTCTTGGATTTCCTTCAGATTCAGTTGTTGTCAAACCAATTAATTCTGTTCCTGCTAGAGAATATGTAGCAGTAATTAAAACAGAAACAACCCCTTTTACACCAGTGGTAAAAGTACCAGGATTATGCCAATATCTTCCACCTATAAACCCTTGATCACCACCACCACAAATTAAAACAATAGCTAATATATTGAAACCAACAATTCCTAACAATTTGATTATTGCTGCTACGAATTCAGTTTCTCCAAACCCTCTATTTCCACATAAATTTAAAACAAATATTAACACATAAAATACAGCAACCCAAACAACTGAATTTATTGATGTACCCCAAAATTCTATGGTCATGGAAGCCGCCACCAATTCTAATGGTAAAACAATTACCCAAAAAAGTGAATAATTCCATCCCATCGCAAATCCCCATGATGGATCTATAAATCTAGTAGCATATGTTGCAAATGAACCTGATACTGGAAAAGCTGCTGATAACTCAGCTAATGACTGCATAGTACAATACAAGAAAGATGACACAATAGCCCAGGCAACTAATAAACTGCCAGGACCATTTCTTAATGCCATACCAGAAGCAACTAATAAACCACTTCCTACGCATCCACTTAAGGCTATCATTTGTAGTTGTCTTTTCTTGAGACCCTTTTTTAAATCATTATTTTGCACGTTAGTAGTTGCTGGCTGGATTTCTAAATCCAAAGAAGAAGAAGATACTTCCTCTTCTTCATTATGTTCCATTTTCTTGAAGGAATCTTTAAAGTTTTGCCATTTTGACGTAGTTTCTTTATGCGTTATTTCATTTGTTCTTTGGATATATATTTTGTCATCACTGCTGGCCTTAGTGATAGAAGATTGATCTTTATCACTCATATTCTAATGTTTGCTTCTTATTTGAATTGATTTGTTTTAATGATAATATGAGAATATTATTCTTTATATATATATTTAATTATATAAAAATTTTCTTTTGTAATTCAGGTTCCGTTGCAGGTCAAGTTCTTGCGGCAATTATACTGCAAATTTTATTTTATGTACGGCAATAGCATCAATTTCCTGTACACAATAGTGGACCAAGAACTAACTAAAAATACAAAGCCTATTTTAGGGGGGAAATTTATTTAAAAACTGACGATCATGTAACATTAAATATGAGTTTCATTTATATGCATATATATGATCTGAAAAGAAATGAGATTTATTACTATCGTTTTCTTTTCTTGTTGTTATATTTCTTGTAATCACGATATGTCTTCATCTTAATTTCAGCATTATTTTTGTACTACCGGCAAAGCAAAGAAAGAAACGATTTTCTACTGTTTAATTTCATCTTTGATAACTTGTGACTCACAGGTTATTGATATGCATTAGATCAATTCTAAAAAATTCTTCTATAGAAAAGTAATGTAGGGTCGAAGATAAAATCACGAAAATGTCTTTATCGCTTAACGTTCCAATCTTTTTTTTAGACCGACGACATTATGTTGAATCTTAGCGATGTCGCGAAGACGTCATAGCGATTTATAAGGGCAATGGGAAAACTATAATTGCTGCTATATTAAATGCTTTTATTTAAGACTATCAACATGTTAGAACAATTCACATTCCATACGACCAATGATCCCAAGAAGCTCAAGGAAATATACAGTCTTTGTGGAATAGAATGGAGTGGAAGTATTACTCCTGAAGAATTTGGCAAAGTTGAAGCTGAAAAACATGGTCTATACTTAAGCATTGGAGGTAAAATCCAAGGGTTTTATCTAGAAGATAAATCAACTGGTGCATTAGTAGCCTCTACCATTGTTAAAGAAGTGCATGGTTTTCACAAAGCAGTCGATAGGGCAAGTGCCATTTCTTCAATTCCGGACCCAATATCAATAGGCGTAAGGAATGTTAAATTTTTATTAATAGCGTATGTTTGTACAAACAGAAACTATAGAAATCAAGGATTAGCACAATTGATAGTTACGAATTCCATAAATTTTATTGAAGATGAAATTATTGCTCAAAAATTAGACGAAAGCTACAAATTGAAAAATGACAGTTTTAAAAATATGGTGACTACTAATGGAAAAGTAGACAGAGAATTAACTAATTATTACTTAAGTAAAGAATACTTTTGGTTTTTGTACTCTGGAGCTGGAAAGTTTTACGAAAGATTTGGATTTAAGGATTATCCATTTGAATTTTTTAAAATCCCTCATTCAATTATTTCTAATAATCAAGAAACGGTCATTAAAGATCTTCTTTTAAAAGAAAAGCCTGACATTGGAAAAAAGTTGAAGTTGCTTCATGGATCAGATCCTGATGATCAGGAGATAATTAAAATAATTTTACAAGGAAAAGAATTAGAAATTTTAGCGGAATTAAATCAAATGACTTTCCACCTGGAATTACAAGGTCCTCACAAATCTTCATCATCTTTAACTAATATGAGCGATATCATACATACGAGCAAGCTTAATAGATCTTCCAATACTTTAAGTGACGTAACTGGAAATCATGAAGTCAGTGCTAGTACAACTTCAACAAGAAGAAAATCTTCGATACATCACTCATCTATATCAAAAGTTGCATTAAAGCCAGATTATAATATTTTGCAAGGGAATGTTGCTACTGAGAAGCGAACAGCAGAATTGGCCGAAGAAAATAGAGAACAAAGAGTTAAATATACTGATATTCAAGGAGCTGTACTTACAAATGAATTACAACAAAAATCTTATTATATTATTTGGAATACTTTGATGCAAAAAAGCTTATACATCTTAGGAATGGGTGAATTAGCTAATGATGTAATGCCGGGGTTTAAAACTAGATCATCTTCATTTAGTGGATTAAATGAATTTGGCGGATATAATTTTCAAGATTGGGATATTCTTTTGACAACAGCTTGCTATATTAGTAAATGTCGCCAAATTCCTGGACTGAAACAAATTTACGTATCATTGAATGATTTGCCAAGTTCAGCACCAACTCGAGTATTATATGATTACCTTTTAAGTTATTTCTCTAATCTGTTTGAACAGCTTGATAATGAAAGTAATCGCGAGGGTAAAGTAGAAGTTATAAAGGACGCTGGAACAGAGCTCGGTGTATTGCCAATGATAAGAAGATTTGGTAGCAATAACCCATCGTTTGAACTAGATTGGACGCATAGCTCTATGTGGTCTTGGGGTTAGTAAGTAGTAATAATGTACTGAAAAAAATAGACTGCATATTAGCACATTGTAAAGGATTTAAGAAAAACAAAATCTAAAAAAAAAAAAAATAGAATTTTAAGAGAAAGGAACAGTAATAACAGAACCGTATAACAACAATCCAAGAAAATATGTCTAATGGGACAGGACAGAGGTCCTTAGATAGTTTAGCTCATATCGCAAATATGTCACATGAACTACAATCACTCAAAGAACAATTAAAGAACTCCAGCGTTTCTCCTCCTAGTAGTCAAGCTATGGGAGGAGATAGTATCAATGTTACAGCTCGAACCTCTGCTGCTAGTACCCCGCCCCCTCAAGGTTCATCAAAATATGGAAAAACAAAGAAAATGGCATGTGTCGAGTGCCGCCAGCAGAAATCAAAGTGTGATGCTTTCGAAAGACAACCAGATTCTTGTACAAGATGTTCAAAAAAAGGATTAAAATGTGATTTAAAAGCAGATTATAGGAGAACTTATAAGAGAGCCAGGGTTGCCCAAATGGAACGAGAATATTTGGAGTTGAAGAGGACATTGTCAGAGGCACAAGCGGCTGAATTATTGGTCAAAGGAGTTCTGCAAAGTTCTCCATACACAACTGGTGTGCTTAGCTCACAGCAACAACCACAACAACCAATACGACATGGCCAGCTTCCCGAAAGTCGTAATTATCCACTTCCACCTTTACATTCATCTGTTCCAGGAGCTCAATTTACTTCAAGGCTGGGTCAAGAAAGTTTCCAGAATGCACCATCTGCAAACACTGGATCGCCTTTTCCTTTTGATGTTAGATATTCTCATAATTCCTCGGATACTAATACTTCAATTCCAAATACTCCGTCTATTTATAGACTGTATGATGGGGTAATTAGCAAGAACAACACTTCCGAAGCTACAAAAGTGTTAGATACTAAGGCTGTGGTCCCAGACTACGCTCTTCATTGTGAGGAGAAATCAATAGATAATGTAAATTTATCACCTGAAACAATCCGCTCATTATACATCGAGTATGTTGAAAGATATCATCCGATATTACCAGTTGTAGATGTTATAAAGGGTCCCGAAAGAATTTATAGATTGTGCCCAGCTTTGTTCTGGACTATTATGTTCGTCTCGCTTAGAAGATTCCAAGAAGATTCTCAAAAAACATTATTATTACAATTATCCCGCATTGTTAAGGGAATATTAGCCGAAATTATGATATCTCCAATCACAAGATATAATCCTACGGAAGAAGATGAACCTATTTTGAATGCAAGTTCTGTTTATTCCGTTCAAGCATTTTTGCTTTATTCATACTGGCCACCAATTACATCGTCATTAAGTGCTGATACATCCTATACAACTACTGGTACTGCATTGTTCCTGGCCATTCGTATTGGTTTACATTCGCCTGGTGCATTTGAAGTTTCTGAGACTCGCCAAAAGACTCCTCAACAATTAGCCATGGCTCATGAACTGGCTAAAACTTGGATAGTCTGCAATATTGTATCTCAAACAATTGCAACATCTTTTGGGTTTCCCGCATTCGTCCAGTTTGATTCTTCACTTTGGTCCTGTAGACCAGGAGGTTCAATTGCTATCCCTAAGACAATTCAACTTATGATGGAAATTGCTCACTTCGAAGATCAAGTAGCAAAAACTTTGAATTCAAATCCTCAAGATGCATATGGTTTGGTTGATCCTGCTGAAAGATTACCACTATTAAAGTTATTACTTGCTCGTCTAGATGAAATAGAAATAAGATTATTACATGAATTGCCTACGGATGATGGTTTCAGAAGATTTCAGTTATTATCTGCAAGGGTTCATTTATTGACTTATTTTTTTATGGACTCGTCTCGTATTGCAGATTTCGAACTTAAAAGAGGTTTGGTAAATTTGTATAATGCTGCTACTGCATTAATAAATCTTGCACAGTATTTCCAATCCAGAGATAAAAAGTTTATTAAATATTTTCCAGGTGTCTATATTTTAAATATTTGGCAGGCTGCGTGTATTATTGGTAAATTAACCCATTCTCCTTTAAAAAAAATAATCGATACTGGTTCTGGTAAGCAAAGCTATTTAGCTGCTATTTCGTTAGCCGCCAAGGCTTCTATTTTAAAGCATGATATGTCTCATAGGTCAAGTGGCATCATGAGAAATATGTGGCAATTATTCAGAACTTTAGACGAAAAGAAGATAAGTACTCTTAGTATAGATATAAGAGCCAGGATGTCGGCCTCAGTATTTTTCGATTGCTTATACCTTTTAAGGGATCAAGTTGGAATGACTAAGTTGAATAGTAGAACAGATCAGAAAATTCCTGAAGAAGATGAAGACGAGGATGGTGATGATGGTTCATCCAACGATGGTGAAGAATATGGCTACAAGAGTAGTGATAGAAATGAAGAAGCTGTTGAATCAGATTCAGAAAATAATGGTGTCGGGGCTGATAGTTCACTGAAAGCCAATGGAAGTAGTCAAAAGTCCACTCCAGGCAGTACTACATCTTCAACTAAGATGAGGAAGCAAAGATCATTATCTAATACTGTAAATGCCGAATCAAATGCCAGGAAGATTATTCGTACAATTCCTTTAGATCCCCAACCAATTGCTGTTAGTAGTAAGAGAAGTTCTATCTTTAAGGTAGTCAATGCTTCCAGTGATAGCTCACCATATATTAAGTCTGAAGGATCTCCATCATTTATTTCACCATCTACTCAACACCAACAACCAAGAATAAACGAAAGACCTCAGGTTACGTTTGATACCTTACCTGGAAGCTCGGCTTCTCAACAATCACAACATCCAAGTATAAGTTCAACCTTGCAACCACCGGTACATGTACCTTCATCTAGTAATAGTGGTGATAATAGGGATTCAGTGAATATAAACTCTGCAACCACACCAGTCAATAATGTTAATCATCAGAATTCAACAGAAGCCATATTCAATGAATCACCAATTCAAGTTGGTTTAGAAAATCTTGAAATGGATAATTTCGATATGAACAGTGACATGCTTTGGAAAGATGTTGATAGTGTCATGAATGACTTTGGTTTTCATACACATTAAAATTTTAAGTTTAATGTTATTCTGTGTTAAATATCTAATGTAATATAATATATGTAAAATTAATTGCTAATAAGTTTTTAGGCAATACACTACTTTCATCTCAAAATAAATTCGGTCGTGCGCAAATTCTAAAACAATTCTTTCAATAAAAAAAAATTTCACAGTTATGGTGTGTAATTATTAAGTATTTCTAGAGTTACATTTAAGTTCATAGACAACTAGTACAATATGTCCTACGATGATATTGAAAACGCTGTTCCCGATATAGTTATCGGCAGTAGTATTGTGGAAGAAGAAGATGATTACCAATTCGATATTGAAAGTGAAAATGAACAAGCAGATGGCCAGATCGAAGAACAACCAGAAGTAAAAGAAAAGAAGTCTGTTGCCTTTGCTGGTTTAGATGATGAATTTGACGAAGAAGAAGCTAAAAGAGAATTTGAAGAAGGTGGTGGTTTACCAGAACAACCAGAAAACCCAGATTTTACTCAATATACCCCATTATCAGCAGATATTATTAATAGACAAGCTACCATAAATATTGGTACTATTGGACATGTCGCTCATGGTAAATCCACTGTGGTTAGAGCTATTTCAGGTGTTCAGACTGTTCGTTTCAAGGATGAATTAGAAAGAAATATTACCATTAAATTAGGTTACGCCAATGCAAAGATTTACAAATGTGATAATGAAGAATGCCCAGAACCAGATTGTTATAAATCATTTAAGTCAGATAAAGAAATCAGACCAAGATGTGCTCGTCCAGGATGTGAAGGTAGATATAAATTACTTAGACACGTTTCATTCGTTGATTGTCCAGGGCATGATATTTTAATGAGTACTATGTTGTCAGGTGCCGCCGTTATGGATGCCGCTTTATTATTAGTTGCAGGTAACGAAAGTTGTCCACAACCTCAAACCTCAGAGCATTTAGCCGCTATTGAAATTATGAAATTAAAACACGTTATTATTTTACAAAATAAAGTTGATTTAATGAGAGAAGAGTCTGCTTTAGAACATCAAAAGTCCATTTTGTCCTTCATAAGAGGAACCATTGCTGATGGGGCTCCAATAGTTCCAATATCTGCTCAATTAAAGTATAATATTGATGCTGTCAACGAATATATTGTCAACTACATCCCAGTTCCAATAAGAGATTTCTCTGCCTCTCCAAGATTAATTGTAATTAGATCTTTCGATGTTAATAAACCTGGTGCTGAAATAGATGAATTGAAAGGTGGTGTTGCCGGTGGTTCCATCATAACTGGTGTTTTCAAGATTGGTGATGAAATTGAAATTAGACCAGGTATTGTTACGAAAGATGACAATGGTAAAATTCTTTGTAAGCCAATTTTCTCCAACATTGTTTCTTTATTTGCCGAACATAACGACTTAAAATTTGCAGTTCCTGGTGGTTTGATTGGTGTGGGTACCAAAGTTGATCCAACCTTGTGTAGAGCTGATAGATTAGTAGGTCAAGTTGTTGGTGCTAAAGGTAATTTACCATCCATCTATACTGATATCGAAGTTAATTATTTCTTGTTGAGAAGATTATTGGGTGTTAAAACAGAGGGCCAAAAACAAGGTGCCAAAGTTAAGAGATTAGATGCTGGTGAAGTCTTAATGGTTAACATTGGTTCTACTGCTACTGGTGCTAAGGTTCTTGCGGTAAAAGCCGATATGGCTCGTTTGCAATTAACTTCTCCAGCGTGTACTGAAGTTAATGAAAAGATTGCCTTATCTAGACGTATAGATAAACATTGGCGTTTAATTGGTTGGGCTACTATTAAAAAGGGTACTGTTTTAGAACCTACTGCATAATTTAGTGAAATGCTTACATGATCTCATTGTATTTATAGCTATATAGATATATGTATAAATGTATATGTATATGTATATATATAATATTATTTTGTTCATAAAAAATGCTCTGATTCATCTATTAACAAATCTATCAGTATACATGCTACTGGCAAGAAATTTGGGGAAGGAATCAACCTCCATTAACCTATAAATATGCTTTGAAATTTCATGAAATATTGTTGAAACCTTCAGTAAACTTGATAAAGTCATCTCGATATCAACCTCACTAGTCACTGAAAGCAGCAGGTTACTTGGTTCATATTCTATATCTTGACTCATTATTTTTTCGCTTGAAGAAGCTTCTAAATCTTTGATTGATTGATCTCTTGATTCTTCCATGGAACTGGTTAATTCTGTGGGATATTCAATGACTTCTTCATTTATAATAATTTCTGCTTCATCAAATTTTGTTTTTATAGTTGGCGTTTTTAAGTAGTCTCTATAGGCATCAATTGGGGAAAGAGCTGGATCAGGATTAACCATTAATCCTGTTATCTTTGCTCGTAATTTATAGTCTATATTCAAGACGAAAGGAGCTTCGGAAGACAAGTAAGTAAAATAAACCTGGTAAGCTAAAGACAAAGCAATGTTCGCATGCTTGATAATTTGTGAATTGATATTCTGGATCCTGAAATCACCAACATACTTCTTAGCGTCTAATATTCTGCTTAACTTATCGATATTCCTATCGTATAGCTGTAACTGCAAAAATGCATCTAAATTCTCAGAGCAAAATTCTTTTTCCAAATGCTTTTTAAATAAATACCTCAATCCTGGATCACTGAGAATATCTTGTAATGATACTCTAGTACTTTCGTCCCCAATAGTATCATCAATATTAGTATCCACAGATATTTCTGGATCATTCAAATTGTTTAAGAACCTGGCAGGATTACTTAAATTATGAAATTTCTTTTGTGGACTGTACCAATGGCATATATCATTACCAAGCTTTGTCAAAGTATAAAAGCAATCTCTATCAACTAGGAATTTTGATACATGTGACTTGGACGGAAACAAAGTGATAGCTTTAATTAATTTTGCTTTCAAAAGTAACGAAGCAATCTCTTTAGCATGTTTCAAGTTAATAGCATCAGTACAATCACACAACCATTGACAGATTGCCTTACCAGTTACAGAATATTTGATGATAACATCTTTACGATGCTCTGATTTGAAAACTTTGTCCCTGACAAGCCTTACACCAACCGAAGAAACATAGTACTGAATAGCTGAATCTGAATCAGGGTTGGTAAAAAATCTATGATAAAATGGACTGATTTCAGTGTCCAGCGATCTTGCTAATTTATTTTCCCTTGGAAAAGAAGCCCCGGGCCCACCAATAGCAGCAAAATCGACGTATTTACCTGGATTGAAATTAAAATCGAAAGAAGAGTCAGCATTAAAATTATCGGCTCTTAAAGGCAAAGGATCAGGTTTACTTTTTGAAGTCCAGACGTTAGGTGCTGCTCCAAATAATTTGATAAATAATAAATGCAAAAAGTAATCAGAATAGATAATTTTATCAGTTAAAGGATCTCTATCAAATTTAAAAATATCCATGGAATTAAAAGAACTATTCAAGATCAGTGGAAAGCTTTCCTTTTTCATACCAATCCTTTTACAAAAATCTTTGAGTATTGAAACACCTTTCGGAGTTGGTTGTAAGGCAACGTTATGCTTCGGTTCAGTTCTTGTTCTATCAGCTGGAGAATGTAAAAGCCGTGCTTCACAAAATTTTTTAATTAATGCTAATCCTAAATCATGTTTGATATTATAAGATATAGTGGTTGTAGTACTAGAAAGCTCAACACTAATATTTAGATTTTGCATAACTTGAAATGCTGTTTCACAATAAAACGAAAACGGATAATGTTTATTTAAGATGCTGAACTTTGATTTTTCAATATCATTCAAGTTCAAACAAATTATCATCATTGAATAAATTTCTTTTATATCTTTTTCATAGATTTTACCACTTGGAGTTTTATTAAAATTATTTAGAACAATCTCATGAAGACTTTTTATACTATTCTTATTATTAGAATTAGCAGTATTCTTAGCCGGGAAACTTAATTGGACTGGAGGTTTATGAACCACTTCAATGGATGAATCATCAGTCAGGGAACTTGATACGTGGCTTGACATTTGTACCTCTGATAAGAAATAGAATATGAAAAAGTTTTTGATCTTGAAAAACGTCCACAATAGATCTTATAAATAATTTATACAAAGGACTATGAAACAAGCAAAATCTTCTATTGCTGCATTACAGACGGAATATGATCTTTCGTGATGAATTTTTATAATGATTGATAAATAATAATAATAATATTTGTTTCAAATATATTTAGTTGCAAGAAAAATTATTTTGTTTCAAAACACCCAAATAGGAAATCCATTTTTTTCTTTTTTATCTTTTTCTATGACCACCATTAATAACAAGATTATTATTATTAGTGTAAGTGATAGTAGATATAGTATTATGATCTAATTAAATATAAATTCATTCAGGTAATACTTAGTAACCATCTCTTTTTATCGTGTCATTTTCTTTGAAACTCCTCTTTATTTAAAATTAAAAATTGGCTTTTATTATAGATTTTAACTGGTTGAGTTTTAAAAGGTTTCAATACGAGCTACTTTATTTTCTTAAATTAAACAATATTAAACTACCTGTCGTTCTGATGAATAGACATATATGCGATGAAGTAACATATAGCCCATTATTTAATAATATAATCTCATGTTATTACTAGTAGATGGAAAGAGATTATTGTCCACTCATAAAAAAAAAAGAAGGACCAAATCACAGAAAATAAAAAATAATTAAAAAATAATTTACATTTAATCCATTTATTATTATTTCAATAAATTCAATATGAGTCGTGATTCCTCGGATGAATTTAGCAGTGAGCTTAATAGTGAATTCAAATCAATTAGGCAATTGTCATTAGATGAGTTGAAAAATGATAAAGCCTTTCAAAGACTAAAACAAAGATCAAAGTTACTTTATCAACAGAACCAAAATAGTTCCAAGCAATCACCAAGCTCTGATACAATTTTAGGGATAAAAAGAAAAGGCGACCACTCTCCTATCACGTACAAATCCATAAAAAAATCTAAAACAAATGATTCATTTATAAAAAAAAGCGCCGAGCTTACTAAAAAGTCCAAAGTTGATAAGTTTGGAAAGATACGAGGTATAAAGTTGACTAGTTCCCGCCGTAACACATTTTTTGAAACCAATGAATTCAATGATGAAGACGAATCCGAACCTCCCAAAATCCTATTGAACCCTAGAAAGGAAGTCGAACAAGAAAATGCTACGGATCAGACAAGTGAATTAGTAATTGCACCAAAGCTAACAAAACTTGAGTTGTCCAGCTCAAGTCCGAGTCCTGAATCAATTGAGTTGGTAAGCCGTGCTACCGATTGTGAAATCAATATATCAGAGTCAGAAATCAATATAACACAGCCAGATTCTGAAGCAATTATTGATTCAAATATTCAAATATCAGCTGAATTGCAACAGGATATAGAGACTGTTGAAACATCAACTAATAGCTTTGAGCTACATCCGATAGCAGACGTTATCCATGAACAAGGAGAGAATTTTACACAGATCGATACCCCTAATGAAAGTCATTTAATCTTAGATACATTACCTACTAATAAAAAGATAGTTACAGAAGAAAAAAGAGATGATTTCCAGACTCCGGGGGATTTGCTGCTCGAAATACAAGAAGGCTCTGCTGACCAACTAGAAGCTAAAGACGGGAGTAGATCTCCTGTTGAACTTGATGGTGCTGCTTCAGAAATTCGTACCATTGGAGACTATGAAGGTTATGTTGCATATAAAGAAGATGTCAAAAAAGTTAAACTCCAGATTTTATCTCAATTACTTGGAAATTTTGCAAATTTGAAACAATCCAAGTTGTTGTTGGATAAATATATGGAAATTCGTCATATGTTCGAAAATACCGTAGTACATAATGAGGGTCATTCTGTATTATTAGTAGGGCCCAGGGCTAGTGGGAAAACTTCCATTCTAAATGCAGCAATAGATGATCTTTCTAGGTCTCACAAAGATCAGTTTCTAATTGTGAGATTGAACGCATATATTCACTCCGATGATGGTATCGCACTTAGGGAGATTGCTCGACAATTAGATCAAAAGGTAAGAGATTTAAGTGATACTGTTGAATCTGAACTCAATGATGGAAATTTTGAACAAAGATCAATTAATGATACATTCGCCAATATTTTATCTATATTAGACAGAAATTTACAATCTCAAGTTTCAGCAACACAAAGCAAAATGCCAATAATTTTTATTATAGATGAATTTGAGAGATTTACAAGTAATAACAAGCAAACTCTTTTATACAACTTATTTGATCTTTCTCAAAGCAGCTCAACGGCAATTTCAGTAGTTGGAGTCTCGACTATGGTTACTGCCAGAGAATTGTTAGAAAAAAGAGTAAGAAGTAGATTTTCACAAAGGGTCATTTCAATCAACAAACCAACTACCATTAATGAGTTCTGGTTGAATGTAAAGTTGGGCCTTATTCTAAATGATGAGTTTATAGTATCATTACAAGACCCTAAATATGGGTATTTGTGGAATGTGTATATCGACAGTCTTTATGAAAAAAATCTTGGTGATCTTACGAATGCCTCAAGACTAAGAAGATTGACGTATCATAACTTTTATACTTTAAAGAATTTTGAAGAGTTTAATAATAATTGTATTCCAGCAATATCGGAGTTAAATCAAAGGCAAGCATTTCCAAGAGACAGCAGCTTTTTAAAATTTTCCACTTGTCAAGCTATAAATAATACTCAAAATATAATATATGCTTTATCAAATTTAGAATTAATATTAACAATTGCTGCTGCAAGATGCATAGAAAAGCTTGATTTGCAAGTAATTAATTTCAACTTGGCTTATGCTGAATATCAAGAGATGATGAAGGAGTTTAATATAAATTCTACTATTGGATCAGGTTCTAATTCCCTAGATTCGAGATTTAGAACAAATTTCAAGATTAATCAAAAGATATGGTCGTCAAAAATCTTGAAGAATAGCTGGGAAACATTGTATAAGTTAGGAATTTTATTAGATTCTGCAGGTATTACCACTAATAATGATGGCCACATTATTACCAATGTTAACTTAAATAAAAATTTGATTATTGAAGAGAATAAGATGGTACAAATAGATATTACCCTTGAAGAGCTTGGAAACTTGATGAGCGAGCTGACGATGTTTAAAAGATTAACGAAATTGTAAATAAATTGTATAATTAATAATGTATGAAAAAAAATGTCGCACAGAATAAATGCTCTCACGAATAAAATATCAAAACTCTGAGAAGTTTTAATTCTGATTATTAATAGTTGGCAACTGGATCATAATACCTATTGTATCATTAAGCTAAGAATAATGCCAGCTAAAGAACAATTGCCTCAGTCTGTTACTAATCTATTGAAATCAACTAGATTCATTCATTTGGCTACATCAAGTAAAGACATTCCTCATGTTACCCTTATGAATTATACTTACTATCATACAGAAGACGATGACTTTATCATAATATCAACTCCTAAGAATACCACCAAGTATGAAAACATATTGCACAACCCCAATGTGTCGATCTTGGTACACGACTGGATATCTGTTAAAAATGGAACTGACGCCAATGAACCTGTCTCAAGTAAGAGAAGAAATTCTTTATATGAATTATTAGCAAACTTAAATAAAAATGAAATCAGTAGAGTATCTGTTCTGATTAATGGTAAAGCAGAAATAATTGATGAAGATAAAGAGTCTCATGATTTTTATAAATCTTTGCATTTAAATAATTCTAAAATTGATGAGGTTCAGTCAAAGAATTACATTGAGGATAAAGATAATGCCATCATTTTAATTAAAATTGGTAACTGTAAAGTAACCGATACAGAAAATAATGTTGTTGAGTATTAGTCGATTTTTGTTTAGTAATTATTAATCTAGGATAATATCATATACTTAGTCAAATATTCTTGACGCCGTATGTTAGATTCTCTAATAAAATAAATCATCACCATTTCACTTTACGCAAAAAAGTGATAACCCAACTTGTATTTAGAGCCAATGCACATCGTCCCTTGTTGATTGAAGACTGGTCAGATGAAGCGAAGTTTCAAGTTTCCCAGTAAAACTTACTAATATACATATTACTGAACGTAAGCGCTGTTTTCTGCTATATCTTAGGAATAATTTACTACCTAGAAACGAGGAACAACTTAATAAACAGCAAAGTCGTAATATAAATCTTCCCTTCGTCTAAATTTTATTAAATAAGCAATCTCATATGAGAGATTTTGCCGTAAATCTTCACACTAACCAAAAGTCTTCATGAAATTCCCAAGAAGCAATTAATTCTTCAAACCAACCAATAATAATTTTATAGCAATCCTTCATAGTTTTATATCGCTGTGCAATTTATTAATAACAAAGTAGCACAAATGCTAAAAAGAGGAAGATTCCTCAATAGAGACAGAAATTGACCTAACGATATATATGAAGATACCATTTTATAATAATGTGCGGGACAATCTACAAATTACACGAGTCCAAAAAAGGAACTAAAAATGATGAAATTGTGTCTCTTGTATCATACGAATTCTAGTTAAATCACAATTTGAGTTACTGTGGAAGGTTCTCAAATAACTGGCAAATTATTTTAATATAAAGACTTGCCATTTGATATGAAATTCTTCATTTATCTTGGCCAAGTAAAATTTAAAGATAGTATAATTCTGAATTAAATTTAAGTTGCTGATAATAAAAAGGTTACTAATACGAACAATACTAATAATAATAACAATTACAGTAATTTAAAAGTATAAATATAAATATATATTATTATATGCATCTTCAATTAAAACTATTCTATTTTGCTGTTTTTATTTTTGTAAGTTAGAGCTAATAACGTTTACCGTATCGATGCATAATATATGGTTTGATTTTAATTCATGATTGAGTTGATTAATTGTTTAATTATAAAACAATTGTATACTAAATAATAATAGTACTCTTAGTCACTTCCTATATAAATTCTACATAACAAAAGGGCATTTTGACCCCTATTTATATTCCTTTATTTGATATACTGAACCCAAGTAGCAGGTTCCAGAATATTATTATTTGTTTTTCTTTACGCAGCATATTTATCAATCACTATTCAATTCTATTCCAAAATGTTCTTTACCAATATGAGTCATGTCTCAATGTACTACTCTAAACTTCGGAAGTACTTCCACATTCGTTACATTTATTGCTCTATAACCAACGATTTACAACTTTATTATCAGACAAATACCAATAATGGATTACTTATCTCAAGAACAAATCCAACATCATCAACAAAAAATAATCATGAAAATATTAAATATATTGAACAGTCTCTAATTATTAGTATTGAAAAGGAAAGACGGCTTATAAAATTAACACCGGTATTCTTAGAGTATGAAATATTATTAAGTCAATATTAATTATTATAGCTTTACTTCCATCTATAAGAGCAATAATTCTAGCAGGTGGTTAATTTCTTTCTTTGGATATACATATATTATATTCTATAATTTTATTTAGTTTGACTAACAATATATATGAGCTCGATAAATACTTGACATCAAAAACCAGGCAATCGTCACAATTATAAATAAGTATAGAATGTATCAAAACTGTTGTATTAAATGCAAGTTATATTTGAAGAATAATAAATTCAAATAGCTGATTTGAACTGCAGCATGAAAGGGAACCACGACGATTAGACAACACCATTTTTCAGGCAGAAATATAATTATGACTTGAGGTCTCTTCTTATTCAACTTGAGGGAAAAAATGAAATATCTACTTCACCAGCTAAAACTATAACCTCTGGTATTTTATTTCGCAAAGGCTAATTCCTCCCTGCTTCGACTTCCAAATCAGAGAGTCACAGCTGTAATAATTGTCCGCTTCCAAAGCTACAAATTCTTCAAATAAGTTCAAATCATCAAGATACGGCCGTCATACGAGTCAGCCATTACAGCATGACTAATAGTTTATCTACTACATATCTAGGTAAATTCTTAGAACCAATTGATAATAACATGCATAATAATATTATACTTAATACAACTACTTTTGTTGTAATTTAGAGCTAATAAGGTTCATCAAGTCTTTGGATAAGTTGATTTCATTAGTTTAATTAATAATAAGAAGAACAAATTATATATTAAAATAATAGTCATCTTAGTTAATCTCTATCTAAATTCTACATACTTATTGATATGACCCCTATTTACCTTATTTTATTTCATTTCATATTTTGAACTACATATCAATTTGACTATTTAAGTAAAGGGCCATCGAGGGTGAAAGTAACATTAAGTTTCATCCCATTTAGCCTAGTTGTTATGAAAATCAAGCCCTAGATCTTTTACTGTGAATGGTTTAACGTTCACTTTTATTAATGGTGATACAAGACATTATTCAGAAATCAAGTTACACAATATTTTAGGAATGTAAAAGATTGTATCACTTTCTTGTAAATCTTTTAATCTTAATTTATAAGCAACAAATCTATTAGCTGGATAATTGTAAATCTTCTGATAAATTGTGAAATTGTAATATTTTTAATTCGTAAAACATTACATCTGATAATAGAAAGAAAGCCCTTAAATTTGGATAATTTAATTGTAAATAACTTAATATATAATAATTTAAATAATCACAATTGAATGCCTTTAAAGATCTGTTGGTATTAAAAACTTACAGCATATATGATGATTTAAGGGAGGATTGAAACAAGAGCAGCTATTTTGCAATGACCTCTAATTGAAGATCCCAAGCGGTGATATTTCTATCTATAAAACTTATAAAGGGAGAAACTGATTGGTTTTGAGGTCTTTTAAGAGAAGTTCTAGGAGAATGTGCTTGTATTGCATTATAAGCATTAAAGGAGAAAAGGGCAGATAACTACTGATGTTATTATGCAATTATTCACACATGCTGAGATACTTGTTGCTCGAAGTTGGAATTTACAAAGGACTATACTATAAGTATAATCTGCAGCTTATGTAAGAAATAACCGTAATAGTGCTGGTTGATAAAATCCATATTAAAAATGCATGTAATAGGACATGCTTATGAAATTTAAAAATGATGCCACTCTGATATAATAAGAAGGGGAAGCATTATTGATTGAGAAATTTATATATCTAGGTAATTGATCCTTATGTTGTAACAAATGTGGAACCAAATCCGAAGATTACATTAGTAACGTGAGATAGGACTCATATAGCTAAAGAGCATTCTCGAATAAGAATAGATGACCACAGGCTGTAAAATGAAAATATCGCATTAAAATAATAGTGACAAAAATAGGATATTCTGGAACCTTCCAGATGAAATATGCTACAGAATATCAAATAAAAGAATATAAATAGGGATCAAAATGCCCCTTTGTTATGTAGAATTTCTATAGAAAGTGACTAAGATTACTATTATTATTTAATTGTTTTTTAATTAAATAATCAATCAACTCAATCATGAATTCAAATCAAACCATATATTATCCACCGATATGCTAAACCTTATCAGCTCTAACTTATTCTTTATAATCGTCATATGAGTTCACTGCGGTGACAGAAGAAATAGTTAAGTCACCGGAGTAGAAATTAAGTAAATAAAGATTCTACGTCAAGACAATGCAACTATGGAGAATAAATATAGAAACTAACTAAGATTACTGATTTTATAAATAAACCTTTATTATAATAAAATCAAGCAATGAAATTAATCTTATCAGATTAATCAATAAGGAATGTTGGATGTATAAGCTCAGCAAGGTAAGTGTCTCGAATTGCTACCACATTCTTATGTGGTGAGTAATCTTTTAGTTTAAATAGCTATATTGTTAATTATAATGATTTCTACGTAAGTTCCACTTTCACAGGGGAGATTGACACCTATTTATATTCATATTTTGCAATATTCTGAATCATAAGCTATAATGAATCGCTTATGCTATTCTACTTAGCTTTGTTATCTTAATATTGTGATGCACAACTCGTTGCATTTAGTGATGGATTTAATATTTATTTCATTTAATAATAATAGTAGTACAGCTATTCTGTTTTCGTTGTGACAGGGGATGTATTGACCCCATATGCAATGTGCTGTACCACATATTTCATTTGTAAAGTTCCAGAGTATTTTATTTGTGTAACTATTATTTTAAAGCGACTGATCACGTATGAATATTTTGCAGTATATAATACGAAAAATTATATTTAATATTTTATTATTATTTTATTTTATTTATTTGATTTATTCTATACTAGAATGGTCTTTAACTATATGATTCCTTTCTCGACTTCTAATGTAACCTTCGGATTTTGTTTTCAGATACTTTTTTTAAAATTATGGAATTTATTGGGAAAAAAATTCATGGATCTTTTTAACGATTAAACAATTTAATTTTGTATAATTTCTTAATAAATTTTAAATAAATTGGTTTTAATTGATCCCTTTAATTCATCAATTTTTTATTGATTTTAATGATTGACACTGTCATAAGGATTCTATCGGACAAGACTTTTTGTTTATCAATTAAATATTGGGAAATAAGTGTGCAGATGGAGAATCATAATTTTATTTTTCTTTGCCACATAGAGTTTTCTTTATTTTTGGGGTTATATTATAATAATATATTATAATAATATATTACTGTAGTATCATATAATTAATTAATATTGTAGAGTTGGTTCTTTTTAAGGTTAATAATAAATGATCTAAATTAGATTTAGATATTTTTCTATATCTCAGCTATAATAGTTTTGTACTTCTGTCACTTTCGAACTAACAGTATAAAGATAGAGTTTAAGCCTAATATAATTAGATCTTCTGGCAGCTACTAGTTTGAAAGTTCTGTCTGCATGCACATCATATTCTATCTATTTATGGATAAAATATAATTGAAAACTGAAATAAAGAACGATTCTGTATACTTGCAGCTACTTAATTAGGTAGAGTAAAAATTCTATAAACTTTCAGAATCATTATTTAGCTTCTTATTTGGTTCTTCTGTTTCATCTTCTTTAATAATGCTCCAGCCCATTCTCTTGTTCAATCTTTCGTACTTCATTCTGTCTTTATCACTAACACTAGGACTTATACTGGATAGCGCTTGATGAAAATCGTCCAGTGTTACAGTTATTTCCTCGTCTATATCCTCCAGCAGCTCATAGAAACCTGAAGCATCCAATTGATCAATTTTTTGATTTTTGAAAAACTTCTTCTTTAAAGCTTTTACACTTGCTTCTCTAACCAAGGAAGATAAATCTGCACCAGAAAAATTTTTGCATCTTTCATCCTGCGCAACAAGTTTCAAGTTGACATTCTCAGCTAGTGGAGTCTTGTTAGCTCGGACCAACGTCTTCAATATTTCAAATCTTTCTTCACTGGTTGGTAATTCAATGTATAAAGTTTTATCTAAACGACCAGGTCTAAGCATAGCTGAATCTATCATATCCGGTCTATTAGTAGCACCAATAACAAAAACACCCTTTCTGTCGTTTAAACCATCCAATTCTGTTAATAATGTATTAACTACTCTTGAACTTGACTCGGATAACGAAGTATCTCTTCTTGGAACCAATGCATCCAATTCATCAAAAAAAATAATACACGGCATAGAGGCTCGAGCCCTTTGAAAAACTTGTCTAACTGCCTTTTCAGATTCTCCAACATATTTATTTAACAATTCTGGGCCCTTAATTGATATGAAGTTGGCCCTTGACTCATTGGCCACTGCTTTTGCCAAAAGGGTTTTACCACAACCAGGAGGACCCCACATTAGCACACCTGCTGGAGCTGTAATACCAACCTTTAAATACAATTCTGGCTTTTTAATAGGTTGTACAATGCACATATGTAACTCCATTCTTATTCTGTGTAAAGCCCCGACATTCTGCCAAGTGACATCGGGAACAGTAGCAAAGCCTTCCCTCTTAGCTGTTGGCTGAACAGTTGGTAATGCAATTAAAAAGTCCGAATACCTAATTGCTAAAGGGGCCAATTGTTGATCTGTCAATGGGTTTGGGTGTTTTATTAAGAACTTTTGTATGGTTGATAACTTCTCTAAATCTGATTTCTCTTTGAAATGTTCAATTGATTCAATATTTGGAACAAAAGGTGTATTAGAATCAATATCCATGGAATCATTATGAATTGTTTTAGTTAGTAATTCCTCCTCTTGTTCGCTTAAACTTTCGAAGATTCTTTTAATGGCGGAAATTCCAGCAGCGGTAACTAAACTCTTTAAATCAGCACCAACATAACCAGGAGTCATTTTAGCCAACTCTCTAAAATTAAAAGAATCATCACCCTCCATCTTTATATTTCTTGTCATAGTTCTTAATATAGAACATCTTTGATCTTCATTTGGAACATTTAAGCATATTTCTCTATCAAACCTTCCAGCTCTTCTTAATGCAGAGTCCAACGAGTCTGGTCTATTTGTAGCACCTATAACTATAACAGGACTTCCGCCCGTTTTATCAAGTGTTAACTCGTCCATTAGGGTCAATAATTGGGCTACAATTCTTCTTTCCATTTCTCTCTGTGCTCCACCATCTCTTTTTGGAGTGATGGCGTCAATTTCATCCATGAAAATTAGACATGGTGCAATAGACTTAGCTTCTTCGAATATCTCTCTTAGCTTCTTTTCAGATTCACCTGACATACCAGAAACAATTGATGGAGCGGATATATTAATAAACGGAACTTGCAATTCTCCAGCCAACGCATTTGCAATAGTTGTTTTTCCACATCCAGGAGGTCCATACAAAAGAACTCCACGAGGGGGTTCTACCCCGGTAGATTGATAAATTTCTGGATGTAATATTGGTAAGCCGATTAATTCCATTAATTGCGTGGTTATATTTTCTAAACCCCCTAACGATGATAAAGTCAAAGTGGGAGGAGTACGATCTATTTTTGACTTCTGTTTTTTGATTATTTGCTTTGTTGAATCTTTTGATCTCTTCTTCGGTATCTTTTTATCGTCTTCAGTTGTTTTATGATTGCCATTTGCTACTGGTTCTTGGTTGGATATTTCTGACTTTTCATTGGAGCCATCTTCATTGTCAGCTATATTCCATAGTGCTACTACTGACTTATTTAATGCGTTAGCATCTTTTACTTCCATCAATTCACTATCTGAAACTCCTTCGAAATCACTATCTATTTGTGCTGGAGTTCTCGGAGTAGGTTCTAGTTCTGCAATTTCTAACTCTTCATCACTTCTTACGATATCTAAAACGGCTGATATTGCTTTTTCTAAAGAAGCTCTCTTCATCCTCCTCATTTGAAAGTTTTTAAGTTGAACATACTCTAGAATTTGGGAGACCGTTAGATTCTTTGCCAATGCAATATGAGCTAATGGATCAGTATTCTCATCGATAATAGCATTTTTCTTGTTT
Organism: Scheffersomyces broadrunensis; assembly: GCA_030563665.1. NCBI lineage: Eukaryota > Fungi > Ascomycota > Pichiomycetes > Serinales > Debaryomycetaceae > Scheffersomyces > Scheffersomyces broadrunensis. Next base: position 340,216 of record JAJMJS010000003.1, on the reverse strand, counting down.
CTGGATGTTTGTTCTTCAAGTAAACTATGAATCAAATCATATATTTTTTGATCAATATTAGCAGATATTGATGTTACCTTCGCCATTTCTTCAATGACGATCACTTATGAAATAATTCGTGACCTTTTATAATCGTAACTTCATAATATCACTAGGCTTAAAGCCCATCTGAAAAAAAAAAAATCTCACTTGCCGTTTGTGTTCGGTATTATGCGAGTATGGACAATAAATCCGGTTAACGTTTAATTTATAAAGGAATTACTTTCCAGAAGAATACTTCAATTACCCTTTTTTTTATTCGTATATTATAGTTATGCACGAATACATATAATTTATATAACATAACGAGTACAAATTGCAAGGCATATGATAATCATTATTCTTGTTAGCAAATTACCAGTGGTTAAATTTTTTTGTGTTGTACTTTCTTTTTTGACTCCTAAATAGGATTCAGAATAGCAATCTTATTGTGGTTATGGGATTGATTTTTATTTGCAAGATTGCTACAGCTTCATTGCAACTCTTTTAATTGTTTTCAATATGTCTTTATTGGGCATGCGCTAACTATTTTAAATGTGAATAGCAACTTTATTTTAAAATATAAATTCCTCTTATAATCCTCAAAATTATTTTCTCTAACCTTTTCAGCGTCTTCTTTAATTATTATTCAATTTCAATACAATCAACATGTCTGATTTTGGTAGAAAAAACATTTCGGATAAAGCAAAGGAAGCTGTTACTCCAGATTCACAAAAGAGTACTCTCGAAAAGGGTAAAGAAGCTGTTACCGATAAAGTAGATCAAATTGCTGCTGACAATACTCCAGAAAACCAAAAGTCTTTTACTCAGTCTACTGCTGACAGTGCTCAAAAGGGTGTCAATAATGGCAAGGATGCTGTTCATGAAGGTCACCATACGTTAGCTGAAACTGCTGCAGAATATGTTGAACATGCAAGAGAACAAATTGTTAATGCCGCCCATCACGTTTCTACCGTGGTTAGTGGTGCCAAAGAAGGTGCTCAAAAGGCTGCTGCTGAAGAGTCAAAGAAATAGAAATCCCTAGATAGGCTTTTTTAATATAAGAGTAAAAATAAACACAGTTATGGACAAAAGTTTTTAATTTTTTTTCACCTCCAAATTTTACCTCTCTTTAATTATTTTAATACTGAGTTATTAATGCTCTCAATTATCTATTTAATATAACCAATTTTGAAATATTAGTACTTCGTAAGACTTGATTAAAGTTTTGCAGTATTCTTTAGTTATATTTTGTATGCAGGTTTTCACAATGCACAAAGACAAAAAAAATTGAACTCATCTTATTTAAGTTCTTTGATAGATATCATATATGAACAATGAGAAAAGCTAGCCCGGTGTATTCTATAAAGAAAAAGGATCTTTCTGCCTCTGATGAGGATGAATTTTCTTTAAAAGACGAATTTAACGATTCAGATTTTTCCGGCTCTGAGGATGACGATGTCAGCAAAGTTTTCATACAGAAAAAGACTAATAAAAATAGATTTCAAGCAAATGATAATAGGGATGAAGAGGAGGATGATTTCATAGAAGAAGATAGCGAAGATGACGAACAGGAGCATGAAGATGAAGAATACGAGGAAGATGATGAAGAGAATATAGGTATAAAAGATAAAATAAATAATGAAGATGATCAAGGAAAGAAAGAAAAAGAGAGCAGAATGAAGAAGAAATTGAAGAAATTATCTCCAGAGCAACTTCAAAAAGAGGAAAACAGAATTAAAAAAACTGGTGTTTGTTATTTATCAAGAATACCGCCATATATGAAACCAGCAACTTTACGTTCCATATTATCAAGATTTGGTAAAATTGATAGATTGTTTTTAAAGCCTGAGGATACTGCAGTACACCACAAGAGAGTTAAATATGGTGGAAACAAGAAGAAGAACTTTACTGAAGGATGGGTTGAATTTGTTAGTAAAAAGGATGCTAAGATGTGTGCTTCTACATTAAATGCAAATAAGCTTGGTGGTAAGAAAACTTCATATTATTATGACGATGTAATTAATATGAAATATTTATCAGGATTCAAATGGTTTGATTTAACTCAACAAATTGCCAAAGAAAATGAAATCAGACAAGCAAGGTTGGCATTAGAATTATCTCACGAGCAAAAAGTAAATAAAAGCTTCGTGAATAACGTGGAGCAATCAAAAATGATATCTAATATTCAAAGAAAAAGGAAAGAAAAAGACGTTACAGCTGTGACTAATGATAAACATGATGAAATTAGAAGAAGCTTCAAACAAAGAAAAGTTGCAAGTACACGAGCTGATGCAGATGAGTCCTTAAAAGAAAGTGCTAAACCTAATGATAGATTAAATTCAGTTTTATCAAAGGTTTTCTAATAGCCTTTTATTAATTTCTAATATTACAATATAAAATATATACACTAATGAACATATGATGCAGGATCATAAAAGGCTAAACTTTTCGTCTGTAGATTTTCATATTTAAATTATTTTTTTCAGTTTCTAGGTGCTTTCTCAAGAAATCATATCTATGCTTCAACTCTTTCTTGTCACAGCCTAACTCATTGAGGAGATATTCGCTATTAATTGCTTCTCTTCTGTTTATATGTTTCAGCTTTACTATCCTGTTTAGCTTGTTCCACTTATCCACTGACCAACCTTTTGTAACATGAAATTTTTGAGAATAAACCATCCTTTCATGATTGCTCCCTGTCATTTGTATCGGAGACTGTATTTGGTGCAAATTGGTAGTATCAGTCGTCTCTTTTACAACGATGCTCTCCGTAACTAATGGTGTTGAATTTCCAAGAATATGATCACTTGAATCCTTAAGAAATGCTCTAACAAAATCGGGCTCTACTTCAAACGAGCTGCTGCTTTCTTCATCTTTCTTCTCCTTTTCAATTTGAATGCTATCAGAAGGATTTTTTACAGTAAGGGATGTGAGTGAATCGGGCGATGAGCGTAAGTCTGCATTCCTTCTAGTAGATTGGCTAAGAGCATCCAAAGTATGATTTACCCTTTGAATAATATCATCCCTAGATACATCAACTTCTGATCTCAGCCTGTTACTGCTCTTAGAGAGAATTTCTGGCTCTGTTTCCTCTTGCTCTGTATTTGTATTTGTGCTTTCCACTATCTCAATTGGCACTAAATCTAATGGTATTTCAGTATTTTGAGTATATTTATCCGCTTGCATCTGTAGTGGTTGTGATGCTCCTGAAGCTTCTTGCATAGATGGCTCCTGTATCACTTTTAAAACTGAGGATGCCTCTGTTGTATTTGATGGCTGTACAATTTCCGGTATGGATGAAGGCAAGTGACTCTGTTCATCTTTCAGTGATAAATGCCTTTCAAATTCATCGTCAGAAGAATCAAATTCCACATCTTCTATTTTTGAACTATTATTAAAAGAGACAACGGGGGTAGCATCTTTGATCTTAGACAGGCTCTCTATTTGTATAGAATTGTCAAATCTTAAATTTGAAGGTGGTGAACTAAAGCCAAATCTTTGCTTTTTCTTGACAGGAGTATTATAGTCATTTCTTGAGGGCCCGATTTTGGATGGGGATACTAGTTCATTAGTTCTTATAATTATATCATCTTCCTCGTTTGATTCAAATTCAATATCTCCTTGACTACCTGATATTCCGCTTGAACTGATTGGTGCTTGCCTTAAGGGAGTTCCATTTCGAGATCGAAATTTTATATATCGTGATGTATAGCTCTGGTCAGGATCTTTCAATGGTATTATCATAGTTGATCCTTTAAGAGATGAAAATCCCAGATCATTCTTATTGACATTAGTGCTTGTTACGGATTTATCATTTCTTAACGATCTAGGAGTTTCAATTCCTGTTTCATCAAATTCTTCGTCTGAATACTCTTCGTACGCAATTTGAGACGCCACCTCCAGAATGGGTAGTTTATCGTTGCTTATTTGCTCCGTTCTAAAATTTGAATTTTTTGCCATCTATGTAGCATTAAAAGCTATACATTTAACTTTCCTATTTACTTTCTATAATTTATTTTAGATTCCGATTAAAAAGATTTTATATTAACATGTAAATGTTTTTTTTTAAAAAAAAATTTATTTAAACTGTAAAACGCGTCTTCTACTCTTTTAGCTCTCTAAATCATTTAAAATATCCAAAGTACAACTGACAACATCAATTTCATATAATCCAAAAGTTCTCTCATAATGTATTAGACTAAGCGAATCAAAGAATAAACGTAATCGTGTAACACTGTTTATGCTTTTGACCCCATGGAGCAACGGAATTAGTGAATCATGCGGTTGTTCCACTTTAATTGGTTCGTCTTTTAAATAAGTTAAATCATATGATTTGGAAATTTTATCTATGATGGCAACCACATTGAGCTTGGATCCCCCATTTATAATATCAGGACTGTTCGATATAAATAGCCATTCATGTAGATTAAATTCATCATAACCAAGAATGAGTATTTGGTCCAATAATTTGCATCCATTCAAAAGGAGTTTGAGTTCATCTTGTGAAATGTTGCCCAATTCTTTTGCCGTTCTACCCATAAATAACTCAAAAATTGATATCAACTCTTGTTCAATTATAGTCCAACGAGGAAGCAAATGTAATTCACTAAATTTAAGAGTAAGTGCTCTAAGTAAAGTGTTGATCTCAGCTCTATAAGCAGGGGGACAGGACATGGATAACGCATACTCAATTCTATTAAAAGCTTCATCAAAATGCTCGAGGAAATAATCAACTGGCTGAATCAATATAAGGTATGTGATTCTTTTAAGCGTGCCTATTTTATTTTCGATTTCAGAACTTTCGTTCCAAGTAAAGATGTTTCCTGGAGTAGACAGTGCCGTTGGGGTAATACGAACAATCATATCACCTATCCTTTCTCTTTCTGTGGAAATCCAAAGGCTTATTATAGAATTCCATATTTTTAACCTACTTGAGCTGAAATTAAAAAAATTACTATCCATGAAAACATCAAACACTGCATTTTTCCAAGCCTTAATAGGATGATATTTGCCAATAAGTTCAAGCAAGGTAAGAGTCTTCAATGAAATTTCTAAAAGCTTCTTAGGCTTCGTCTGGGGGGTAATTAAATTTGATATGAGGACGTTGACCGAGGAAGCGACCTTATCTGAATCCTGAATTATACTATCCAACTGCTCTAAAACTACAGAAATTGCATCCAAAATATCATCTTGAATAATTGGTGGAGCTTCGCCATTAGGGGTAGATTCCTTCACTTCATCCTCCTCGATTTCTTCGGACTCAATATTACTGAATCCAGTCTTGCTGTTCACCGTAATATTAAGCAATCTAGAAAATACGTCTGCTAGTTCCTTCTTATACTTCTTCTGATCTCTTAGTTTAGAAGAGTTTAATTTACTTGAAAGGATGGCACAAATTTTAAGGCAATCAGGAAAGATAGCTCTGAAATGACTAGGATGGGACAGAATGTCTCTGAAAAATTGAAGGGAAAATGACCATATATCAGATATAGTATCAATATCTATGGAATCGAAATATGATACAAGGAATTTGGAAAGCTCTTTATCAGTTGCATTACTACTAAGTGAAGATCTCTTTTGTTCGTCTAGGATTTGGGGGTAACACCTCGAAACAATTGAATCAAAAACATGTGGTAAAGTAATTTGTGACCTTCCACCATCTAAAATGTGAAGAAGCTTAATTGTTGGGCCCCCAGAGGGTGCAATTTCTATCAAAGTTTCAATGACTTCTTGTCTTTCTAAATCCATTAGTGTTTCTAAAAGCTTACGAGCCCTAAACTTTAACTTATGGCCCAACGAAGTTAAGGATCTATCAGCTAACTTAAAAGAATCCTTTGGTGCTTTAGGTTTTGAATCAGACCAGTTCCAGATTTTGAAGCAAATTCTAGTGGCATCCTGGAATGAAAGTATAATTGAATAACGCTTGTTGTATTCAGAATTTCTTATGGCTGGAGATTCGATCAGAAACACCCCTTGAATGACTGTATTTAAAAAGCCTGATTCTGCATTTGCAGTATTGGCTCTATCAGAATTCCCACCCAAAGTGGATCGAAGTAAGAAACTGTGACTAATGGAAAGGAAATCTTCAAGACCAGAAATTAATGTATTTATTGAAGACTCTACATCTTCAAGTATATCGAACTCCTCAAATTGAGAGGTTCTTTTAAAATATTCGTCAACTTTTTTTATAATAGCATCATTTAAAGTTAGTAAGACACTGAAGACCGAGTCTTTGAATAAATGCAAAGATCTAGTTAACAAGGAAATCCAACTTTCAAGTAAAAGAGTTGTTTGTGATTTTTCAATGCCCTGAATGATAAAGCGAATAATGAGTGGCTCCTTGGCTTCATCTTCAATATGCAATAAATTCAAGTTAACTTTCAAGTCATCCGAAAGTTCTAAGAAATGGAAAATCGACTTTAAAAACTTCGTCTCTATTAATTCAATAGTGTACCTTTTTCCTGCTTTAAGATTCATATAATAGAAACAAGAATTGATAAGCGACTGAAATTTATTAGCAAAAAAGGTCTCATTTCCAGTTATTAACAATGTCAACAACTTAAGACCTCCATCAACACAACTATGGTATCGCTCCATAGTGCTATCATCTTTTAGTACTTCAGGATCAAGTCTTAATTCAAAGAATTTATCTATAACTGACAATATCAATGTTTTATAAGTGGATATTTCCCAAGCATTTTGCTTAATAAGGTTTAACTTAGAACTATTATCCATAACTGCAAACTCATTGTTGAAAGCATCCTTTAATTGCTTTCTATTGGATCTTAGGACGTTTAACACTGTAACAAGAAAATAAGAAAACTTATTCAAATCATCATCGATAGTCAACTCATTTCTGTCTGCCTGCATAAAATCAAAATCTAATAAAGGATTAGTTATAAGCTTTAAAAGTCTATTAGCTGACCCATTCTTTAATGAAATTCCAATAAAGGCTATCACTGATTGTGAGCTTGGGTTATCTTCTACTTCAAGATCGTCTAATAAAAGTTGCAAAGGTCTGATCAAAAGTCTATCTCCTTCACTAAAACTAGTTGAATGAGTCCATAAGGTTTCAAATGCCCTTACTCTTAGATAAGTAGGAAGGCTCAATAGAAGCTCCAACAATCCGGCCTCTATGCTATAACTCAGTATACTTAACTCTAAATCATAAATAGCTTTTACTGCCTCGACTTGATAATTTGCTGGGGTAGGTGAATATAATGATACCCACAAATTTGCAAGGATTATTTTAAGGAGCTTCTCTTTATCAACATTTGCCATTGATTTGGAAATGTAGTGAAAAATTTTTGCAAGGCAAAATGACAAAAGAATGCTATCACTGTTGCTTTCAAATAGATTGGTTGGAATTGAAATATTTAGAAATGCCTTTTGTAAATAGTCACTTGACCACGTATATGTGTCTTGCTTTGGAATAGTGTTCAATATCTCACATAATATTGAAATCAACCGATAGGATTTAGGAACATCATCAAGGTATCTGACACATAAATTCGTTAACAAATCTAATATTAAAAGTGAAAGAGTGTCATTAGGAATTGGGAACTCCACACTTTTAGTTTGGCTAACATCATAAAATGTCTTTACAGCAGAGATGATTTCTGTATTTGGAAGTGATGCTTTTGTTTCGTTTCCAATTGAACCGTACGCTCTCTGGGGAATCAAGCTCACCAATAGTTCAAGTATGGAAATTATTTTGGAATTAACATTTGTGTTTGAAAGTAAACACAAAACTGCCAATGGTGCATGAATAGTAATCATTTCTTCTTCATTGATGTTGAAGACCCTTAACACAAATTCTAAGATATCTAGTCTTTTATCCTCATTTTCAACAATAATACGGTTTATATCATTCCAAATATATGAAGATTCAATTCCATCAAAAAATGCTTGGGCTGAAGCTAAAATTTCCTTATCATGCCTATTTTCATAGCAAACTTCTAAAAGGGGAGAAAATAGTTTTGGTGTAAGCAATGTACTTATTTCCCACTTATCCATTATGATCAGCAAAGAAATCTTAAATGCTTCTATCTTTTCTTCGGATAATGGAGAATGCACTAACTGTAAAAGCTTCGATGACAAACTTTCTAAAGCAAAATTTTCAAAGTATTGAGAGCGACTTAATGACTTTGGAAGGTCTGAATCAGGCTCTAGCCCTAAGAATAGACTCCACAATCTTCTGTTAAGACTCATATCCTTCTTTAGCGTAACCTTGCAACAATCCATTAATAACAATTCTTTGTCTTTCTTAGAAATTATTGACTCAAAGACACCACAGTCAAGTGGTAAATGAGATAGCAATAAATCAAAAAAGCCTCTTACTACTATAATATCACTTGCAGAATTCATTGTTGTTGAAGAATTGATTGACGTTGCAAATGATCTGATTAGAAGGCCCGGCTCTGGGGTCAAGCAAGCTCTTGCTTCTTGTGATACTGAAAATTCCTCTTCTTTAGAAGATTTGATGGATGTGAAAACTGGTAATCTTCGGTTGCACCAAAATAAAGCTCCTAATCTCTTTTCCGGATTACTTATTATACAAAGAAACATACTTTGCCAAAAATGACTATCATCTTCCAATTTAGATTTAAAAGTATCCAATAAATCTATAACATCAGTAAACACTTCTGAATTTTCATCATCGAGACCTGGCAATAAGCTTAGTATTATTGGCTTTGATATAATTCGAAGATTTTCTTTGCGAACGTAGGGTAATAGATATACCTTGAAAATATGAATGACTTGAGGCTTTACCAGTATTGAGCAATATGACAATACAGGCAATAAACCAGGTAGCCAGATAGAAAGTTCATCATTTAATGCATCTGTAGTTAAAGAATTGAAGATTGATTCATATAAACTTAAAGTCTTTTGGTGAACACCATTGGGTAATCTAGATGATAAACATAGTGATAACTTATTGGAAACTTGAGCGGCACAAGGGATACTACTTTGCGATCGAGAAGTATCGTCATTCAACTGCAATGCTTTCTGTAATCTTGACAAGAAGGATATGTAATCCGCCCATTCTTCCAATGAATCAAATGTTACCAATGCTTTTTCTACTTGCTGAAAGTATCGCTTATCCTTAGCGGATAAGTTATCTTGGGAGGACGGCTTTTTTGATCCCAATAAAGGAACTGCTTTTATTATCTGTCTCGCTGGTAGTTCCATTGGTTGTTTAGCTTTGCCCTTTTAAATGCAATTGATTTTATTGTAAAAGGTTTGTTAAAATGTTGTCGTAGCCTTTTTTATTATTTACTTTTTTTTGGCCTCACAATGCAGGAAAGTTAACCAATTTGTATTCTCTTTAGTTTGGAATACTGATAATTAATTAAAGTATTCATTAATTCTACTAAAATTATCTAATTTATAATATTATCTACGAATTTCATAACATCAGCCAATTCTTGGTCACCAGCACTATGAGCAACACCGCTGTAAGTTTTAAACTTATAATTTTTAAAACCTAGACTTTTATAAAAATCACTAGTTTGTCTACCGAAATCACAAACTATTAAAGGGTCTATTTCACCGTGTCCTTGAAAGATAGGAGTTTCAGAATTAACACTTTCTTTGTTATATTTTTCTTTGATGGCATCTTTAACTGGACAGAATCCTGATAAGGCAATGACACCGCCGATTTTGAAGTCTAATAAGGAAATGGTTGCTAAAGTAATAGCAGCTCCTTGTGAAAACCCACCAATTATGACTCTTTCAGCTGGTATTTTATTAACTTCAATTTGCTCTTCTATCAAATTCTTTAAAAGGTCACAACTTTTTAAAAACCCAGCAACATCTTGTTTGCCATTAGGATTGCCAAACTCATAAATATCAAACCAAGCCGGCATTAAGTAACCGCCATTAACGGTGATTGGAAGTTGAGGGGCATTTGGAAACAAGTAATTTATTGATTCATGACTCTTTATTATTTTTGATTGCTTCACTAATTTCGGAAACCACGACCATCCATCTCCAGAATCTCCTAATCCATGCAAAAAAATTATAGCAGCCTTAGCTGGCTTAGAAGTAGATGGAACTTGTATGCTTGAAATGAATTGTGACATATCTAAATATACGTATAACTGGATTACTATGAATATAAATGTGGATAGGTATCCTGAACAATTCACATTTGGAATTTTTATTGGATGAGATTTATATACACGCCGTCTTTAATTTTTGATAGTTGCAAAATTCTTTAAGGGAAAACATTCTATGACGCAATAAAGGTATGGTTCTTTTGACATGGTTAATAGCATGTTCTCACACTTGAGTAGCCTTCAAAAAGTATCAAGTTAAAACACGAACTATTAATTCTGTTTGAAAAAAATAATACTACAACTATTTCGCATGAAAACTAAAAAAATGATATAAGGATAATTCCTTTACTTAATTATATATACAAGAATGCTTTTTTTCTATAGAAAAATTTAGGCTAAAATAGCAGTTTTGGTGGACTTTTTTAAACCCATATATGTGAATAATCTATCCCATTGACCCTTTTTATGAAGCATAGCTAAAATCAATACTGCTGGTAAGTGCCAAACTGAACACCAAAAAAGTTTCTTAGCGTGAATACCAGCTAAAGCTAATCCTTCACTAGTAGGCTTGGTATTCTTATAATTCTTTTCTTGCTGACTCCAAAACTGATAAGCTAAATAGGTTAGCCATCCGTTAGCAATAGCGGAATCGATTGGAAAGACCCAGTCAGTTATACCAAAATAGCTCAATCCAAAGCATAATGGAAACATCAATATTGAATACCTTAATGCAACCCTGGCATTTAATCTGGGGTTTTCGGCAGCAGTCATTACGTATCCTGCTTGTTTATATTGCTCCGCAATATTATGAGATAATGCATTGAAATGAGGAAATTGCCAGGAATATAACAAACCAGCCAAGCACCAAGCTGCAGGGTGAGCTAATGATGAAGAGGCTGCCCAACCCATCAAGGGTGGTATAGCACCAACTATAGCACCGACCCACGTATTTATAATTGACACTCTTTTAAGTGACGTGTATATCCAGGAGTATAAAATGATATTCAAAAATCCCAAGCTTGATACAATTGGATTTACACCAAACCATAGCAATAAACAACCAACACTACCACTTATAGCTGAAAATTTGTATGCTTGTAATGGAGTAATTAATCCTCTTACGACTGGTCTACCAACAGTTCTAGGCATTTTTCTGTCAAATTCGGGTTCTCTGCCCATATTAATGGCATTGGCTGCACCCGAACATAAGGCGGTTCCTATTGTCAAAAGCATCAACTCAGGTAATGAAACTGATAATGGAGATATAGCGTACGAACAAATTGAACTTAAGGTGACCAATACCGTTAAGTTTGGTTTTGTTAACTTTATATATGGATTGATTAATGCAAGTATCTCTGATTTAGTTTTTGGAAGTGATTGGGAATACGTGGACTGTGTTGCAGTTGAAGTAGTTGCATTCCTTGATTGTTTTGGTATAACCTTAAATGGTATCTTTTGATTCAGTTGACTAGCATTTACTTCACCAAATTTTTGAGACAGCTTAGCTTCAGGCTCTTGACAATTTAATACTTTCGAGGCAACATTTTCTAATATAAAAGTCTTTGAACTATCACTTGATTTAGAAATTGAGGATATAACTCTTCGATTATTTCTCTTATGTAATACTAAAAAGTGATTGGCTATAAAGTTTTGATTTAGCAATAAATTTTTGCTAGTGTTTTGAAAGAAAAAATTGAAGTTATTAATAGTATTCAACCTGGGAATACTCATTATTCGACTACTCATCCTTATTTCATTTACTTTTTAGCAACTCAGACGATGGTTGTCTAAGAATTTAAAATGAACTCATGATGATTTTCTTGATTTTCTTGAAAGATCTTTGATAATTTGTCAAACTACACGACCCAGTTAGATCCTTTCACTAATACAAATATGAAATCTCTTGAATGACTGAAATATATATTTTAAGGTAAGAGGTATTATATAATCATTTACTGTCTTCAGAGGTACCTTCTCCTTTCTCTTCATTACTTAAATTGGAAATTGTACCATTTATACCTTCTAAATCACCATCAATGTTAGCATTATTTTTTTCATTCAACTTTTTATTCTCCAATTTATTTTCGATTAAATCATGGAATGCAATAATAGCCCTTACTAAAGTACTAATATAAACAATCATTAATTGATCATTGGTTTTGACTGTGAATGCGGTTGATAACGGATTTGATGAATTTTCAGGATCAACTGAATTCGAATTATTGGTTAATAAACTAGCTTCTTCACCACCTAATCGTGGTAAAAGATTAAAAACATTTTGTAATTTACCTAAAATAGTATGATTGATTGGTAAATTTTTAGAATACACTTTATCTAAATAATTAGCTATTTCTCTTAATTTCTGATGTAAACCTAATAATGATTGATAAGTTTGACTAACTCTTAATGATAAATTACCAGCAGCTTGATCTCTTATATCTCTTAACAAATGTTCAACCCCAATTTCTTCAGCTTCTTCAGCTTCAATTAAAGAAGGAACATGAACAAAAGTCTTTTCAGCTGCAGAACCATCATTTTTGATATCATCAACAGCGAAGTATGCATCAGTTGGTATACCAACTTCTCTTGGTTCAACATCTACAACAAGCAATAAAGGATTAGCAGTATACTTTCTAAATACTTCATTTATTTTTAAATCGGAAGGTTTTAACTTTGGACCTGAATGATACCAACCAATTAATTTTTCTTTGGCATTAATCTTTTTAAACATTTCTCCCATTGAATCTATAAAATTATGATCTAAGAACCAAACATTTGGATTCTTATCATCCTCTTCAAATGGTATGGCATACGAATTAGTTACTTGTATGATGTCACTAGAACTATCACCTAATATTACACCGACGACCCTCTTCTTAGAATCTTTAGCCACTCTATGGAAATGATCCACTACAGACAATAGAACCAATGGTGATACAGTTACTGTTTTATTTAAAAATGTTAACTCATTAGTTGTAGACATATTTTAGCTTGTTGTATATAGAATATGGATGTTGAGTTGAATTCTTGTTGGCTGATTTTCCAATAAATAAAAATACAATTAATGAATGAAAAATGTAATGCAAGTTCTAATGGGAGTTTTTTTAAAATCTATTCAACTTGACAACGACTCTTAGTTTTTTTTTTATTCAACCCTATCGAATTTATACTTCAAATTGTTTACGTTATATTTCTCCAACGATTTGGCTCTTTTTTTTGCCTTCAAGAGTTGAAAAATTAAAATAAGTAGTGCACCAACCAAATAAATAAAAATTAATAGAGACAAGAAGAACTTGAGATATTAGAAGAGTCTTCTTTAATTCAAAAGTTATATAATCGGCCATCACATGTTTGGACAGATAGTAATAGGACCCCCTGGTGCAGGCAAGTCTACATACTGCTATGGAATGTATCAGTTTTTATCAGCCATTGGCCGTAAGCTGGCAATTATAAATCTAGATCCTGCAAATGATAAATTACCTTACAGTCAAGAAGTTGCATTAGACATTAGAGATTATATAACATTAGAAGAAATCATGGAAGAGTTGAATTTGGGTCCGAATGGTGGATTAATGTATGCCTTAGAAAACCTTGATGAAAATGGGATAGATGATTTTATTGCAAAGGTTAATATATTATTAGATGAGCAAAATTATCTTATATTTGACTGTCCTGGTCAAGTTGAATTATTTACTCATCATAATTCACTTTTTAAAATATTTAAGAAGTTGATTAAAGTTAATAAGTTGAGATTATGTGTTGTTTCACTTGTTGATTCTATTTATTTAACTAGTCCTTCCCAATATATTTCTATTTTGTTATTAAGTTTACGATCAATGTTGCAATTAGATTTACCTCACATTAATGTCATAAGTAAAATAGATTTGTTAAAGCAGTATGGTGAGTTACCATTCCGTCTTGATTATTATACCGAGGTTCAAGATTTATCATACTTAACTCCATACTTAGAAAAAGAATCCAATTCAATATTAGGTCAAAACTATGTTAAGTTAACACGGATGATTGCTGAATTGATCGAAGATTTTAACTTAGTTTCTTTTGAGGTATTGAGTGTTGAAAATAAACGATGTATGGTTAATTTGTTACTGATTATAGATAAAGCTAATGGCTATAGCTTTGGAAGCGAAGTTGGCGGAGATTCCATATGGAGTGAAGCAACAAGACAGGGTGGTCTTGCGTATCAAGATGTTGATATTCATGAAAGATGGATTGAATATAAAGAAGACTATGATAAAGAAGAAAGAGAAGAGGAACTAAAGTCAAGAAGAGAAGAACAAAAAGATAACGAAGATGCGCCTTTAACTGAAGATGAAGAGTATGAGCTAGCATTAAAACAATGGGATGAAAAGCATGGAAGCAATCAATGATTTTATATCTTGTAAATAGTTTGAATTGTATTATATTATGTTATTTATAGAATTAGGGAAATAGAAAGTAATATTTTTTAAAGCTAGAACGAATTTGTAGTCAAAATAATCCTAATTTCGAACCTATCTTAACTGTCAACACGGTAGTTCACTAAGAGGAGTAAGGAGCTTTGAATATCAAGTCATAGAAATAGTTCTACTAAAGTTTTTTTGCAATGTTACATTTTTTTAAAGTCGTGTTTTACACAGTTTGAGGTATAAACAGATCACATAAAAATTTTTTATTTTAAAAATAAAAATAAAAATAAAAATAAAAATAAAAAGAATGTTAGGGTCTGTGATATAAATTACAAAAAAGGGTAACCCATTATATTTCATTCATTTAAAGAAGTTAACAAATGTCACTAGATCATTGGGATATACTAACGAATCCCGAATATGCAGATGCATTGAGTCATCAAATAGAAGCAACCATATCAAATATAACTTTTAAAAAGGATGCATTAGTAAGTAAACTACAATTATATAAGTCATTACAAGATCAAATAAAGGATAATGAAAGAATACGAAAGGACGATAATAAAGTTATTATTTTATTGGGAGAAGGATACTTTGTTGAAAAAGATACTAAGGATGCTAGTCATTTTTTAGAACGTCGGATTGAAAGTTTAAGTGATATTTTATTAAAGTTAAATAATCAAATTAATGAAGCAAACGCAACCAAAGATAATTTATTACAATTTACACAATTTAATAAAGAGCAAGAACTAATTGATGATGACAATAATGTGAAGTTAAATGAAGAAGGTTTACCATTCATGGACATTCAAGAAGAATTAGATGAAGATGATAATATTATAGATATTAAGATTAATAATAAAATATTGGATCGTTTTAAGAAAGAATTACTCGAACAGAAAACAAGTAAGCAACATATTAATGAGCCAATACTACATTTGAAAACCGAATATCAATACTTGGAAGAAAAAATAGACGAGCCAGAGTCAGCATCACCAATAATAGATTCTGAAATGAACGACAACAATAGCATTGAATATGACTCCAATATAGATGATCAACTTACGGAATTATTTGAAGACATGGAAATAATAGATAAGCAGAATAATACTGTAATAGATAATACTCAAATCAATCCTACTGATTTATTAGAAAAGATAGATAAATTAAAAATTAGTCCTGAAGATAAATTTAGGTTAAAACAGATTTGTTTAGAAGAATATAATAAAATTTACGGTGGCGAACAACAAGTGCCAGCTGAAGTTGATGAAGAGGAAAATGATAATGAAGAAGGAGAAGAAGTATTAAGTCCTGAAGTTTCTGAAAATTCATTAGATGAAGTTCAGGGCAGACAAAGAGAACAAGTTTTAGCTTCTATAATAAAGGAAAATAATCTAGATGATAATGAAAATACCAGTACTCCATTAGGAAATGGTTTGAATTCAGTTGATAAAAATGACATATTGGAATTAGAAATCTTAGCTGATGAATTTGATGATAGTATTAATGCAAATGAAGAAGATAATGAGGCATTTGATAATCAAGAAGAATGGGATTTTGATTTTTCAGATGAAGAAGAAGAAAATATTGATGAAGATATTGATGAAGATGATGAAAATGATTATAGTGATGAATTATTATATGGTAGTAAGTCATTATCGTTAGGACCTTCAAGAAATGATCAAGTTACTAATATGTTATGGGATCAAGTTCTTAAGTTAAGACAAATGAATACTCCAGAAGTTAAAGAAGATCAAGGAGGTGATAATGTTGAAAAGCGTAAAAAGAAAAAGTCAGTCCGATTTTCCGAGAATTTAGAAATTAATGAAATTGAAAACATAAGCGAAGAATTAAAAGCAATGTCATTGGCTCCAACCAAGAGGCTATCATTATTTAAACAAGAAAGAATCATACAACATAAAGAAACAATTCCTGAAGTCAAAGAACGAAAAGAGGTTGATACAGATGAACCAATGAGTGATATTGTTGAAAGAGATATAGTTGAATCTTTTATTCTAGAAAGATCTCCAATTAGTGAAACGATGGTTGAACAAGATATCATTGAATCTCCAATTAATGAATCATCAATTATTGAACAATCTACCCCTAAGCCAAACAAAAGGATATCTAAATTCAAACAGAATAAATTAATGTCTTTAGAATCAGCTAAAGTTATCAAAGATCAATCTAGTTTAAAATCAGATGAGCCTGTAAATAGAAGAGAATTAATTAATCAGTCTATATTAGAACATGAAGATAAAGAAGTTATATCTGAATCAATTTTTGAACATGAATCTGAATCTGAACCTGAAAGTAAAAGTCCAAACCATATTGTTGAGCTGCAACTTAAGAAAGTTTCAAGATTTAAATCTAGTAGATTAAAGGAGTCAGAAAATCCAATCATCGAACCTAAAGAAAAAGAAGAAGAAGAAGAAAATTCAATTATCAGAGATACTACATTAGATTATCAATCATTACATAATGATATGGATTCAATGGCAAAAGCATATGTTTTAGGATTATATGATGATGATATTGAAACTCATGGTCCAGTAGTTAATAAAATGGAAGATTTTGAAATATTGAATAAAATGATTGAATCTATGCCATCACAGGACAAACAAATTAAGAAGAAAAATGGAGGTGAAGATATTTCTCATATGAGATTACAAGATCTGCATATTTTTGATTCTCAATTAGATGAAATTGAAATACAGGATCAAGGAAATGACGACGACGACGAACAAGAAGAAGAAGATGATGAACAAGAAGGAGAAGAAGATAATGAAGGACCAATTTTGCTTGATGAGATTGTTGAACATGATTTTAATGAATTTAATGAAGAAGAGCAAGATCAAACCATCGAGGATGATATATTAGATCAAGAAATCATTAGTAATTATCATAAATTAAGACAAAAGATTATATTTGAAAACAATTCAAAAGGATATTTAAAGACTGAAGAAGAATTAGAATTTGAACCAATTGATGACGAAGGTAATTCAATTAAAATTAGTAGATTCAAAGCTGCAAGGATGCAATAGACAATTCTTTATATGTAAAATACAGGTAAATTATTTTATTTTATTTTATTTTATTTATTTATTCGCTTATTTAGTATAATACATAATTAATTATATTTAATTCTCCAGATTTTTAAAATTTTTGACCAATAAAGATAGTTGTAAACTGAAATTTAAAATTTCATTATCCGGGGAACATAGTTTTGTGTAACGACACGGAATCGGAGTTTTCTGGGGAGGAGGTCAGAATTTTTCTTTATTTGTTTAAAATTATTATTTTTCTTAATTTTAAGATCTACTTTTTAAACTTGTCGTATGATTATTAATTATAAATTATTTATCTTGGTAAATATTATCTTAGTTGTTAGTTAATGATTATAAAATCGTATATAAAAGTACCCCAGGTTTGAAATAAATTATGCAAAAAAAGTTATACGATTACAAAGTAATATCTAATTAAAGGATTTCAATTTAAAACAGACAATCTCGGAGTCCATTGAAATATTGAAGGTATCACAAAATGAACAAACTAAGCATAAATAATTCACTTTATGGATAAAAGGAAATAAATAAGCACTTTAAATGCAAGAAAAACTCCGGACGGTTTCCAAATAATAAACCCAAAACTACGAAAGTAAACGAAAAAATAATAATGTGGAGGTGGGACAAGAGGGATTTTTATTTTATTTTTTTTCTTTTGTTTATTTATCTTTAAATATGATGCAACTTTTCAAGATAAACCGGTTTTCAAATGAAAAGTTATATTTATGGAATATCGGCTGTAGTTTGTAAAAGAATGGAAGGTATGGAATTATATAACTCAAATCATTATTGGGT
This sequence comes from Scheffersomyces broadrunensis, assembly GCA_030563665.1. NCBI lineage: Eukaryota > Fungi > Ascomycota > Pichiomycetes > Serinales > Debaryomycetaceae > Scheffersomyces > Scheffersomyces broadrunensis. The sequence continues at coordinate 321,868 of JAJMJS010000003.1, read as the reverse complement.
TTAGTCATTTATAAAGTTATTATTATTATAATATGGAAATTACGGTATAAAAACAAAATAGTCTAGTCCTTTTTTTTTTAGCTTAGTAAAAAAAAAAAATCAAAGACCGGTGTGAAAAGTCTAGGTACCATTTAGTTAACTTTATCACTTACAATCTACCTACCAGCAACATGATTAATAATTAAGTAAAGCTAGTATATAGGGACTAGATTAACCAATGAGAGATAGGGAGGGGGAGGGACCTTAACTGTTTCTTGTCAATTTTATTGCTTCATGTAAGAGAAGGATGAGAGTGCCCCACTATTTTACCCCGAGTCACGGATTAACTTTTTATTTTATTTTATTTTAACAATAACCAGTAGGGCTTAAATAAGAATAATAGTTAATTATTATTAATTTAAGAAGAAAGAATCATGTATTGAATTCTTATTTAAAGTAGAACATATATATATTTAATAATAATATAGGATATAATTGTAGTTTAGATAAATCATGCCATATTAAAAAAAAAAAAAAAAAGAAAAAGAAAAAGAAAAAGCAAAAGCAAAAGCAAAATGAAAATGAAAATGAAAATGAAAAATAAAAAATGATGAAATGTGAGAGATATCGGCAAATAATGAGCAGCATGTTCCTGCATATAGACCAGAGCCGGATATGGTCTTCCCGAGGGACAAGAAAAGATAACGAACAGTAAATAAAATAAAATAAAATAAAATAAAATTAAATGAAAATGAATTGAATGATATTATATAAATAAATATATATAAATATAAATACCCCAAATTAATATGTAGTCATAATCTTTAATGAGGCTGTATCATGAGAAGGTTAAAGATTAGGGGGAACGACGAGATGGGAACGTATTCCCCTCCCTCCTTAGAATAGTGTCTCCCCTCCTTTTCACCAGTAATATTTTTCACTAAATAATTTTGTTGTGTGTATAGTGCTCAGTGCCCAGTGCCCAACAGCATAAAAAATAATAAAATGTTACCGGAGGACTGAATTACGACCAAAAAAAAAAAAAAAAAAAAAAAAAAAAAAAAAAAAAAAAAAAGAAATTTCCAACAAAATAAAAATAAAAAATAAAAAATAAAAAAAAATATCAACATAAAAATCAACATGCAGGACACACCTAATAGTTTATACAACCTATATATATATATATATACATATAATATATAATATATAATATATAATATATATTAAACCATAATTCCCTGGTTTTTAATTTTTTTAAATTTTTTTAATTTTTAAGTTTACCTGTTCTTTTCAATCAATCAATCAAATTTTTTTTTTTCTATCTTGTTGTTTTTATTATTATTATTCTTATTATTCATATTCTTATTCATATTCAATATATTCATTAATTATGTCATCTATCCTTAAACAAAGAGTTAGATACGCACCATACTTGAACAAATTAAGAACGGCCGAACAATGTGTTGAACTTTTTAAACATGGTCAATACTTGGGATGGTCAGGTTTTACTGGGGTTGGAGCTCCAAAGGCTATTCCAACCGCATTAGTAGATCATGTTGAAAAGAATAATTTACAAGGAAAATTTCAATTTAATTTATTTGTTGGAGCATCAGCTGGACCAGAAGAAAGTAGATGGGCTGAAAATTCCATGATTTTGAGAAGATCTCCTCATCAAGTTGGTAAACCAATTGCTGCTGCTATTAATGATGGTAGAACACAATTTTTTGATAAACATTTATCAATGTTTCCTCAAGATTTAACTTATGGATTTTATACTATGAATAAACCTGATAATTCAAATTTAGATTTTACAATTATAGAGGCAACTGCTATAACTGAAGATGGTTCAATTGTTCCTGGTCCTGCTGTTGGTGCATCACCAGAAATGTTATCAGTATCAAATAATATTATTATTGAAGTTAATACTAAAACTCCATCATTTGAAGGAATTCATGATATTGATTTACCAATTAATCCACCATTTAGACAACCATATCCTCATACATCGGCTGATTATAAAATTGGTAGACATGCCATTCCAGTGGATCCATCTAAAGTGGTTGCTATTGTTGAATCAACTACTGGTGATAAAGTTCCACCTAATACTCCAAGTGATGCTCAATCTCAAAGTATTGCTCAACATTTAATTGAATTTTTAGAACATGAAGTTAAACAAGGTAGATTACCTGAAAATTTACATCCATTACAATCAGGAATTGGAAATATTGCTAATGCTGTAGTTGAAGGATTAGCTACATCAAATTTTAAAAATTTAACGGTTTGGACTGAAGTTTTACAAGATTCATTTTTAGATTTTTTTGATAGTGGATCATTAGATTATGCTACTGCCACATCAATTAGATTAACTGAAAAAGGATTTGAAAGATTTTATGAAAATTGGGATGAATATACTAAAAAATTATGTTTAAGATCACAAGTTGTATCAAATTCTCCTGAAATTATTAGAAGATTAGGAGTAATTGCTATGAATACACCAGTTGAAGTTGATATTTATGGACATGCTAATTCCACCAATGTTATGGGATCAAGAATGTTGAATGGATTAGGAGGATCAGCTGATTTCTTAAGAAATGCTAAATTATCAATTATGCATACACCATCAGCTAGACCATCAAAAGTTGATCCAACTGGTGTATCATGTATTGTACCAATGGCCACTCATATTGATCAAACTGAACATGATTTAGATGTGATTGTAACTGAACAAGGATTGGCTGATTTAAGAGGATTATCACCAAAGGAAAGAGCATTAAAAATTATAAATAAATGTTCACATCCAAATTATCGTGATCAATTAAGAGAATATTATGATAGATCAGTATTTTATACTACCAAGAAGAAATCATTACATGAACCTCATATTTTAAAAGATGTATTTAAAATGCATTTAAATTTTGAAGAAAATGGTACTATGAAATTAGATTCTTGGGATCAAAAATTTTAAAAGTAAAAAAAAATTTATTAAAAAAAATATATAAAAATTAAGATAAGAAGAAGAAGAATAATTAATAATTTATTTTTAATCTAATCTAGTTTTTATAATTTAATTTAATTTAATTTAATTTAATTTAATTTAATTTAATATAATATAATATAATATATAGTATGTAAATATAATAATAATAAAATATAGTAAATATATATATATATTTTTTTCATATTTAAAATGAAGTAATGTGACTCGGAGTCATAAAATTTTTCATACTCAAAATTTAAAAGTTTTTTAATAATTAATTTTTGTTGAGTATATCGACAAGAAGGGAGGGGTAACCCATAACCATAATTATATATATTATATATTATATATTATTATATATATCAAATTATTGATATATTGATATTTTTCACAGCTTGTACACCCCTCCTTAGATATTTAATAATTTATTTATTAGTAAGTTCTATCCTATCTTAATATATATATATATATATATGTATGTATGTACCGGAAGACGCACAATAGAATTAAAGAAAATTTTTGTTGAATCAAATATAAGTGTTATTGTTGGATTTCTAACTAAATAACTAACTAAATAACTAAATAATAATAATAATAATAATAATAATAATAATAATAATAATAATAATAATAATAATAATAATAATTATACATATAATAAATATATTCTATGTAAACCTTTAAATCTAAATATGTATTTATAGAATTTTTTATTTATATATATCGGATAGTTAACCGGTAAAATACTTTTAAAAAAAAAGTTCTAGATTAAAATTCTTAACCCCATTTCTGTATATATCTATATATCTATATACATTACATACATTTCATCCTTCTATGTTAATTATTATTTAATTATTATTATTTAATTATTATTATTTATTATTATTATTTAATTATTATTAGTAATTACAATTACATTATTAGATCATTATATCATCATGATACATCCCCCATCTCATTAACTAAAGCTGTTAATAAAATATTCATTTATTTTACTTTTATTTTTATTTTACTTTTATTTTTATTTTATTTTTACTTTTATTTTTACTTTTATTTTACTTTTACTTTTACTTTTACTTTTATTACCTCATATTAATATGTAATGTAAATATTAACTAAAGCTTAAAAATAAAAAAATAATTTGAGCCGAAGCGGTTAAATGGAAAAATATAGAGCAATTATAAGAAATAGAAGTGGGTTTACTTTTATTTTATTTACCAATGCATAACATAAATATGCTACGTAAACAAGAATGAAAATGGATATTAAAACCAGCTTTAAGTAAATTCCATCTTTATTTCCCCCATTAATAAATTAATAATCAAAATTTTAAATATTTCAAAAATTCAGGTTTTTTTTTTTTAATTTTTTTTTTTTTTGACACTTTTTCTTTTCTTAAAGAATACTAAAAATAAAAAATAAGTAAATAAATATAAACAATAACAAATAATAAAATATTAATATAATATAAAATGAAACATGAAACGCCGATTATATAATTATGAAAAACAATATACTTATATATATATAGATCTATATATATTTATATATTAAATATTTTTAAAAATACTATATAATTTTTGTCAATTAAATATTTAACACAATTGTCAAGAATCTTAAAATTAAAAACCACCTGATTAAACAATGAATAGATTTAAAGGTAAGGTGTATATGTACATAAAGAATAAGGTTTTATTAAAAATATTATACTATATATAATAATAATAATAATAATAATAATAATACATATTTAGTAAAAGTAAAATAGTTATTATAACAGTAAATTCAGATTCATATAATAACTCGGATAAATTATAAAATTTTAAATGATAGTAAAAAAAAGAAAAATGTTGGTATTTCATAAGATATATATATATATATATATATATATTTTATTTATAGTTATATTCTTAATACGGGTAATTACTCCAAACCCCGTCTCACTAACAATGTAAGATTTTTAATCTATATTGCTGAAATGAGATTTAACCATTAATAATATTATTATTTATTAAATTAAATTGAATTAATTTTTTTTTTTTGTTTTCTTTTTTTTTTTTTTTTTTTTTTTTTTTTTTTTTTTTTTTTTTTTTTTTTTTTTTTTTTTTTTTTTTTTTTTTCCTTGCCAATTTTTTTTTTTTTTTTGTTTTTATTATGTTATTTTTTTACTTTTGTGTTATTATAAATAAATTATTAATAATCTTACAATATTTATATACCTTTCTTTCCTTTCCTTTTCTTTTCTTTTCTATTTTTTTTACTTTTACTTTTACTTTTCTTTCTTGTTATTGGGAATAATAAGAATCAACCATTCAACTGCTATGTTTATTATCTCTGAATTCAATCCTCAATTATTATCTGATTCGGACCATGAAGAATTTAATAATGAAGATACACCTATTAATAATGAATCTGGGTCTGGACCAAACTCCGGAAATTTGAATTATAATATGAATAATAATATTAATAATATTATAACTTATAAAGGACAAATTAAAAGTATATATGATGCCTTATTGTTATTAGAAGGTACTAGGTTATCTAAATTACCTACAATAAATCGAAGATTATCACCGTTTGAAAGAAAAAAATTTATTAAACCAAATACGATATTTATTTGGAATGAAACTTCATGTGGTATGAAAAGATGGACGGATGGGAAAATGTGGTCGGCTTCAAAAGTATTTAATAGTCATTTTTTAATCTATTATGAAAAGACGACTAATAATAATAATAATAATAATAATAATAATAATAATAATACTAATGATCAAGATGGATTAATTAAACAAAGCTTTTCATTAATTACTAAGGATGATCAAAGATTGCATTTAATTTATTATTTTAAAAAAAATCAATTACTGGAAATGAAAAATGATTCATCATTATTAAGAAAGAGAAAATATGAATCACCATTAAATTCAGATGATGATTATGATGAAGAAGAAGTTGATGAAGAAGAAGAAGAGAATGCTACTACTACTACTACTACTACTACTAATTTAATTAAAATTCCAAGTAAAGATCCAAATTTAAAAGATCTTATTTTAAGTAATCAAATTTATCCTAATAATTTATTATTAGAAGTACCTACTAATAGAGATTCAAAACGAAGAAAATTAACGACAATTAAAAGAGGAGGAGAATCATCATCATCATCACCACCTCAACAACAAACGCCTCCAAATTCAAAATTAACAACGCCTTCATTCCCTTCACCACATTTGTCTAATTATACAACAAGTACAATTACAACTACAACTACAACTGCAACTGCAACTACAAATAATAATAATAATTATAATAATACTAATACTAATACTATTATTAACATTCCATCAATTCCCTTACGGATTACTTCTTTGCCACCTATAAATAATAATATTAATGTATCTAAGAGTAGAGCAAGATATAATTGTGGTTATGATGCTTATACATTAAATGCATTAGATAGATGTTTTGCATAGAGTATGGTCTTTTTTTTTTTTTGGTTATTGGATTCTGGTTTATATATTCTTACTTTATTTATTTTACTTTATTTATTTTATTTATATTTTTAATTCCTACTATATATAGTTTGGTCTGCTAAAAATGTGCTCTGCCCCTTCTAATTTTAATTTTTTAATGAATGATATTTATGATAAAAATAGTTTAATTTTTTTTTCTTTTTTTTTTTTGCAATTTTTAATTTTTATTTTTTAATTTTTTTTCTTACCGGGTATATAAAAAATCATGCGACATTTTACATACATTTTTTACTATTTGGTAGCAACCTCAATTTATAAGGTAAAATTTGACAATCTCCGATTAGGCCGATCCGAACAGGCAATTTTTACATATATATATTATTTATTATTTATTATGTATTATTTAAATCACAATTAGATAACCTTAAGATACCCGTTCTTTAAGTTTAGTCAGATACATTTAAATATACGCTTTAATCACCAGATTCTTTTTAATTATTTTTATTTTTATGGTCCTTATAACCGAGGAAATAACGTTATTTATCGTATAATACCTTAAAATAATACAAATGGTTTTATTATTATTAATTATTTATTATTTTATTAAATAAGTACTTATTTTATTTTGCTCTCCAATACTTTACTTGCTTTGCAAACGCATATTTAATTGATTTTAAAATCCCAGCACTTAAAATTCCAATTATACCTTGCTTTATTGAACTTAATTGAATAATTCTTATAATTAATTTAATTAAATTTTTATTTAAATTTTTATCCTTAACAATTTCTTTAATTGATTTATCTTGATACATTTGATATAATTTAATTCTAAAATTTAATGGTAATGTACTAATTAAATTAATTTTATTATTAATATTTAAATTTTTTTTAAAAATTCGTTGATCTTGTGAATTTTCAATTATAATTAAATAATTTTTATGAATAAAATATTGTAATATTGGTTCATATAATTTTTTAAATAATTTTAATTGTTTATGAACAATATTTTGAACTTTATTAGGATTTTCACCTCCAATATACATTCTAAAATCTCCTAAATATGATATTTTTGTAATTTGTTCATATAATTCAATTTCATTAAATTTAGAATCTTCAATTAATAATATTGCTACTGTCATAGCATTCTTAAGATTATATTGATTTAAAAATTTAATCATATGACTATTAGAATCATTATTATCAATTTTAATATAATTTATTGGTTTTTGTAATCGTCCAGCAAAATATAATGATGACCATTCAATTAAATCATTCATTGATGATTTCATCGAGATAATCCCATATTTAATTAAATGGCCCTTTAATTTAATAAATGGATTAAAATATATTCGATCTTTACCTTGAATTAATTTAATAATTGATAAATTTTTAATTGAATAATGTTGTCGATATTGTTTTAAATTTTCTTGATGAAATTTTGAATTATCTTCAACTATATTTATAAAATCAATTTGTCGTTCTTCAGAATCTTTACCTCCTCCAACTTCCTTAATATCATATCCATTCTGTGGAAATACTCCAGATCCATATCCAATTGATACTTTAATTGGGGCTTTAAAACTATCAATTATATCTCGTAATTCTTCTTGTTGTTGTAATATAATATCTTCATCTTGAATCTCTTGGTTCCTGGCTTGGAAATCCTTGGGGATTATTAATTTATCCAATCCTTTATACCCTTCACTTATAATTGGTTGATAAAATTTATCATTATATGGTGTTGTACTCGATGTAAATGTATAACTTGAATTATTATTATTATTATTGTTATTATTATTATTATTATTAACATTTTTGATAATATTAGTACTATTAGTACTACTACTATTAAACCTTATAAGTCGATGAAATCTCCATGGTCCTCTTACTCTTATCATATCATACAAATGGGAAATTGAATTAGTTATTTATATATGTATATAATTTTCTTTTTAAAGATCAAAATTATATGTCAACAACCCAATAAAAAAAAAAAATAAAAAAAAAATAAAAAATCGATTTTGTGATTGGTCACATGACCTATTTCCAATTCTGTCCTTTAAAATTAACACATTTTTTACCCCTTGATTAATAAATAAATTTTTAACGATTTTTCTTCTTCTTCTTCTTCTTCTTCTTCTTCTTCTTCTTATTTAACATCTAACTTTATAATAATTTATTTACACTATATTTTGCTAACTAAATAGGGATATGTCGTTTTGGACTTGACTTATATATGTGCCAAGTCTTTAGATTTTATTTCATTGATTTTTCTGAACATAATTTCTTTACTGGTGTATTTTAAACATTCAAGAAAGCTTTAACATCGTTCCCACTTCGATAAATGTGGTTCGATCAAGTTGGGTCATAACATTTTATATTACGAACGTAGTGTTCGAAACTTACGTGGTTCCTGAATGTATGTATTGAAATTCTTTTAAGTGTTTTAAATGTACAAATAAAACAAAAAAGAAGAAATGACTCAGATCTTTTTCTTTATTTAAAAAAATGACGGTAACTAACTCAAATTATAGATTTTTTTTCATTAACCTAATTAAATCATATTTAGTTATCTTACTAACTTAGCTTACTATCAGCAAATATTTAGAATCTGCTATTTCATATAGTCGGGCTTTGTTTCTACTTCCAACTATAAATTTTAATAAATATTTTATATTATATTTTTCAAAACTGTAGATATATTGTGACTTGTGGAATTTATCTGGTTACTTTAATTAAAGTTTAAACCCTTCATGAATTGGATTTTTATATACTTTTAAAGAAAATTTGTTATGTATCATTTGGCATAACTGGCAGCGACTAATTCTACTTTATTATGAATTTTTGTATATTATGATTGGAACTACAATTCAGTTTTATTATAAATTAAAAAAAAATTTATTTAAACTATAAAATATGACTATAAACTTCTTCTTCTTTCTATAACTACAAACCCATTAAAAATTTTGATATACATACTAACTTAGTCTAGTTGAGTTTTATCCTAAAGTTTAGCAGCCAAAATCTACTGATACTATAAATCAAAATCAAGGTACTTATTTTATAAAAGCTTTGTTATAATTATTTATATTATATTTATTTATTTTATTTATAAGATATATAATTAAAATATAGTAAACACGAACAGTTAACCGCTATTTGTATTCTTATTTTTTTAAGCAAAAGATTATTGTCTATGATGTTTTAGGAATCCTATTAATTAATAAATTTTATTATCACTTCAGATTAGCTGGGTTTTTAATCAATAATTATGTACTTATGTATTTATTTATATTCTTGTAATAGCATAAGATTAATTATATATCTATAATTTGATTCCGCCAAATCTATTTTTTATTTATTTAAGTTTAATTAATTTATTTAAGTTATAAAATATGACTATAAATATAAATAATAAATTTATTTTCAAGTTTTTTTATTTTTATTTACTTCTTCTTCTACTTTCTACAAGTACTAACACATTTAGCTAGACTTACTAACCAAATTATAGATTATTTGAGTCTTTCCCAACAGAGTGGAGTGTAATACCAAATTAAAGATTATTTGAGTCTTTCACAACAGAGTGTTACTATTAAAGCCTAATCTCATAGACCTGTAGTTCATAGAATTATAGGTATGTATTTTTTTTAATTTTATAAAAACTTAATTATAATCCAATTTTTTTATTTATATTATATTTATTTATTTAATTTGTACGATATGTAATCAAGATAAATTAATCATGAAAAATTAACCACTATTTATATATTCTTATTTTAAAATTAAGCGTAAAATTACTGTTTTTATTATTGTTTTGGGAATCTTTAATTAAGCACTAAATAAATAAACAAATAAATAAATAAATAAATATAAGATAATTTAAGTAATTATTAGATTTCACATTACTATTATTAAAATACAACTTATTATTAATATAATAATATTAATACTGGGAATGCTTGATTACTTCTATATAGATCATAGGTTATAACATTTTTGCATTCGCGGGCCTCATTATAAATCTCTAACTTGAAATTTTTTTTTGATTTAATATCTACACGTATTCTTTTCAGATTTATTCAAACTTGTTATGATAACCTATTATCAATTAAGATTAAATTAATGAAGATCTATTTATTGTATTGTGAAATTACTTTTTGAGTAATCGTGTAATAACCATAAAATTCAATCTCAAAATTTCATCTACTTAGTTAACAAAAAGTATTCCCAATCAATAATATTCTAATTTATGTTTCAATTCCAATTACAGCTTTGATTATGAACATTTTTAGTACTCCAATTGAAACTAGCGATCCTCCTAGTGTCTTTACTAAAGCAATTCATCACCAATTACCAAAAGGATGTCAATATGGACCACAGGATGCCCCTATTCAAACCAATAATTTTTATAATAATTTAACTTTAGATAATCAAACATTTCCTGTTTGGACTCTTCCATATTCTTTATGGTTAACCACAGACCCACCACAAGATTATGGTTTAGCATTCAATCATACTGAACAATCTCAACGAGTATTTGGTCCTGATCCTGGATCAAATCCTGCTCAATATTATTTTAATCCTCCAAAAATTAAATCATTTGTTTTATCATCAATTGAATTTGGTAATAAGTCTCCTTCACTCTTATTATCCAATCATAATAAAATGTCAGTCACTTCGACTTTATCATTGAGTCAAAATCAATTCATTGATATTCCTTTGGCTCAAGGTATGGGGTTTATTACAGCAAATTATAATAATCTTCAACCATTAATTGCTTCAGAAGTTGGATTTCAAGAATTTTCATTTGTTTCAAATTCTAATGGAATTCAAAAATATTTAATTAAATTATTTAATCAAGTTTATTGGTCATTTTATGTCATTGGAGGTATGACATTTCAATTAAAAGATCCCAATCATATTATTGGTAATGGAACCGGGAATGTTACTGTTCAATTTGCCAGAGGTAATTCACAAGCTTATGATGATACTTGTGGTACTTATCCTATAAAAGTTGATTTACAGGCATCAATTAAAAATAATGATACTGCTGAATATAAATTTGTTTATGAAATGAAAGGTAAATCAAAAATTGGTACTGGATTAATTTGGTGTTTACCACATCATATAGAATCACTTGTAAGTTCAGTTTCCTCAAGATATTCTGGATTAGAACTTGATTCAACCACAAAAGGTGTAATGAAATCATATGTTACTAATGAATTAGTTATGCAAGAAAAATTACCCATAGATATTAATTGGGATCCATGGGCTTCATTTTCAACTAATACTCCTCAATATTCCGATTCTGTCAAGTCATTAATCAAGCAACTTGCTCAAATTGAAGTTCAACAAGATGTTATTGGTATGGCAAATGTCGATTCTATGTATACAGCTGGTAAAATTTTAGATAAATATGCTTATATTGCGTATGTTTGTCATTTTATCCTTAATGATGAAGGCTTAACCAACATTATTTTACCAAAAATTAAACAAGCTATAGAAATATTTGCATCTAATAATCAGAAGCATCCACTTATTTATGATACAACTTGGAAAGGTTTAATTTCATCAGCAAAACCAGAAGCAGATTTTGGAAATCTGAATTATAATGATCATCATTTCCATTATGGATATCATATTCATGCTATTGCACTTGTTGCAAAAATTGATCAAAATTGGTTATATTCAAATAATTCATTAGTCTTTAATTATGCAAATTCTTTATTAAGAGATGTAGCTAGTCCCAGTGCCGATAATTTCTTTCCTCAATATAGATCCTTTGATTGGTTTCATGGACATTCATTTGCTCATGGAATTTTCCCATCTGGAGATGGTAAAGATGAAGAAAGTTCATCTGAAGATTATCATTTTGCATATGGTATGAAACTTTATGCTAAAGTGGTTAATAAACCAGAAATGGAACAAAGAGCCAATTTAATGCTTGCAATCATGAGAAGAGCTATGAATATGTATATGCTTTATTCAGATGATAATACGGTACAACCAAAGAATTTTATTAAGAATAAAGTTGCTGGTATTTCATTTGAAAATAAAATAGATTTCGCAACTTATTTTGGTAGAGGATCTATTGCTGATGAATGGATTCATGGGATTCATATGCTTCCAATCACTCCTATATCTTCGTATATAAGAAAGGAACAATTTGTAAAAGAAGAATGGGATCAGAAATTGGCTGGTATTATTGATAGAATTCCAGACGGTTGGAAAGGTATATTGATGCTTAATCTAGCTCTTTTTGATCCGAAAAAACTGTGGCAATGGTTTTCAAGAAGCGATTGGGATGATAGATATATCGATAATGGTATGTCGCGGACTTGGTCGTTGGCATTTATTGCAGGAATTGGTGGCGCTAAATAAGATATATAAAAAAGTAGTTTGTTTTCGTTATTAAAAAATGTTATTTTGATATAAAATTCAGAAATTGTAAAAAAACTGAGCAACTGCCATTTTGGCATTTAAATTGTCTTAATTAATATTAATATTTTATTTTGATGTGAAATTTGACTACAATATTAATGTATTAATTTTAAATATAATTTATTAGAACACTTATACTTTATTATGATTTTAATTGTAATTTTAATTCAATATTAAAATTTTTTATTATATTATTAAATAGGAAGTGTATATAAAAAAGAATATTTAAAAGCGGAGCGAAATTTCCTGCATTGTAGCATCGAATATTATGATTCATATTTTTTTTCAACAATTGACCAACGTACATCTCTTGAAGACTAACTTGTTTTTCTCATTATTCTTCAAGGGTTAAACTATATCTAAAATGTCTCAAGTGTATAGATCTTCACGTTCTGATAGTCCTCAAGAATTCTCATTTGAGGATGTTGTTATGACTGGTTTAGCTAAAGATGGAGGATTATTCTTACCATCTCAAATTCCAAAATTACCTGCTAACTTTTTACAAGAATGGGCTAATTTATCATTCAATGAGTTAGCATATAACATATTGAGATTATATATTAATGAAAAGGAAATCCCAAATCAAGATTTAAAAGAGTTAGTTACAAAATCTTATTCAACTTTTAGATCTGAACAAGTTACACCTATTAAAAAAATTGATTCTAATTTATATTTATTAGAATTATTTCATGGCCCAACTTATGCCTTTAAAGATGTTGCCTTACAATTTGTAGGTAATTTATTCGAATACTTTTTAACTAAGAAAAATGCTGGTAAGCCGGAAAATGAACGAGATTTTATCACTGTTGTTGGTGCAACTTCTGGTGATACTGGATCTGCTGCAATTTATGGTTTAAGAGGTAAAAAGGATGTCAATGTGTTTATATTATATCCAACCGGTAGAATAAGTCCCATCCAAGAACAACAAATGACAACTGTCGAAGATTCTAATGTTCATACATTTTCAGTCAATGGTACATTTGATGATTGTCAGGATATTGTTAAACAAATATTTGGTGATGAAAAATTCAATGAAAAATATCATGTTGGAGCTGTAAATTCAATTAATTGGGCAAGAATTTTAGCTCAACAAACTTATTATTTCTATTCTTATTTCCAATTACAAAAACAACAACCAAATTCAAAAGTTAGATTTGTTGTACCATCAGGTAATTTTGGAGATATTTTAGCTGGTTATTACTCTTATAAATTGGGTTTACCAGTTGATAAATTAATCATTGCTACTAATGAAAATGATATTTTGGATAGGTTTATTAAGACTGGTAGATATGAAAAGAATCAATCAGTCGAAAGCTCAGTTAAAGCTACTTACTCACCAGCTATGGATATTTTAATTTCATCAAATTTCGAAAGATTATTATGGTATTTAATTAGAGATTCTATTGCCAAAGGTGACGATATTAAGGCTGGTTCTATTTTAAACGATTGGATGAAACAATTAAAAGAAACAGGTTCAGTTATTGCCGATGAAGAAGTTGTTAAAGGGGCAAGATCTATATTTGATTCCGAACGTGTTACTGATGAACAAACTATTGAAACTATTAAAAAAGTTTATGAAAATAATCCTGAAAAATATATTATTGATCCTCATACTTCAGTTGGTGTTACTACATCTTATAGATTTATTGCTAAAGATAAAGAGCATGTCTATATATCATTATCAACTGCTCATCCTGCTAAATTTTCAGAGGTTGTCAATAAGGCATTAGACTCAATTCCTGGATATTCATTCGAAGACGATGTTTTACCTGAAGAATTAAAGCAATTAAGTATTAAACAAAAGAGAATTATATTAATCGATGAAGCATCACTCGAAAAGGTTAAACAATCTATAGTCGATATATTAAAATTTTAATTAGTTTTTCTGTTTTAAATGTACTTTACCATCAACTATTTCAACTTCATACCCTGCTTTTTCAATTATTTCTTCATTTTCTTGATTTGTGCCCTTTGCTTCTAAATTAGCAACGAATTTTTGATTTTCTGGATTGTTAGATAATAAATATTTTAGACATATTATTGCTCGTTCTTTAATGAATGGATTATTTTCATCAATTATACAATTCGATAAAATTAATTCCAATCCATGTAATTCTCGTATCCTCTCCTGAATTTCAAAGTTTTCGAATGTTAAATACGAAAGTATTTCTATTATTAATGATTTGACTTGAGGGAAATTAACTTTACTTTCTCTAGTCTTTAAAGTTATAATTTTAACATTATCCTGAATGATTCTAAACAAAGAAATCAATGTAACGATTATATCATAATGAATCAACATTTTCGTAGCTTGATTGAATTTACTTACATCACTTAAGATATCCAATATTATAATAAGTATTAATTCATTATCTTCATTTATAGATTGTGATTGAATTTCACTAATACAAATTTGACTGTACTTTTCAAATATTTTCAAATTCCAAGATATTATAGAAATTAATTGATAATTATTCCAATTATCTTGATAGGTGATTATTAGTTGATTTAGTTTTAACCATTTTATAAAAGTAGATACAATGATGCTTTCATTCGTAATCCAATTACCATAACTTTCATGTGTTATGATTTCCATTAATAATTCTAAGAGAATTTTCTGAGAAATTTCTTCTTCACTTATTGATTGGAAACTATTTAGTAGTACTGACATGATATGATTGGAATTCAAGTCGATTTGTAATAATTCATATATTTGCTTATTGTGATGAGTTCCATCGTCATCCACATTACTTGACTTCAAAGTATTGTATAAAAAATGAATGAGGGGCTGCTTATAACTTTCATCATCTTGTAGATTGGCCAATATTTCATGGTTTAGTAAAATTATACTCTTTTTAGATAAGCTTGAGTTTTGAATATTGGCTAATAGTTGAAAGTAGATATCATTTGTCTTGGTATAAAATTCATTATTGGAGTCTATATTAGTAATGAATTTATAAAAGTTATTCAAAACAAATATAATAAACTCATTGTTGTTTCCATTTTGAAAGATAGCTAAGTTTCTCAAGAGTATAAGAATTCCCCTATATAGTCTAATCCAAACAGTTTCATTCTGATATTGTGAATCTTGTATTAGTGAAATTAGGTCTTGCCAAATCTCAAGGTCATCACTATTTTTAAACTCCAGAGTCGTTGAAAAATTAATGAATTCAGCCAAAAATTGAAACTGATGAGAATGATCCGCATCTATTGGATGCTTGCTGGTAAGTATTTCACCTATACTTCTCAATTCTTTTAGTATTAGATCATTATTCATAATTAATTACTATACGATTTTCTATAAATAAACTTTTTCTTCAAAATTCGCTTAAAATTTATGAAGAAAAAAAAAATGGTAGCATTGTTGTGTTAAAAAGACAAAATTTTTATATTCAATTTATACAGTAATTATATAACAAGAACAATAAACAGAAAGGAAGTGAAAAAATAACGACTAAAAGAAATTTGTAAAAAAATGCATTTAAGCAAAAGCAAACAATCAAAAAAAAATCAAGCAAACTTTTCTATTGATTATATGTGTTTACCACCAGCGTCTAAAGCGGTTTGATCTTGGTAGAAATCACAAGCATGAGGATTATTTATACAATATCTTGGGACTAATGGAGAAGCATCATATCCTAAAGCAACTAAATATTCTCTAAAGTTGAAGATTCTTTGAGTTAAATCGGTAGTTCTTAAGTAACCAGTAGCTGGATCTCTATTACCACTCCAAGTTGATTCTGCTAAGGCAGCAGCTCTTGGCCAAATCTTTTGGGTTATAACTGTCGAATCAACTTGTTCTGACCATAAAGCAACTTCAGCTCCAACTACATGTGCTGCTTCAGCATCAGTTAAATTGGTTGCAATATCATAATCATAAATTCTTTGCCAAGTTTTATAAGGATTACACCAAGAACCACCTGGTCCAGTGTTAAAGGCATCATTTTCTGGGATATCTAAATATCTTGGATCATTTGTAACCCATCCACCATAACCACAATCAAGGTAGAAATGATCAGCCGAAGAAACGATAACATCATAACCCTTGTCAATTAATTGAGGAACATATTCTGCACCGTTCCAAGATTGTAAAATAACTTGATCAGCAGGAACAGTGTTATTACTCAAAATCATATCTTCCCACATAATTAATTTTCTCTTTGGATTACCTTGTTGAAAGATTGGTAAAGCTTTGTCTAAATAATATTGTGCTAAATCAACATAAGTTCTATTATCACCTAACCATTCTTGAATTCTGGAAGAATAATTATAACAATTACCTACAATTTCATCACCACCAATATGGATTATATCATCTGGGAAAATTGTAGCTAATTCTTTATAAATATTTTCAACAACCTCATAAGTTTTTGGATATATAATATCTAATTGACCTGGTGGTGGTTCTACACTAGTGTGAAGAGCCCAATTATCGTTTGACCACCATGAACTACCACAAGCAATTAATTCAGGATCAACTTGTTGCCAACCTGCTCTTGCATGAGCTGGCGTATCAATTTCAGGAATAATTCTAACACCTCTATTTTTACCATAAGCAACTATTTCAATTAAGTCTTGTGTATGATAGATTTCTTGCGGTGAATAAGCATCTTTAGTTAATTCTGGGTAACTTGCAAAAAATATTGGCCAACTTGTTGTATCTTCAAAATGAATATGTAAAGTATTCATTTTACTTAATGACATAATATCAATTTGATCCATGATTTTTTTAACACTTATAAAGTTTCTACCAGTATCAATTAAAAGTCCACGATGAGCATATAATGGAGCATCCCAAATTGAAACTGAATCTTCAATAACAAAATTATCATTTTCGTAAATTATTAATTGTTGTAAAGTAGTTAAAGAATTTAATGCACCCCAAACTGTTGCAGCATTAATAGAAATTCCAGAAGGTGATACATCAAGAGTATAAGTTTCATTAACACCCATTTGTAAGTCAGCTTCAAAATCTTCAACATTAATGGAAATAGTAGAAATTCCTGACAATCTTTTATCAAATCTTTTTTGAATTGGAGCTGATGATGGGAAAGGTTGCATTGAAGACATTGGAGATTCAGTAGCAGCAGGATACCATTTAAGGCCTTCAACAATACCTCTAATTCTAATGAAAGCATCGGAAATAACATTGTTTGGTTGATTTAATTCTAAATTCAAATTGGCAAGATTAATAAGAATTGGTCCATCATTTGACCATGTGATGTTTCTTGGAGCAGGCAATGGATTGGCCTTTGCAGCAAGGATGATTCCAATAAATGGAATGAGAGATATTAGATGTAATATCAACTTCATGATATATTAGTTCTTTGATATAGAAAACGAATGAAATTTAATTATGAAAGGGAAGGAATTTACATTGATATTTATACTTTTATAAACAACCCCTATCTTCTCGAGGAAAGGTATCAACAAAAGGATATAGATTGACAAAATATTTGACCATAAAAAATTTTGAATAATTGCAAAACTGTTTTAAAAAAAATACAACCTAAATATTTTTGACCCCCTGTTTATTTTTTTTTTGGTTTTTAGTTTTGTCCCTATAAGTTTTGTGGGGGTGGGGAGACTAACTAACTAAATGGCCGCTAAAATATTTATACGAATTATTATTATTATTATTATTATTATTAGTATTGATTCTCCTATTACAATTATTCTTAGTTATTCCGTTAATCCTATAATCAAAAGGAAAATCAAAGCCCAGTATTCAAGGCTTTTGGATATTTTATTCTAGTTATTTCAGTAACACCAATATTACTATGTAATTATTATTATTAACTACATAAGTTAACATTAATTGACCAAAGTTTCACTTCAAAGCTAGAGATAAGAATGCCTTACATGTAGATGGAGGCAATTGATCTAACAAAGAGATTCAATTCATTAATCTTATACTCAGACCGAAAAATGTAACCATTCTCAAAAAAAATGTAACCAACAGAAAAACTATCATGTAAGGAGAAGTAATAAGGCATCAACTTACCTAACAATAATACAGAGCAATAATATCATTCTCTTTATTAGGGAGATATCATAGCTTGTATTGGACCATTGGTCCCCAAGACAAAGAAGGGTTCAGTCGATCAAAGGAAAACAAAAAAAAATGTAACATTACACAAACATTTTCAAGAAATTAAGCGCTCAGAAATAATTCCGATAAAGGGATATTGGTAAACAATTGAAGGGAAAAAATTGTAGTAAACCAAGAAAGTTTGTACTGTTCAATTAGACGAAAATCCAGGTGGTGCTATCGGAGTCTTTTAGTGCCTGTGGTTCAATATTTTTTGTTTAGGTTATTTGAAATTCATTTTTTTCTCATTACTTCATAAGATGGAACCCATTTATTTAGAAGTCCTAAGTAAATAGAAGACAAAAGCCCTTGCAAATAGATGGGTATATTGAATAATTAAGTGCTAATTCATATAGCAGATAATTCACCAAGGGGATAATAGAAAAAGTGGAATAAAAGTTATCAATAGAGGAGTAAAATTTATTATCTTCTTTTTCATATCAGATTTGTTTTTCAAGATACAATTAGTCAATTCAACATAATGGCTAAATTCCGCACATGCTGGAGATGCAATATGCTTTATTTTTCTATTTTTTCAAGGTTGAGCCAATGAAAGTAACCTGATTATGTTCTTCTTTTCATACTTTATAGTTTCACAGACATTTCCAAATATTTAACTGATTGTACTGCAATGAAATTTTCCTTTAAATAATTCACCGAAGATTCGAATTGGTTTAAAATGCGTTTAGCTTTTCTTCAAGATTGGTATTTCTCTGCATATATCTCGATTTCTTCTTCTTTTCTTCTTCTGTTGAAATGCTATGTGATCAAATTTCTTCCAAGTATGTCGCTACTATCATTAAAATTATTCCAGGTGCTTTCAGTTTATACTATTAGGGAATGACTAGTATTGTAGTGAACTGGTGTGCTTTTTGACTCTATTAATTCAGTAGGTCCTTTATGAAGTCACCCATTAGAAGAGTGACTTAAGAGATCTATTAATAAAAGACCAGTACTTGCACACAAGAGGTACTAAATATTAAAAAATATCAGATAATAAATCATGAATGTTTTAAATTTTTATTTCGCTTACTAAATTCATCTTTAATGATAAAATTCAAAGTATGAAAAATAGATAATGATTACTTTACGTTAATGATTATCTTATATCTAATCATATTCCATATTCGTATAAATAAGAAAAATGTTACATAATCAAGTTGCATGGATGTTAATCAACAAAGGATGTATGGATGTGTTTTTATCTGCAATAGAAGCAAGTAAAGACAGATGGTTTTATAATAATAATTTATTATTTATTTAGTTTAGTATCTCTTCTAACGCCGAAATAAATAAATTCATGATACATCATATTTTAAGTGAATGTATTTTAGTTATTGTATATACTCATTAAAGTAGTTGTTTTAAATCAAATGAATAGTTTTCGGCATGACTGGAAAAGAGAGAAATTTTTTCAACCGTATAATGACACAGAATTGAACGGACGACGGCTATTAATTTTTTTTTTCTATTTTTGAAGTATTTTTGTATAAGATGTATATTCAAAGCTTTCTCGGTTATTGATGTCCGTAGTTACTAATGATCTTTTATTTTTTATTTTGTTTGTCACCAATATGAAGAGAGGGTTAATATATACAGAAAGGCTGATTAAGCTGATCTCCTCCTTTTCGTATATATAGTATATTATGTATTATATAGCCTTGCTTAATAATCGAAACTAGTTAATAATAATCAGAATATCTGATGATGCTGGAGATAAAGAACGGCGGAAAGGTACAGAAAGAGAGTAAGAGGCCAGAAACTTTTTGGTTTGTAGAATCGGGGTTTGTTAACTTTTAAGATCAGATGAATAAAAATAAAAATGAAATAAGATCAGTAGAAATTAAAAGATCAGTAATAAAAATTACCTCGGGAAAGTACCCATAATGTAGTATTTATAAACTAACAAAATAAAAAAGTTTATAGATAAATCACGTAAGTCAATTCGCAGCGTTAAGTTAGTAGTATATGTAGATATATGTGTCATGATACGTAATAATAATTCTATTATTATTATTTAATTATATATAAATGTTAGACGTATCCCTGCTTTCTTTAAATCACCATTATTTTATAACATCTTATAACACAAGATAGTTTTATCCATTACCAGAAATAAATAACCAAATCGTAACTTAAGTTACTCCTATTTAACATTCCCCATCTCTTCTCCTATTTATTAATAAAACTCCAAAAAAATCCGTTGTGTGTGTCAGGCTGTGAAAAAAAAAAGAAATTTTTTTTATTAGCGGGTGAGAGTTACTGAGAAAAGAGAAAAAAAAAAAAGAAATTTTAACAACTTCCATTTCTCCTATCTATTATTTAAAATTAACTGTGTAAATTATTAAATCACAATTCACAGGCTTCCATCTTCAAAAATATATTTATTAAATCTAATTATATTTACATTTTTTTTAGTTTTAAAGTGTTTTAATATAGCTTAACCATCTATTCATTATATTCGATCAATCTTAAAAGATCTATTACTTTCATTATTATCTTGGATTTCATCCTTTGAATCTTTATCATACCAATTTTTTTTGATTCTCCTATTTTTTTGATCCACTGTTTCATGGTTGTAAAAAACTCGTTTTAAACAGTTTTATCAACACAAATAATATATATATATATATATATATATACATATACATAACATATTTCAATCAATTTAATATGAGTACCATAATATCAACAATACCCTCATCATCACCAATACCTATAAATACCATGTTATCTGTTAAAACAACCACCATTTCAACTTGTACCTCTGCCACTTCTCCTTTATCTACAAAGAATTTATTATTAACTTCAACATCATCCGATTTATCACCATCATATCTGTCAAGTGAATCTTGTGAATCATCAGCCAATCTGGTATCAACTCCTATATCAACAAGAGCCAATAGTCCTTTAAAATCAAGACCTTTAACTCCTCCAACTCCCCCAACTACTAATAATATTACTAGTAACACAAAAAATATTATTACTAAGAATCCTACCAAAATGGTTACTCCTTTTTACCAATCAAATCAAGATAATTTCTTACAATTAATTGAGCCATTTCCTGTGTCTCCTCCAACTTATGATACTTTACCTCCTGGTGGTTGTCCAAAATATCCAATAATTAATAATCTTTCATCATCTTATAATGATATTTTACCTTCATATTCTCCATCTATATATAAAATTGGAGTAGTGGCTCGTAAGATGGAATGGTTAACACCATTTGAGCCATCACCTTCAAGATCTTGGAAATATATTATAATGGAATTAAATTCAACTCAATTAAATTTTTATTCAATCCCATCAACTTTAGAAAGTCATTTATTAGCATTTAAACCAATACCTCAAACAAATGATAGAACTTATAATGAATTTGAAGAATTTGAATTAAAAAATTTAAATAGTTATTTTACAGAAGATTGTGATTTACAATTTTTTAAATATTGTCAAAGGTTGAATTTATTAGATAATTCATCATCATCTAATGCAAAGCATAATAAAAAATTATTAAGAAGTTATTCATTACAACATTCAAAATTAGGTTTAGCTATTGATTATAAAAAAAGACCAAATGTTTTAAGATTAAGAATTGAAAGTGAACAAATTTTATTAAATTTTTCAACCACCAAAGATTTAATTGATTGGAATATGGCTATAAATATTGGTAAAGATATTGCCCTTGATTTGAATGATCGTGAATTACCAAAATATAGAACAGTTCCAAGAAGAAGAAGAAGAAATACCATAGCGAATATTACAAATACTCTTAATAATAATAGTCCTGGTAATAAAAATCCTCATAGATTTGATGATCAATTAATTCAACAAGTTTTAAATAAAAGATTAAGATCTCAATCTGATCCAAATAATAAATTTAGAGGTAAATTTTCAAAATTAAAATCTAAATTTGGTTCAAAACAAGCTCTTACTCCAATAGTAGCTCCAACTCCAATTTTAGCACCAATTTTAAAAGCTGAGAACACCAACCCTAGTAGTAGTAGTATTACTAGTACAGCTACTACCCCTTCATTAGAGCCAGTTAGATCTAATTCTGTACCTAATTTTACCATTTATTCTGAATCAGAATATGAGGATGAATCTGCTCTAAATTCCACTTTTGAAGATGAGGATGATTATGAAGATGATATTGATGCTTATGAATTGTTAACCCGGTCGGCTGCTACTACTACTTGTCAAGCAAGAGCAAGAGCAAATACTATGTCTAATCCTATTAGTTCGAGTCATATTGATTATGTACAAGAGCAAGAACAAGAACCGGAACAGGAAGTCGAAGAAGATGAAGAAGATATTCAAAATTTAAGTGATTTACATAATTCCGACGAAGAAGAAGACGATGACCCTGAAGAAGATGATATTGAAGAAGGTTCAAGTCAGCGTCGTTCTGATTCATTACCTAAATTTGAATCTTATGTCGATTACAAATGGAATCCAGCTTTAGATAAAATTCCAAGTAAAAGAAGATATTATAAAAATTGTTTAAGATGTATAAAACCTTTAACAATGGAAGATTCATGGGTTTCTAAATCGTTAGTAAAACCAACTACTTTATCACCATTAAATTTTGCTTATTTGAAACATGTTAAGTATAACACACCAGGTATGACAAATACAACGAATAATGATCCACAATTGTTTGGTAGTAATACCAGTTTAGTAAGTTTAAATTCATCAATATTTTCATCACCATCAACAACATCATTAAATAATTATTCAATTACAAGTGATAAATCAAAATCATTTACTTCAAGAAAACCAAGAAGTTTTTCATTTAAAGAATTAAATGGGTTCAATTTACCCGATTCTGCATTAACTAAAATTCCAAATCATTTCTTAAAAGAATATCTTGTTGGAACTCATGGATTGATTCCAAAAGAGATATAATAGTTAATTTTATGTTTTTCTTTTTATAGAGGGTTGTTTTTTTTTGATAATATATATATCGGCTAATTTTGTATATTTCTAAAAGTACTTTTGTAGAATAAATAAAAAAAAATAAATGCCGGCAGATTCTAAATCTATATCTAGGTATATTTACAATTTCAATTCCTTTCTTTCTTTTTGTAATTGTCTAACTCTTGATTCAAATGATTTTATCATTATTTCTGTAATTTGTTGATTAAAAAATGAACTTAATGAAGTATATAATGGATTCCTAAATTTATAAAACAATTTTAAATTAACATGGCATGAATTTCTATCATCTTTAAAATTCCATTCTGTATTTAAGAATTCAAATATATCATTATTATAACTTTCTGCTATAACTTGTTGATTATTAATTGTCCTTATATCACATAGAAATTCTTCTTCATAGCTTTTCCAACCAATCTTTAAACCCGCCTTCAAGGGTGAATTATTTTCATCACGCTGATAAACATAAGAGTCTTGTAGAAATGGTACGAATGATTTATATTGATCTACTGAACTGACTATTTCAAATAAGATGTCGGAATTAGAATTAATTATTCTTTTATTGATTTCATATTTTTGAGATTCAGAAGCGAACAATGACGAAGGATTGGGTAGACTAAAGAATGACCTATGCAATGATGGTGGATATATTAATCTAAGGCTCGGATATCTTGAGATTGCTCGTATCATGGGCTCGTAATAATCGGTGGCAAATATAATAGAAAGAGAAACAAGTAATATTATTGGCAATACCCTCTCAATTTATATTTCGAGATTTATCACAAGATTATTTTACACTTTTAAAGTTACATGAGATTTTTTAATATATATTATAGGTTGTTTTGTTATACATTCATTATATATATATATGTAAATTATAATTACTATAACTATAACTTAGAATGGGAAAATGTGATGATTAACATTAAAATATGAACTATTACTTTTTATTTACTTAATTAGCTTTAGTGTAAATGGCTTGTTTAGAATGTTTTAAAACTGGAACAATAATACCATCGTCTTCTAATTGTCTTAAAGCAACTCTAGCAATAGAACCACCAATCTTTAATCTATCGACTAAAACTGAAACTGAAACATATTTATAAGTTGGGACATCTTTTAAGATTCTATCATATTTTTCTTGATCTAAGATAACAATATGTTGAGCCTTATCCTTAACCTTACCTTTATTCCACTTCTTTTTACCTTTTTTACCACCAGCTAAAGCGGCAGCAGCTTTAGCAGCTTTAGTTTGTTGAATCTTTGGAGCCATTTCTAAAAAAAAAAATAGTTAGTATTTAATGTTTATAAACAGAAAAATTGATTAAATGAATAGACTAAAACTTTGAATAGAATTTAGATAGTTTCATGTGATAATGACAATAATAATAATAAACAATAATAATAGCACGAAAATAATTACATTGATTGTGAAGGATGCATTTTTTTGAAGAAAGTCTTTTTAAAATGAATTTTAATAGATCTATGAATAAAAAATTAAAATATACTGAAAAATAGGTTTAATTTCTTAAGATTCATTGTGGTTGTACGATTCTTTACTGTAGTAGTTTAATAAAAATAATAATGATGATTGAGTTTTTCTATAATTTAATAATTATTTCACTACTTTTTGATACAATATTTTTAGAAAAAATAATGGAACACTTTTAATCTGATGATTTAACCGATGAATTGATTCATGGTTATTTGATATTCATACTATTTTACTTATTCACTTGTATTTTTAAAATTTTATTTTTCAAAATATATTATTCAACTATTGCTATTATAATTATTATTATTAAAACATTTTTCACAATACTGATCTGTCTAAATTCGAATTCCTAGTTCATCTTATTCATCCACTTGTAATATTATATTATATATTATATATATGACACATACTGATTTGACGATTCTTGCTGATTAAACTCAAAAGAAAGGAAAGAAGAATTAATCAAAATTTAATTAGTATGAGATACCCTTTGTTCTCACACACTGCTCTCGCACACAGTAAAATTTTTTTTCTACTATATACAAATTATATACAGGCAATCAATACACGTGACCAAAAACTCATCACGCGATAAAGTGTGACGTCTAAAGTCTGATGGAGCCCTAACAAAAGCCCTAAGAAATAACACATGACCACAATCACATGCTGCAATTTTATAGCGTTATAAAAAAGAAGAACAAAAAAAAAAAAGACTGGATTGAAATTAATTGGATGTAGTATATAATTAACCAACTAGATCTACTTTTAATTTAATCTATCATCACAAGTTTAATACATTCAACATTTTAGATCCGTTATGTCTAAAAGAATTGCTGATGATCAATTAACTAGAGAGAATTATCATCAAGATGAACAAGGAGGAGTTGATGGTAGTCTACAACAACAACAACAAAAGGCATCAGCTGAAATATTATCTACAAGAAAAATATTAAAACCAAGAGGTCATCTCGGGTCTGGAACATCATCTGCATCAGCACCTTTAAATGGCTTTTCAGGAATAAAATTTACACCTTCAGTACCTTCAGCAACACCACTACCATCCTCTTTACCAACAAATCCATTCTCGGTAATTAAACCATCATCATTATCATCACCATCATTACCTCCAGTTATGCCTAAAGATGATGACAAGAATAATAAGATCAAAGCATTGAACAATAAGTTCGTTGAATCAATAAATCAGAAACATTCTAGTAATACAATTGTTGATTTCACACCTATACTTGAAAAATATATTAAATATTATAAAGAGATAAATCTTGAGACTAATGGTTTACCCCCAAGACCAGTGATACCTGCAACTACTACCACAACTCCTGCATTAAATCCAACTCCTACTGTACTTCCAACTGCCGTGAAAGAGGATGAATCAATGGATTCAGACTCAGACGAAGATGAAGACAAAGAGAAGCCAAAAGATATCAAAATAGAAGGACCAAAATTCACACTTGATTCAAAACCTACTGTTAAAAGACCTCCATTCTCATTTGGACCAAAAGTTGAAGTAGTGAAAGATGATTCTGATTCAGATAGTGAAAGTGAAATTGAAATTAAAGGTCCAACATTTACATTTAATAAGCCTATTAAAGATGATGTATTTAAATTTGAAAAGAAAGAAGAGCAACCCAAGTCACAACCAGTGGGTTTTACATTTGATACAGCAGCAACTGAAAAGTCATCAGCCTTCTCGTTTGGTTCATCTACTTCTACTGCTGCTACTACTACTACTAATTCTGAAAAGAAAGAAGAAGCTCCAAAACCATTATTCTCATTTGGTGCTACAACTACAACTGAAAGCAAAGCTTTACCACCAAAACCAGTATTTAATTTCGGAGGTAACACGTCTATAACTGAGAAAAAGGATGAAACTAAATCAGCCCCATCATCATTCTTACCAACTACTTCCACCGAAAAGGCACCACTGTCATCTAAACCATTTGCTTTTGGATCTTCAAGTGCTGAAAAAAAAATCGAAGATCAGCCTAAATCACTCTTTGGATTTGGCTCAAATATAACTGAAAAGAAAGAAGAGGTGAAATTACCTTTTTCATTTGGTTCGGGTTCAACCACCCCGTCTCTTGCATTGAACAACAACAGCAACAACATTAATAATAGCACTGCTTCTGAAAAGCCAACCTTATCGTTCTCTAATGGTAATGGGTCATCTAATAATGAGAAAACATCTTCATTTGCATCTTTTAAAGAAAGTGCTCCAAATGCATTTTCGTTTAATGCACCAGAAGCAAAGAATGATTCTTCTGCCAAACCAGCTTTCAATTTTGGATCATCCACTACTCCTTCATTTGGTTTTGGTAATAAAACTGAGGGTAAGCCATTTAGCTTTGGATCATCAACTGCTACCACTATCACTACCGCAACAACTGAAATCAAACCAGCGGAAACAAAGCCTGAAGTTGCAAAACCAGCTTTCCAGTTTTCATTTAATCCTCCTGCGAATTCACCAGGTTCTATCCCAGCGAAGCCAGCATTTTCATTTGGAAGTAGTAACTCCAATGGAGGTTCAGGTTTATTCGGTGGAAATAGTTTTTCATTTAAACCTCAAGAAAAGAAAGAAGAAGAATCCAATAATGATGATGATGATAAACCAGAAGAGGAAGTTGAAGTTGAAGGGAATTTCACTCCAGTTGCACAATTAGCTCAAGAGAAAGTTAATAATGGAACCGGAGAAGAAGGGGAAGATAATTTATATACACAACGGGCCAAATTAATGTTATTTAATGCTGAAAATAAGGAGAATCCATATAGCAATAAAGGAGTTGGAGAATTGAAAGTTTTAAAGAATAAAGAGACATTAAAGTCTCGAATTTTAATTCGTGCTGATGGTGGTTTAAGAATTTTATTTAATAATTTGATTTCTTCACAAATTGTTTATTCATCATTAGGTGATGGATCAATGATTAAAATCCCAAGTATTAATTCGGAAGGGAAATTAGAGACTTATGTTGTTAAAGTTAAAAAGGCTGAAGATGGTAATGAATTATTAAAGACAATCAATGGCTGCAAAGAATAAGACAAGTCTTGTTTTTCTATTTGTATTATATTAGAACTCAATTTTGCAGTCAGGAGAATTAACAAATGCTCTTAATGGTAAAAAAAAGCGTTATACATGAGCTGCAACAGTTCTCTTACTACAATAATTACATATATAAGCAAAAATAAATAACGTATATTATACTTTTATACTTTTAATTGTTTCTATAAATTCAAACTCGTAACCCACATTTAAATACTTTTTACCATTGGCAGTTAATATAGCTAAGATTTCTTCTTTTGACCCAAATAATTTATAATTAATTTGCTTTAATAACCCAAGAATCAACTTTATTAATATATTTTCATAATTTTCATAATGTTCAAAGATAATTAAATCAACTAGATGTTGAGATATTTCAAAACTTAATAAATTACTTAGCAATGATTGAATTAAACTTGGTACATAGTCTTGAGGAATCAACTTCATGATCTTAAAATGAGTAATCAAACGATTCAAATTAACCCTAAATTCATTTTCAAATTTGGTTATAAATAATGGATTTAATAATATTGATTGATTGATTTTATGGAATTGATGTAAGGTCATTAATGTTTTGTAGCTATTCTTATAATTATAATATAAAACAGCTATCAAATTCAAATAGCTTGGATTATAATACATGTTCAAGCTTTTGTTCAATTTATCTTGATCTTGTAAGAAGAGTGTAAAGCTAACCATAATTCTGGTTAACTTCAATCTGACTTGATTATTTTGAAAATAAAGTATATCAGGATAAACTGTTGCCAAATCTTGGTTAATTTGGTTAGCCAAGCCTTGATTCAATTCATATTTATTGAAGTAATAATCACAAAATCTTTCATTTGCAGTTGTATTTAAATTATAATTCAAGTTTAAAGATTTCCACCAAATTTGACCTCTTACATTATCATTGATTTCTTCAATTTGTTCAATTATACCTCTCCAATATAAGCTTTTAAAGTTTTTGATTCGCTTAATCAATGAATTAAATCCTGCTAAATCCTTTTCATCTAATAATTTGTTCCATATTTTTAAATCATCTTGTCTTTGTTGCTTAATAGCTTCCAACTTCTTTAAGTTCTTAAATTGTTTATTTGATTCTTTTAAAACGGCATTATTTAATATTTCATTAGATTCCTTCTGATGCTTGACTCTATCATTAGCTTCCTTTGGTGGTAAATAAGTAGGTCTTGTAAAGGTTTGATAGTTGTTGTTGATTGAATTATGTTTGGATGTTGAAGGTGAAGAAGTAGTTGATGAACTATTCATTGAAGTCAATGAAGTATTTAACTTCCTAAAGTTAGTCAACATATGCTTCATTTGATTACTCTCTTCAAACATTTGAATGTAATCATTTTGATTGAACAACAAGGTTAATTCTTGTGCATCTTTAGATATCCTATTAAACTCAAGTTGACTTATAGACGACAATGAAGAAGTCTTATAGAAATTGGGTTTGTTATCATATAATTCGTCACTCATACTTATGATTGAAGAATTAGAGGTAGAATTGCCCGCATCTTCGTTGATACTTAAAATAGAAGAAGTTCTGGTTGAAGAGCCCGTTAAGGACAGTATTCTATTATTATTATTATTATTATTTTGATAAGGTTCTTGTAATAGCAAATCATGATAATTTAATGAAAAGACTGGCTGAGTGAATGGCAAATTATTATTATTCATATAATCGTCAACATAATAGGTTTCATCAATTAATTCATCTTCTAAGTTAAAGTCACTATCATTAAATACCACTTTATTATTCTTATTTATTCCAATGTTTGTTTCATTTGACTTTAATTTATTAATAGAATCACTTAATTGAGATTTTCTTAATTTTAATCTTTGAGATGGTGTTAAATTCTTCGGGGTTTTATTCACTTGAATAGCATAAGCGGTTGAATTACGCATATTATTGGACTTTGAATTAGTTATGGTCATTGAAGTATTAATAGTAGTAGTACCGGATCTTTTAGATTCATTGCTACTCAATGAAGATGACCGAGTTATCTGCTGTTTTAAAGGTGATGGTTTATGGCGTTGAGTAGGATCAGCTAAATCGATTTCTTGTAAATTTGAGCTATTATCTATAATTGTTGGTAAGTGTGGTAGTTGTTTACTAATGAGTGACATGTTTTTATATATAAATTATTAAAGAAAGACTAGGGGTAAGTGAAAGATATCAATAGTTAGCGAATGACTGCAAGGACAGTGTCCAAGAAAGGTGATGATTGTGTTTAGATTATGTAGTAGGATCTATTATTAAATAAGATTGGTAAAGGAATGTTTCACAAATTTGTCTTAACAGCAAAATTTTTCTCTTGCCAATGTTTCAAAACTTTCTTATAATACTGATGAAAGGGAACACAAGGAATTAAAATTTTTTAGATTATACTATGTTTTTAGTTGAATTCATATAATATTTGAAGTTAAATAATAGTATAATACAAATCTTGGTGAGTTTGTTCTTAGATATATAGATATATATATAATGGGGAAATGATGAATATCAATATGAAATTTGAAAGGTAAATGAAAGCAGTAAATAAAACAAAACAAAACAAAACAACAGCGATGAACAAATTTTATATACGGATAACTTAAACACTATTGACTAGATGGTTAAGAATGGAATACACGGTTAAAATTGAAATTTTCGATTAATTTAAGTTCTTTATTTACATTTATAATTTTGTGATATTTTTTTAAAACCACTCTCCACCCCCTTCCTTCTTTAACAAAACTACTTTTTTATTTTATTACCTTTTTACGATTTATACTTTGTGTTGGGAAAATGCTTAAAATATTTCAGTTATTCAAGACATTTAATCGGTTATAATCTACTTGTTGTCTCGTTATTAGTTTCTGTTATCAAATATAATTTAGTTAGCGGGGGCTTCGCAATAGAAATTGACGATGGGCCCCCCATGAGAAAAACACCAATGTGTTTACTAATTACCTAACTATCATGTAGGTACATTATGTATATAATATGAAAATACTATGAAACCATAACGATTTGATTTCATCTTTCATTAAGTCAAGTCAAACCTATCTTCTTGTCTAGTCTGTCTGCTTGTTTGTTTGTTTGTTTGTTTTTACTGTTTTTGACATTTGTTTACCTTTTAATAAATTTACCGAGGACAAAAACAAAAAAACAATTCGCGTCTTTCATTAAAAAAAATAGTTTTTAAGACGTGTCACACTGCCCAGAAATATTTTTTTAGATTTTGCAATCATAACAAACCGTTTTATTTAATTTGGTGGCTATTGATTATAGATTTTAAATTAATTAGAGGAGTTGTAGCTATTGTTACTTTCTGTCGGATAAATGATGGAATTATGTGCCGTCATAGTTCCACTTGAGCCACTACTTACTTCGCATTTAATCCTTAGCTTCTCCACTACGGACCCCTCTTACCAACATTATTCTATTCAAATTCATACTCTATAAGCTATACTCTTTAGGCTATCTACAAGTTAATCTTAAATATTAAAATTATTATTAACTAATATTTAAAATAATATCTATATACTTCTACATATTTTTTTTTATTTTTTTTTTTGAATCTTTTTTAAAATTGTCTTTAAAATGTTCAACTGATAATATCAGGTAGTTTGGTATCCTACCATTGCCTAATTCAACATGAATTAAGCCACCTTCACCTTCATCATTCGAGCTTTCTTTGAAAATTCCAGTACCTGCAATTTCAGAAGTTTCAGTATTATCTTTATTACCCGACATACCAAGAATTTTAATACTGATGTTAGTACCATTATTCACCCCCCTGCCATTTGAAGTAACTGGATCCCCAATAACTTTTTCATTATTATTAGGATCATAAATTCCAGCATCAGCATCAGCATTTTTCCAAAAATTGAGACAACTGATAAATGGAGAATCAAGGTTTGTTCTTGCAGTATAATAACTGCTTCCATTACTACTTGGAGCTATACTATAATAATCACCCAAGTAATTATCAGCAGCAGAATATGAACCCCCAATTTTGATATTATTGAATTCATCACTATTATTGTAATAACCAGAATCATCAGTAAAAGTAGGACCTGTACCATAGTAATAACTTAATTCATCAACATCAGAAGTACTAGAAGTTCTCATTTCAACATGATCAATACCATGTCCTTTATAATACCCATCACCAACAGAACAATTATTCGAGTAATTGCTATAGTTATCCAAAATTTCACTAGAACCAACATGAGATTCAGCAACAGAATTTGAAGCAAATTCTATATTTGGAGGAGTACCAATATCGAAAGAATTTGAAGCAAATTCCAGATTAGTACTTGCCTCAACCAACTTATATCTTGATTCACTTTGAAAATATGTATGTAAATACGAATTCGTATTGGAATAACTACTTGAAGGAGAATTCAAGTTCGTTGATGGTGAAAATTGATAAGGATGATCAGAATTAGACCCATTAAAGTTCTTATCTGCAGTAATTAAAACCGATTTACTATTGAATGGACTACTTGAAGTTGTACTTCTTAATGGAGTTATGAAGGTATTATCATAAGAACAATTGTAAAAATGAGGTCTATAACCCCCATCATTAAAACCAAGACTTAATTCAGAGTCACATTTAGATGCAGTTGAACTTGTAGAGTAACCAACAGAACCAATAGATCTTCTCATAAGTCTACTTCTTTCAAGAAAGTTAACTGTTCTTCCAAAGTCTTTGTTATGATAAGTAAGAGTAAAAGGAGTATCTTTTTCTTTACTGGCATTAACCAAACCATTATCAGTAACCAATTGCTTATAGCTGTCCTTGAAATTTGCAGTACCGTCATTTGTAACTTCAGATATACCAACAATACCTACGGACGGTACATCAAATGGTTCATCACAACAAGCTTCAATGGCTTCACCAAAAGTCATCTGATCATCAAAATGTACAGGACCAGTAACAGTATTCTCAAAACAAGTATCGATAGATCCAAAAGCTTTCAATTCCTTTTCGAATGCAACATCAAGCCTTTTTAATAAAGCATCATGATCATCAGCTCTCTCTTGGGATTCAACTTGAGAAGTAGCTGAACTAGAACCAATGTTTTTATTTTCTAAAGCAGCATTAATTCCAGCTAAAACTATTTCAAACGGTTCTTGACAGCATTGATCGATAGCTTCAGCAAAAGTCAAACTATCAGAAAAATCAGAACCTTCAAAAGTAGATCCAGTAAACTTTTCTTGGACATGGCCACCTTGATTAATAGATTCTAATTGATCATGATCAAAACAAGTAGTTGATAAAGTAGAATTTTGAGATTCAATCCAATTATTAATTTTTTCTCTAATAAATTGAGAATTCTTATTTGAATCAACTTTTAATTTTCTAAATGATTTGAATAATCAATTCTTACGAGTTTTATTATTATCAACCAATAAAGCAGTAGAAGGTCCAACTAATGGTAGAATTCCCCTTTTATTATAATTTTTACTATATGTAAAAAAAACACGTGAAGACTTTTTGACCAGCCAAAATTTAGATTCATCAGATTCAACAATTGTATCAATCTTAACTTCAGCACTTAAATGAATTACTTCTCTGCTAGGTGTCTTAAATGTCGATAATTCATTAATAGTTTCATCTTCAACCTTATAAAAGAAACTAATCAAAAATATCCAAAAGTTTTTGAACTTTATTCTAACAGTAGAAACAGTACCAAAAAATGAACCAACAAAACCTTTTCTTTCTGATCCACTAGAAGATTCAATACGATCTTCACTTTTACTTCTAAGAAGAAGAAAAGCTAAAATAACATCACATAAATAACCGCCAATACTAACAATTCTTTGAAACAATTTTGTAAAGACACCAACAACAATAAAAGACATAAAATTTGTCATTGACTTTAAAAAACAACTATTAATTAAGTACATTATTTGAATATAATATATACTTTAATATAATTATTAATGGTAAAGTGCTAAAAGGAACAAAAAGATTATAAAAGTTTGTTGTAGATAATCTTATTTGCAATCGCATTTGTGTATATGGTGCAAAATTGCATACAAAAAAAACCATTAAAATTATAAACAATTATAAACTAAAAAAAGATAAATAAGTTAACATATTTACAAAGTATAATATATATATACAAAGAATTTGAAAGAAATGGGATAATCTAAAAAATGGGGGTGAGTTATATACAAAATATTATTAAGAATTGTCCCTGATTTCTTCAAGATGAATTTTCTATTACTATTATTGTTATTTTTTGTTTTTATCAGTATCTTTACCCTCATTGTCATTGTTCTTAGATTGATTGCCTTCAAAGTTAAAGAATTTGCCCAAGAACTTCCCAATACGATGTAAGCTAGATGGATTTAAATCATTTTCATCATAAGTTATAGTTTTATCACCGGACTTATCTTCATCATTCACATCTAATTTCCAATGAGCATCAGTTCTTTTAGCATTCTTATCATTAAATGCATCAGCTAAAGCTTCTAATAAAGCAGTCTGAATTGGAGTTTCAGGGATTAAAGTCTTCACATTTAATATAACATCGAAATCACCTCTATTCTTCATATTTCTATTTATTGGAACCCCCTTTTCTGGAATAGTTAATTTTCTACCATTTTGAACACCAGGTCTTATCTTCAATTTGAGCTTTTCACCATCAATAGTTGGAACTAATATTTCACCACCTAAAGCAGCGGTAGTCATCAAGATTTCTTGATTAATTATAATATTATCATTTTGTCTTGAAAATACTGGATCTCTGGAAACACTTACTCTTATAATCAAATCTCCATTCTTAGTTCTATTGTATGGATCTTTAGACACAAATGGGGCATCCCCAGCACCTGGTATTCTTAACCTTGAGCCGTCTTTAATACCAGGAGGTAAGTCAACTTCAGTAGATTTTGGAGTTTCTTGAACACCATGACCATGACAAGTTCCACATTCATCAGATTTAGCAATTTGAACTCCTGAACCATGACAAGTATTACAAGTAGATGACATATGGAATCCACCTAATATATGAGTGCTTTGACCAGAACCATGACATGTTGGACAAGTTGATTTTTTCTTACCAGTTTTTAAACCACTACCTTGACAAGTATTACAAGAATCGACAGATTTATAATTAAGTTTTAATTTGGAACCGAATATAGATTCCTTAAATGAAATGGTTTTTAAAAGTTCGATATCATCACCGACATGTTCAGTTACAAAATTTCTTGCACTTCCACGTCCTCCATTACCACCTCTTTGACCAGTGAATGCTTCTCTAAATAAATCTTCAAAATCAAATCCCATACCTCCAGCACCACCACCGAATGGATTACCATTACCAAATGGATTACCTGCACCACCACCAAACGGATTTTGTCCACCTGCAAATGGATTAGCATTACCATTAGCATCGAATGCTGCAGCTCCAAATTGATCATATTGAGCTCTTTTGTCTTTATCACTTAATAATTCATAAGATTCTTGAATTTTATGAAATCTAGTTTCTGCATCCTTTTCTTTATTGACATCAGGATGATACTTTTTAACTAATTGATAATAGGCTTTTTTAACCTCCTTTTGATCAGCTTTTTTATCTATTCCTAAGATTTTATAAGGATCGAAATCTATTAAAGTTTTATGAGATGCATGAAAATTTCTTGTCTGTTGCTTTGAATAGGCTAATGGTGATCTGGCACTATTAGATCTCGATAAGGTATATATTGAACGTTTGACTAAAGTTTGGGAGAATTTTGGATTCGTAAATATTAAGTTCTTCATATCTTCAATAACAATAACTCAATCATAAACGGTATAAATATGTACAAGCAATGAAATTTTATTTTCAAATTAATTCCTTTCTCGTCTATTATTCTTCTTCAATAACGTCAACCAAAATAATTTGATAAAATTTACTACCAAAGTTTCTAATCTCTATTATAGTATTATGATTCAATGACATCAAAGGATTGTTCTAGAAAATTTTTTTGAATTTTTTTATCCTTAGAATTCACGCGACTAAAAATCATGTGATACTGAACTGCATACAATTTACGATGAATATGGTATAGCCTCAAAATGCTTATTATAGAATGAAATATCCCTTAAATTACTTGTATGCAAAAGGGATTGCTATAAAAAGAGTAATTAACCCCTGAGTTAGTTTCTGAAAAATAAATATGATGAAGGCTTGCTTAATTGACTAAATTTAGAACCGATGACGTTGGACAACACTTTATTGATTATAGAACAAAAGAAGCAGGAGATACGGCGATTGGAAGATATAAGATCACAGACTCAATTATTATACATTGTTCGAGAGTGCAGTACGAAGATACTAGAGCTTCGAGATAAAATAAGTGAACTTGAACAAACATTGAGAGGATCTTCTAAACATTATTCATCTCAGTTATATTTTGGATACGATCATTCTGAGTTTTATTCTGGTTTTCAATTGATCCTTCATGAGTGTCCTGATTTGGATCAAAAGGTTCAGTATATGATAAAGGAGTTACAGTACAAAATATACTGTCATGAAGTTAATATATTTGAGCAAAACTGCAAAGAAGGAGCGAAGCAAAAAACTGAAAAGCCTGAAGATGATCAATATATCAAACTAATTAAAACTATCCTTGAAAACTATCAAAAGAAAAGTGTTTCACTTACTACTGAACCTACTAATTGTGAACTAATGGTCAAAGTTAGGCTTGGAATAATACCTACACAAGATTGGGATTTAACCATCACAATTATAGAAGCAAGAGGTATAAATCATATAGCACCGACCACTTTCTTACGGAAAAGGACTGAATCAACTTTAGTATTTCTGGTAGATGGACAAGAGAAAGCAAGAAGTTCATTCTCGAAGAGTAAGAATTGGAATGAGTCCTTAAGGGTAAACATCAGTAGTGGTAAAGAATTGGAAATTCTAATGTTAGATAAGCCTTCAAAGACTTTTATTCCGGTGGCTGTAATTTGGATTAGTCTTCATGAATTAGACGAAGAATTTATGAAGGTTGAGCAAACCCAAGAAAATAAGAATGATGATCCGAAGATAAGGTGTATTATAAGACTTGAACCACAAGGAGAAGTATCTCTTATATTTTCACTACGAAGAAGGCGAAACCTTGGTACTTGGATAGACTATAAGAAATAATTACTTTTATATATTAAATAGTATACTACTCTATAATCTTAATAGTTTCTTGCCAATGATTAAACACTTCTTTAAAGAACCTGATACCAATTCCAGCATCTTTGTACCCCATAATACTTCTTATTGAATGCATACTTAAAATAGGTAATCCAACATCAATGATTAATTTAGCACCATTTATACCTCTTTGACCATCACTCATGATTGGACCAATAGTACCACCTGATCTACTATCGTTTCTAATATGAAAATGCTGCAATTTTATATCGGGTAAATGTGTCGAAATAATAGATTGTAAGAAGACATAAGCGGATGAATCACTTAAGACATGCATATTTGAATCAAACTTAATTGATGGTCCGACATTTGGTAATGGGAAATTCTTGTCAAGATAGACGTCTTTGAAGTTTGGATTTAATGCATGGGTAACATCAGTTGATAAAATAACTGAATTATGAGTCAATTGTAATAAAGCCTCCTGGCCATTGATTGATGATGACCAAGATGACGAGATTGATTTAAAAAGATCAATCAAGAAACCTCCCTTTGCACCAGTTCTTGTAGCACTACCAATTTCTTCATGATTTGATAAGTAAATCCCATTAAATCCATCGTATTCATTAATATCCTTATCTTCTTGAAAAAACTTTTGACTAAATTCAATTAATCCATACACTGAGTCAAATGAACACAATCTATCATCTAAACTAGATGAATAAATGAATTCTCTATTTAATCCTCCTCGAATAGCAGGTTGTGCATCAACCAACTCCAAATCCAATTGTACTATGGATGATAAAGATGATTGGGACAACTGAGTTATATACCTTAATAACGACAATGAATGGTTATTATATAAGATTGAAGACTTTTCTTCTTCCGTTGGCCTTAATTCCGAGTAAGTGTTGGCATTCTTATAAGCTATTATTGGAACCATTTCGGTCTGTTGATTATATTCTTTGACAGGAAGTCCAAAATGTGGAGCCAATTGAGGAATAAATCCAATTGGATTTGGAAATGAATTAACTAATTTTCTGCTTACTTTTTTAGTCTTATCATCTTTAACTAAAATTGAACCAGCTAGTGACAAATCTCGATTTAACCAAAGATTATTTAATGCACCTGAATAGGGAGCAACTCCCAATAATTCATAAGAGCCATTTTCATCCTCCGATTCTCGCTGCAGACTATGAGGGTTAACTTTGATGGTTAATGCATCACAATGACTGGCAATAAAACAACTTCCATTAATTGGGTTCCATTTTCCACCAATTATAAATGCAATTAATGTTAAATCATCTTTTGAAGTGAAATAAAAACCTGGTTTACCTTTTAAATTAATCAATTCATTTTCTTTAACATATGTAAATCCGTTATTTTCTAATAACGATTTAAAGTGTGTTACTACATGATAGGTAGTAGGATTATAATTCATAAAATCAATGTATTGTTGAGCGTAACTTTCATAATATGATGATAAATCTCCTGGAGCTTTCTTTGGGCCAGGTACAGGCGATTGAAAATCTTGTTTAATTTTGGGGGAATGTACATTACATTGTTCTATCTTAGGCATTCTTAAAATATATTCCAGTGGAAATTCTTCTTTATCAGTGACGTCTTCATCTTCAGTACTAATATCTTCGTCATCGGTAGTGGAAAGAATTCCTCCATCATGGGTCACCATAGTGAATGCTTCTTGGTCAATGCTTTGGGGCCTCATTGATGATAATTGATGTTCACTTAATTATATGAACTTTTTGAAGAAATTGATATAATTATATCAATTATTCAACAAAGGAAGAGAGAGCCATACCTTTAACAGGCTTATCTTTTTTCTTTGATAGCCAGCCCAGAAAAAATGATCACATGATGTGATCACATGATCCAAAATCACAAACCAGACATCACGTGGTTTTTCCAAAAACCGAATAAAAACGCGTCTAAAATCTTTTTGCAAACACTTTTTAGTTGCATTGAAAAGTAATTACCTATAACTATATAGTATAGAGGTATCAAGCAAGTCATGAATGCGTCGACAATAACAGTTCATTGGCATAACGATAACCAGCCCATATATTCAGTTGATTTTCAACCATCAGGATCGTCGGAATATTCCTCTGATAGATTAGTTACAGGTGGAGGTGATAATAATATAAGAATATGGAAATTGAATCATAATCATATACCTTCAACAAAAGTTCAACAGCTTCAAAATAAAACTTCAATTGAATATCTTAGTACTTTAAGAAAACACACACAAGCAGTAAATGTTGTTAGATTCAACAAAAAAGGTGATTTATTAGCAACTGCTGGTGACGATGGTACTTTAATGATATGGAAACTATCTAATCATATAATAAAAGATTTTGAAGGTGAAGAAGATGAAGAAGAAGATGATGTTAAAGAATCATGGCAAGTTGTTTTACAACTAAGATCATCAATGTCGGAAATAAACGATATTTGTTGGTCTTCAAATGATCGTTACATAGTTACAGGTGCCATGGATAATATATTACGAGTCTATATTCTTGATTATGGTAGTAATAAGATAAATGGTAAACTATTAACCTCATTAAAGAATCACACTCATTATATTCAAGGAGTCTATTGGGATCCCAAGGATGAATTTATTGTGAGTCAATCTGCAGATCGTTCTATAAATATATACAAAATTATTAAAGATTCAAAAGGTCAATTAAAAGATGTTAAATTTTCAAATAAGTTACTAAAAGTGAATAACCAGTACATGTATTACTCAGAGACTTTACAATCATTTTTCAGACGATTGAGCTTTTCGCCGGATGGTAGCTTATTAATAACGCCGGCTGGTTTAGAACAAGAATCATCAACTAATACTTCTACTGATAATAATACTAATAATAGCAATTCTGAAGATACTTTAATCAATTCCGTGTACATATATTCGAGGGCAAGTCTTTTCCATACTCCAATACTCAAAATAACAGGTATAAATAAACCAGCAACTGTAATTTCATTTAGTCCTAAACTATATAAATCAGAATCATCATCCTCATTATTATCCTTAAAATATAAAATGATTTTTGCTATAGCTACTCAAGATTCAGTTATAGTCTATGATACTGTTGAATTTAAACCGCTAGGTTATGTTTCAAATTTACATTATAGTTCAATAACTGATATTAAATGGGATTTAAGTGGGGATAAAATTATAGTAAGTTCTACTGATGGATTTTGTTCTGTTATTTCGTTTGATGAAGGTATTTTTGGTGAGATCTACGAGGAAGTGGAAGGAGACGTTAAGACGGATGTTAAGAAAGAAGGGATCATCACGCAGGAATCGGAACAAGAAACAATACCTGTTGAAGACGTGATAATCATAGATGAAGACGAAGCTGTAGCGAAGAAAGAAATTTTTGAGGGCCCTCTTGTGATAGATGACGATGTGAAGCAAATTGATTCAAAAGACGATATAAGAGAAGACGCGATTATCATCGATGAAGAGTCTTCTAACAAGAGTACCAATCTAATAGATCATTTTTTTGTTAAAGTTGATAATGACGCATCCAAGAAGGATAAATCCAAGAGAAGAATCGTTCCTACTTTAATAAGTTAGAATTATATATTACTAATACATTCTATCATGCATAAATAATCCTATATATAAATATATATATAAATACTACCTTTTTCTAATCATCATCATCATTTAAATTTTGTTGATATTTCTCTCTTGCCTCTAAAATCATTCGAACTCTTCTTTCTTGCAAGCTTAAATTTGATGAATCCTTTTCTGAGTATGCTGATGATAAGGC
This sequence comes from Scheffersomyces broadrunensis, assembly GCA_030563665.1. Taxonomy (NCBI): domain Eukaryota; kingdom Fungi; phylum Ascomycota; class Pichiomycetes; order Serinales; family Debaryomycetaceae; genus Scheffersomyces; species Scheffersomyces broadrunensis. Next base: position 280,487 of record JAJMJS010000003.1, on the reverse strand, counting down.
TTCATTTATATCAATATTATATTTCTCTAATAAATTAATGGTATTCTTTTTAACTGGTTCAGGCTTCTTTTCTGAAGATGGCACATTCGGTGTGGGAGTTGAATTACTGTTATTGTTGCCGTTATTGTTGTTGTTAGTGTTGTTCGTATTATTAACATTTGATGATGAACTGGATGCAAGCGGTAATCCGCCTAATTCCATATATCTATTTATAGTAGCCTCAACTGATCCAGTATTATTTAAATCCTGAATTATTTGATCACGAGTTAAGGTAGGAGCTATAGCTTGAACGACTTCAATCATACTTTCAGTAACTTGTCTTCTACGTCTTAATTGTGGTTCACGTTGAGATTGTTGATATTGATTAACTGATTGCTCTAATTCATTTGAATTAGGTATAGGAGTAATTAACCATCTTAAGAAGATGAATGCAACAGCCAAAGTGGCGATAAAAATTATATTTGATGAATCCATGATAATGATATATATATATAAAAATAAAATAACTATAACTTCTTTATGAATCAAACCAAAATAATTTAAAAAAAAATGCAAGCTTACATTTTTCTCTTTGACTCAACATTATTTTTTTTTGACTCTCACTCTCTGTGCCATAGTAATTTATAATATGAAATTTTTACAAATTTAATAATAAAGACAATCTTATATATATCAAAAAAAAGGCACATACAAATATATATATAGCTATACGGATACGGATAATACAAGTTGAAATCAAACCAATAGCGAACAACTGAGCTAACAAAAATCCAAAAAAAAAGAATAAACATGAAAATGACCTGACTAATAATAGTATAAAGAATTGAATAATGTAATAGAATGTGAAACCTCAACAACACGTTGAATAAAATACTACTGAATAAAAATTTATGTTTATATGAAAGCCTGATTCATTTAAATGTTAATTTAAATTGATCATCTTGATGTCTTACTTTATATAAGAAATTAGTTATAATTTCATTTTCTTTTGTTGGTAAACCTAAAAAATGAGTCTTTACTTGACTTGAAACTTCAGCTTTTGTAACTTTATTATGCTGTGACTTTGATTTACGGCTTCTCTTTGTAAATGTCTTTTTACCAATTTCACTATTTAAGATATCATTATTAACACTTATGGGATTTGGTAAATTTAAGCCATAACGCTTACTATATTTAATTAAAACTTCATCATCGAATTTATCAAAATCTAAAGGTTGGACTTTAGGTTGATCTTGTGGACCATTTGAATTTATATGTTTTGAAAGATATAATTGTTGAGCTTGTAATGCTGCTTGAGTCTTTGTTTTTTGGGAAGATTTGGAAGTAGTTGTAGTTGACGACGATGGGTTTTTGGTAGATTCAGATTCAGAAGCTGACTCTTTGGGATTCCTGGCCATGATTATGATGATGTTGGTGACTATTATTATTATTATTATTAACAATACAATATAGTTTCTTAATAAAATAAAATGGTTTTAATAACCGTTTGGGTATGTTTACGCCAATTGAAGATTTGGTCTCATCAAAAAAAAGTGTTAAAAATGATCACACGATTAAAGTCACATGATTAACAGTTATCCCAAATAGGAAAGTATCACAAAATCACAATTACATTTAGACGAAGTAATAAAACCGATAATATAATAGAGTTGAAGTATTAAATTGGTATTATTGTTTAATCAAATTATATATTCTTCGAGGTAGTATATAGTTTGAATGTATATGTAAAGCGAGAGAATGTGTTTAAAGTTGGCATTCTATTTCCCGGGGTAATAAACTTTAAATAAAGTTAATAAAATTGCGGTGATGAAGTACATTGATTTATTGGGCAATAACAATTTGATTTAAATGTACTCCTTAACCCTCTAATCTTATGGCTCCAACGATTTCCAAAGAAATTATGTATACTTTAATAATATGAATAAGGAAAATTTACTCTATTAAGGTTAAATTATATGCATCGTTCGAAATAAAAAGAAATGAGTTAATATTGGTTTTAATTTAATTAATTTAATTAATTTTTTTTAAAAAGAGCTTGTTTTAATTATTCCTAAAATAGAATTAGTGAGTCTTTGACATGCTTTTAGATTTTCAACTGTAAAAGTAATAATAATAATAATTTTGTTATTATTATATTACGTGTTATTGCTCGCCACAATTAACGGCCCCCAGCCAAGAATTAAAAAAATTATAATTAGGTCGATAGAGATAAGTGTCACATTATCTGGAAGAATTACATGCCAGTTGTTAATTAATGAATGAAGATATGGATATTCAACGCGTAAGGAGGTATTATAAATTAATAAATGTTATCTATTCACATATTAATTAATATATTATTTTTAAAAATAAATGTGTTAATTAATTTACGGCATCAAAAAAATAAATAAAAATTTTTTTGTTTATTTTTTTTCATTTTTTGATCCAATAATTTTTCATAAATGTAAAAAGTACTCTAAACATTCAAATAACTATCATTTCTTTTTAAGCTTTTAAACGATACTTGATATGGAAGAAAACCTTTTCAAGTCCGTTGTAAACCAATATATGAAAAAAGTTTTTTTGTAACCAAGTTTAAAGATGTAACAATCATAAAAAATAATATAATAATGGGACGACCAATTATTTAAAATTAAACTAAATCAAATGAGAAAGGGGGGAAGCACTTAATAAAAAGACGCGAGATCAACTATAATAATAATAATATTAATAAAATTTAATATAATATAATATGATAATAATAATTTAAATTAAAAATTTTATCCAAAAATTGATATTTTCCCCTTTTTTTAAATTAAATTATAAATTATAAATTATAAATTATAAATTATTTAAATTATTTAAATTATAAATTAAGACCCGTTTTGTGTCGAAAAGTTTTTAATTTTTAATTTTTAATTTGACGAATGCAAAAATTAAAATTAAAAATTATTTCATTGTTAATAAAACCTTTGTCCCACATTTTTAATTTTTCATTATAGATAACGATCAAGCCTATTTATATATATATGTAAGGGTAAGGCTCTTTCTTTCGATAATCTTTTCTTTGTCTTTTATTTTTCTTCATATATTGTTTTCTATCAAAGATTTTTATTTTGGTTTTGTGGTAGCTCTCGTCGTATTAATTAATCAAATATATCACCATGTCGGCATATTTATTCCTTGCCAATCAGTCTAATCCTCAATATAGTCTTGAGCAACTACAAAAAGATATGAAGAGGAAAAAGAAACAACAGTCTCATTCATCAAGACATAGTACATCTTCAAGACATACTACCAATTCATCATCATCAAGTAGTATTAAAAGTGATAATAATGTTAGTGTTAAAAGTAAAAAATCAACTTCAACAATAACTCCTTCATCAACTTTTAAATTAACTTCAACTGCGCCTATAGCGTCACCTCAAATCAATAAATTAATATTTGATTTAAATACATCTTCATATATTGCTGCTCCAACAGGTGTACCCAATTCTCCATCAACTACCATATGTACTTATTCATCATCATCATCATCAGCTTCAACACCTTCACCAAGAACTAATATACCAACATCATCGTCTTCATACATAAAAGAATCGTCAGTATCGCTATCAACACCAACACCAATAATAACGCCAATGCCAATAGTTCAAAGTAAATATTCCAATTATAATGACAAGATTAATAATTTCCTACTTCATAATTCTCATGATAAACTTTTCATAATTAAAAATATTCAATTGTTGAGGTATTCCTATTTTGAGCAATTTATAAATGATTATTCCTATATTAAACAAAATGAATACAAGTGTGATTATATGAAACGAATCAAAGGACAAGTTGAAGAAAGCGAAGAAGAAGAAGAGGAAGAAGATAATGAAATAATATATAACATAAAAAATCTAGTAATTCATGAATATGAAGAAGATTTATTTAATATTAAGAAAAAGGAAAAACATAAAGAAATTCATGAAGAAACTGTAACCGTACAAAAGATTTTTAAATCCAACCAATTTTGGAATTCAATTTATCAAGATTTTAAATTTGAAAATTATGAAATGTATCAACAATTACCATTATTAAATAAATTACAAACATTTTTAATTGATTTTATTGATTATTTCTTTAATAACTTAAAAGGAAATGAGAATTTTTATTTTAATGATTTAAATTTTCAATATTTTAATTATATGAATGAACTATTAATTCAAGATATGTTTAATGAAAATTCCAATTCCAATTCCAATTCCAATTCCAATTCCAATTCCAATTCCGATTCAAAAATAATTATAAATCAATTGATTCTTGTAATAATTGAAAATTTAAAACTAATAATTTCATCATCAAGAAAATTAGATTATTTATATAATTTATGGGAGAATTTTTTAAATTATATTTTATTAGAATTAACTACCAAGGATAAACAATTAATTCAAGATAGACATCAAAGCGTTAGTTCCAATCAGTCTTCAATTCTTTCCAAATCAAGTAAATTAACCAGTATTACTAATAATTCTTCAATACAAGAGGATAATTATTCAATTGATGATTCAATTAAATTAAAGAAGAAGAAGAAATCATTATTTGGTAAATATTTATAGAACTAGTAAATAAATATCGTTTATCTATACCGAAGGGGCAAGGGACACAAAGTTTAAATTTAAATCGTTAAATATAAAATTTCTATATATATATATATATATACGTAAACAAATATAATATCAAATCAAGCACAAGTATCACATGGTAACCAAAAACTATTGGAATAAGTATGGTTAAAAGTTATCCAAATTTAGACCAATTGACAAGCAAATATAATATTATTAAACGAAAAAATTAAAGCAAATAAAGAAGTTATAATATACAAACCAAACCAATGAATGATAAGGCAAACCTTATCACAATCCCAATATTTTCGCTTAATAATAAGCCGTATCCCTGGATTATTTTATAATAGGGCGATTCAAATATGAAGTATGGATCCCCTTAATGTTATAGTTACGGTATGTGGAGTAAAAATAAAATAGAATATAAAATAATATAAAATAATATTGAATGTTAATAAAATAATATTAACACACACATATATATATATATACTTACAGATAATAAAAGTTTATTAAATTGGATTTAACACACATTCTTTTAATTTAATTCAATTAAACAAAAAATTTTTCATGACCGAAAAATTTCAAACTAATCAATTATAAATCATTGTCAGCCTCTTGTTTAGATGAATTATATAAATAAATAAATCTTTTAATAGAGATCAGTTACTAATTAATTAATCGATGATATCATCAGTAAATAAATAAATATTTAAATAAATAAATATTTTATTTCGTGTATGCAATCTATTACACATCCTAATTAGGAAATGGCAATAAATTTCTTTTTTTTTTATTTTTATTTATTTTTCTTAAATAAACTAAAATTAGCAGGTTTTTATTTTAATTTTTAATATGAATTGATATGAATTTGCTTATTATTGTTTTGTTTATTTGTTTGTTTTCCTAACCATAAACATCACTTGATTGCGTATAGCAATTAGTTACGGAATATATATATATATATATATATACATATATGATTATATATTTATAAACATATAAGGAGGGGCCGGTTGAATATAAATATCTCATATTATTCCTCTGAATTAACTATATTTTTATTCTACTATGATATTTTATATTGTCAACCGACTTCAATATACAACGTCATTTATTTTTCAAAACTTTCACAATATACTTAAATATATAAAAGTTTCTATTTGTGTTTTTATTTATAATATTTATTTATTTTTAAAACGATTTATTAGTGATATATATCTTTATCATACAATTTTAATAGAAGAAAGAAGATCAATAAGAATTTATTATGATTCCATCACCTAATCAAGATAACGCCTTGTTGCACGAACATGCATTCTACGATGAAGTTAAGGAAGATACTTCAATATTTAGTAATATTAAAAATTTTGATCCAAGTAAATTATTAACTTCAAATCATCATCATCATAAGAATAATAATTCAAATGGTATTAAATCATTCATATCAGATTTAAGCATAAAACAATATATTTTATTACTTATAATATTTATAATAATATTTTATCAACTTGGTTATTATATTAATCATTTTATTCGTCATAGAAGATTGCATAAACATCATCATCGTAGTAGTAGTGGACCAAAACTTGAAAAACCAGAAAATTTAGTATAGTCCAATAAAAAATAATTAATTTATAGCATTCTTTTTAATTCTTGTCATAATAGCATATAACCAGTTTAATATACACCTTTTATACCTTTTATTAATTATTTAGTTGTAATTGTACTCTTGCATTTATCCGTCTTATACTGGATTACTATCAATTTTATCAGTTATCTTTAACATTTCAATATCCCAAATATTCCAATCATACCATAAGATTGGAGGGAATATTGTAAATAAATGCCAAATTGCATGTCCATCAATTAATCTATGCCAAGGTTCAAATTCATAAATTTCAAATAGCACCCCAATTATTAACCAAAGATTTAAAAAAATGGGTAATAATGGGATTAATCTTGATGATATATTAATCTTTTTAAGAATTTTTGTTTCAAATGGTAATAATTGAATTGAATTATTATAAATAAAATAATTTTTTTTAAAAAGTTGATAATTCTTTAGTGATTGTAAACACCATAATAAAACTGAAAAACAACCAATTATTAAATTAAATGTTGTATTATATTGATAATCCCAATTATTATTTAATTTCCAAATATGTAATAAAAATATTATAAATAAACTAATTTGAAATAATTTAAAAATTCGTTTATATTTAAAAATTCCAAAATATCTTATAAATATACAATTAAAATTCATTAAAATTATTGCCAGAGCTCCAAAATAATCCAATGATTCAGTTATATTATTATCATAAATATGAAATATTGTACTTAAAACCCAACCAATTATTGAAATTAAGAGTAAATTAATATATTGTAAAGTCATAATATAATATTGATTATTATGATTATTTGATGAATCCTTTTTATTCTTATGAAGTTGTAATAAAACTTTATGAAAATTTTTATAATTAATAATTAAATTACCTAATGAAAAAAATGCTGAATAAAATTCTTGAATTCCAAGAATTCGAGTAAATGGCCATTTACCATAGAACTGAACCATGGGTAAATTATGATTTAATCTATCATCAGTTATTAATTGTTGACATTTATAATTACAATTCTTTTCACAATTCCATAATATACTTAATGGTGAATAAATATTAAATCGAGGATTATTAAAGGTTTCCTTTGTAAAAGTCAACGTCGGTTGTTCGACATTCGTGGTTGATCGTTTTTGCTTATTATTATTATTATTATTATTATTATTATTATCATTATCATTATCATTATCATTGTTTGATTGAAATATTATATTACCCTTATGAATAATATCTTGACCACCTTGTCTTTGATTTTCAATTTTTTCAAAGATGGTTAACTTGGAACATGATTCAATTGATGAACAAACATTAAAACAAGTTTCAAAGTCAGGCAATCGATCTCCTATAGATGCTTCAACTATAGCACTGGCCACGAGTAATAGTATAGTTAAACTATATTTCATATTATTATCCTTTATTATTTAATAGTTTTGATTACAAGTTTGTGTTTTTATTTTTTTTAAAAAAACTTTTTGGTTATTTAATCAGACGTGTGTCGTCGCCCAAACAATATTTTTAATTGCAAAAATAACAATTTATATAATTATATTTAATAACATATATAATATATTATATATATATAATTAGTATTTAAAGAACTATAGAAGAAAGAATAATGATTTGATTTATAATAATTTGCTTTTTTATTTATTTATTTATTAAATGTTTAGTATATATATAAAAAATATATTTCTTTTTTTTTAAAATTTAATTTTAAGCAATCGTTGAACCATTTTGATTTGAAGAAGCTTCATTTCTCTTCTTTTCATTAAATAATCTGGCTTGAACATCCACATAAATGATTGTAATCAAACCAATAGCCAAAGTCACTACAATCAAGGTGATGTTTATAGGTATTGGATTCATTTTAAATGTTGTATGAGTTAAATTATCTAAAATTGATTGACCAAAATTAAAAATTCCGGATATACAAATTATTGAACCATAAACAGTACCAAAAGTTTCAAATCCAAACACTTTGGCACAAAAATCACTAACTGTTGTATAAAATAATGGTCTATAAGCCACAAATATAAATACTCCTATTATACCTGTTAAAAAATTACCAAATAATCCTAAAATACCAATGGTTAAAGAAATTCCTAGTAATCCAATTAAAACAGTTACTGTTGAACAATTATCTAAAAATAATCCCACAAATGGAATTGATATAACCCCACCTAATGGTAATGCAATATCAAAGATTTTATTTAATTGTTCAGCTTTAAGGGATGATTGAAATAAGTAAGTATATTGAGTACTTATAGTAGCCACAAAATAATTAATTCTTAACATTTGAATGGTAGTAAAGAGGCACATTAAATAAAACCAGGGAGTATTAATTTGAAATTGAGCTGAATAACCATGTAATATACCAAATACACCACCACTATGTTCAATTAAAAAGTCTTCACCTTCTTCAACATATGGTTGTTTTAAAGCATCACCAATTGAATCTCTTCTCTTCAAGGTAGGACCAGCAGGATTAGTAAGGACATGTTGATCTAATAATGGAGAAGTTTCATCACTTCCAATTGGAGCAGGATGAGCCACAATAGGAGAAGTTTGAGGACTTAAATGTAAATGATGATCAATTTCATCATCAATACATAAAGTATTATCAGTTGAAGTTTTATAAGAATCCCAAGGCATAATTGAGAATTGAACAATGGTTATAAAAGTTGGAACTAATAAATATAATTTAAAAAAATTAGCTAATGTAAAACTTCCTTGACTTGATATATAAAATATTTTATAAATTAAAAATACGGCTGATGATGCATCAAATGCACCTGTAATTAATGCTAAAATTGTACCACTATTCTTTGGAAATGAATTTGATAACTGAAATGATGAAATATAAGCAAATGGTCCACCTAATGCCATTGATGCATAACCAATCATATAAGGATCAATAAAAGTTTCTAAATCTTTTGCATAAATAAATACAAATGAAGCAAAATATAAAAAGAAGGCACCAACTAATCCACAAACTTTTGGTCCATATAAATCTAATACTCTACCAATTGCTAAAGCTGAAACATTAGTTAATACTGCTGCTACAGTAAATATTAAATTTAATTGTAAATCTTGAGGAGTACATTTTGCACCAACATTATTATTGTTATTATCTTCATCTAATTTGAATACTTTACTAATCAAAGTATTAGTTAATGATGAACCAATTGGAATGGTAATTATACTGGTACTATTAATTGAAAGGTCACATTTATATTCATAAACATGTTCATTAATTAATACTGGTTTTAAAGCCGCAAATCCAAAGATTGGACCACCTGATAAGAGACACCAAAATATGGCACAAATACATTGAAGTAAACGACGATTCTTACTTACTTCAGTTGAAAGCATTGTGATGATAATAAAGGTGTAGTAATAAAATTAATGGTGATGACCACGATGAGGGATATGAAAATTAAATTAAATTAACTTAAATAAAATAAAAAAAAAAGAAGAATTAATTGGGAATAAATTGGGAATAATGAATGTGTGAATATATGTGGATACTACTTATACTATTAAATAAATAAATAATAAATAATAAATAATTAAATAAATAATAAGTAATAAGTAATAAGTAATTGAACAAGTTTAATTAAAGAAAAAGTTCGTAATAAAAATTAATGTCAAAAAATAAATTCTCTTCGGTAATTTCCCATAAACATTTTTTAATTGGAATTGATAAGAAAAAAAAAAAAAAATAAATTGAATTTTTTTTTTATTGACATGGCATGGCTTGCATTCGTAAAAATAACTTTAAAATTATTTTTCATTATTATTTTATTTAATTACTTTTATATTTATTATTTATCTATATATTACTATTACAAAAACTAAAAACTAAATGGGTCTATCTTCAAGCAATTAATACCTTCTTATCATCATCCGATTTTGTTGATCCATAACTTAAATCTTCAATATCATTAACATCTTTAAATATTTCAGGTTCAGGTTCAGGTTTATCAAATATATCAAACGATTTATTAGTAAGTTTACACCAAACATATGTTAATCCACCTCTAACCAATACTGAGGCAAATGTAATTAATAATCCTCCAAATGGAGCAATGACAAACGCACCAAATGCACCCCAATCATTTGGATCATAAATTCCATTCCAAATTAATAATAATCTACCACCATCTTGAGCATTACCATAATAAACCGTACCAAATATAAATACTCCTACTAATGCTCCTAAACCACCGGTCATAACATCAAATCCAGTAACGTACCAGAAATAAGTATCACTTAATCCAAGGAAAATAGCAGGAATAATAGCAGCACTAACCAAATCAGCAATAAGATAAATTTGTAAAATTGAATCGGCCACTTTAACGGCTAATACCACAATTGGAATCATAATTAATACTACTAAACCTCTTGTATAAATCATAGGTAATTTATTTCTAAATACATCATTAGAAATTGATGATACCATGGCTGATTGTAATGAATCAAATGTACAAGTTGATAAACAAATAACAAATATTATTACAAATGCAACTAACCATCTTGGCATATGACTTAATAAAATAAAAAATGCATTAGCTCCATTTTCATCATTAACTTGTAAATCTCCTGTCCAAACTGCAATAAATCCAGTAGAACCTACTAATGTTGTAATAATAAATGTAACTATAGCTGCAATTGATGTACCAATAAATAAATCTTTATTAGTCTTTGATGCAAATGTTCTTAACCAAAATCCTGCCATAAAACAATCATTGGTTACAATGGCAATAAATAATATATAAATTAATTGCCAACCTAATTTATTAGCTTTTAATAAATCACTTGGACCAATTAATGAAGTATCAATTTTAATATATGATCCCATACCTGCTGCACAAATAATTAATAATAATAATACCGTTACACCTTGGAAATTATCAGTTATAAAACTAACTCTAAACCCACCTAATGATGTATAAATAGTTGTAACAACACATTCAACAATAACTGCACCTAAAGCATTTAATCCAGTTAATGTTTCAATGGCTTGTCTAATGGCAGATAATTCACCCACCATAAATAAAAACATGGTTAAACAAGTAAAAAATGATAAATAAATTGCCGTTACAATTCCAAATCTTTGTCTAACCCATTCAGTTAAAATAAATCCTTCTGGACATTTTTTACGAATTATTGGTCCAACCCAAGCAAATCCAACAATTGGAATGGCACCACAAAGGGTATATACTAATAAACCATGTAAACCAGAAATATTAGCAATTTGTCCATAACTAGTAATAATACCACATCCCATAGCTAGAAATAAAGAAAAAAATCATGTTAGTAAGAGATAATTTATAATGATAATAATTGTTATTTAAGTTAATTAAATCTTTTTTTGAACAATCAAACTCTCCTCACGCAAGAATAACCTTGATCGAGTTAATATCGGTATAATCTCAGTCCTCACTTTTTATGGAGGACACCCGTTGTTTCATTGTTATTGTAAAAAAAGAATCAAAGTTAAGTAAGTAAGTAAGTAATATAACCTATATCTATTAAATGTTAAAGTTTAATATTATTAATAATAATAATTATTATTATTCTTATTATTATTATCATTAATAATATTACTGGTAAGAGAGGAGGAGGAGGAGGAGGAGAAGTTGTCAAATCAAAATAAAAAATTTATCAAAATAAAATAGATGTTTTTTTTTTTCTTTCATTAGTAAACATACCTGATGCAATAAAATTTAATGCTAATGGAATACCTCTTTGAGTACCATTTGATGATAAAAATTGTTCTGAATTGGAATATCTTAATGCTAAGAATATACCGGTGAATAATAAAAAGGCATAACTTAAATAGATTAAGGCGTTATTACCTTGTGATGATAATTGTGACATATTAATTAAATTAAATTAAATTAAATTGATAACTTGATTGAATAAAAGGAAGAAAAGGAAGAACAGAAGAAGAAGAAGAAGAAGAAGAAGAACAGAAGAAGAAGTATTTATATATTTATATTTATAAATAAATGAATCGAAGTCAAGTTAATAAATATTTTTTAACCTTGTGATGTGATGAGGATATCTTTCTTGGTTATGATTGAAGTTAATTAAAAATTAAATGTGTTGATAATTTAAAAAAAATGTTACTGCTTTAAAAAAAAAAATTTTAATTTTAATTTATTTTATGCTCTTAAAATGCTTTATGCGTTTAAATGGAAAAAGTTAAATTAAATTAAAAATTAACTTAAATTAAAAAATTTTAATATTAAAAATTTTTTTCTTTTAACCGAAAATAGACTCAATTTTTTATTTTATAATAAGAATGATATAATGGTTACATCAAATGTATCTACCAACACCACTAATAACAAAGTAACCAAGCCATCCTCATTATCATCCTCTCATGATTCATCATCCCATGTAAAAAAATCAGGTAAACTATTAGAAAAATTAGAAGATAATGTTTTATTAATTAATCAATTAAAAGGTAAATTATCTACTGATTCCAATCTTGATCTTACTATAGACAGTGATACTGAATTAGAAAAGAAACTAAGACAGAGTGAACGGGACGAGGAAGAAGAAGAAGCAGAAGAGACAGAAGATACTGTCCCTGATTGGTCGGATTCATCGAATTATCTTAAAAATATTGATACCAATCAATTTAGACAATATGAATTGGCTTGTGATAGAGTTAAACAATTTTATGAAGAGCAACATGCAAAACAAACGGTTTCTTATAATATTCAAGCTCGAATTAATTTTAAAACTAAAACTAGAGCTAAAATGTCAATTTGGGAAGGTTTAGAAAAATTAAATAAATTATTAGATGATTCTGATCCTGATACTGATTTAAGTCAAATTGATCATGCCTTACAAACCGCTGAAGCCATTAGAAAAGATGGTAAACCTAGATGGTTTCAATTAGTAGGATTAATTCATGATTTAGGTAAATTATTATATTTTTTTGATTCAAAAGGTCAATGGGATGTTGTAGGTGATACATTCCCCGTTGGCTGTAAACCCCTGAAAAAAATTATATTTCCCAATAGTTTTAAAAATAATCCTGATTTTTTGAATCCATTATATAATACAAAATTTGGTATTTATTCATTACATTGTGGTTTAGATAAAGTAATGTTAAGTTGGGGTCATGATGAATATATGTATCATGTTGCAAAAGAAAATTCAACCTTACCAATTCAAGCATTAGCCATGATAAGATATCATTCCTTTTATCCTTGGCATCAAGAATATGCTTATAGTTATTTAATGAATGATCATGATAAAGAAATGTTAAAGGCCGTAAAAGCATTTAATACTTATGATTTATATTCAAAATCAGAAGAAGAAATTAATGTAAATGATTTGAAACCCTATTATCTTGAATTAATTGATGAATACTTTCCAAAAAAGATAATTGAGTTTTAATTAGCAATGATTATTATTGAATTAATTGGGTAATGCTGGTCATGACTCTGAAGAATTCTTTAAAGACTTTGTATATATACTATACTATACTGTTATTATTTATTTATTTGTACTATTTTATTTTACGTTAATGTTTATATATATATATATATATATATGCTTTATTTTTTTATTCATATTTATTATTAAATTATATAAAGAATATCTATTATAATACAATTTTTTATTATTATTATTATTATTATTTACTTTTAATTATTCATTTTTCATTTTTTTATTTTTATATATATTTTTAAAATAATTGTATAGCACCGAAATATTGTTCAATACCATATGGACCAGGATCTTTCCAGAAATCATCAAAAGTAGTCAATAAAGTTATATCATTACCTACTACTGCTAAGATAGTTTGAATGGCAATGGCTTGATTTTCTGGAGTTGGAATATTTAATCCATTAGTCAGACCTTGAGATGGATAACCTGTTTCAGCAATAAAAATTGATTTTGATCCACATACATTTTGTACTAATTGTTGTTGTCCAAGTACAAATGTTCCGGCATCACTTGGAGCGGCATATTCATCAAAATATGAATGAGCATTAACTCCTACGAAATCTATAACTGATTCAGTACATAATTGTGGATTATCAATGAATGAATTTGGTGGTTCAGCAGTTGTAACTTGACCTGAATAACCACCATTCTGTAATTGTAATTTAACACTAGCAATCTTAGAAATTAATTGATCAACTGTTAAGAAATTATCATTAATTGCTTCATTACCAATGGTAAAGAAATCAATTACATCCCAACCATATTCAGCAGCATAATTAAGAACATCAGTAACTCCACTATCAATTGAATCAACTTCATTTTGTTCAAACCAAAATCCTTGATTTACTTTAATACCTAATTCGTTAGCAATTGGTAATATATTTGGGACTGAATTACAATCAGTACCATAAACTCGAATAAAATTTATTCCTTTACTTTGAATTAATTGTAAATCATTAGCAATTGTTGGTGGTTGTTTACAAGCTCCTGAATTTTCATAGGGTGAATAAACAATATATTTGGGTGGAGCCAATGTTGCAACCGCTGATGGAATGGATGAAAATGTTAATGTAGCTAACGTGGTGGTTGGAGTGGTACTGGTTGTTGTTGGAGTAGTAGAAGTAGTAGAAGTAGTAGAAGTAGTTGTTGGAGTAGTACTAGTAGTAGAAGTAGTAGAAGTAGTTGTTGGAGTGGTACTAGTAGTTGTTGGAGTGGTACTAGTAGTTGTTGGAGTGGTACTAGTAGTTGTTGGAGTGGTACTAGTAGTTGTTGGAGTAGTACTAGTAGTTGTTGGAGTAACAGTAGTTGGAGTAACAGTAGTTGGAGTAACAATAGTTGGAGTTACAGTAGTTGGATCAGCAATAGTAGTTGGATCAGTAGTAGTAGTAGTTGGGGGATCAATTGCCGTTGTTGGATCTTGATAAACAGAAGTAGTAGTTACTGGAGTAGTTGCCCATTGACCATCAGTTAAAGTAAAAGTAAAGGTGACTCCATTACTTATGAATATTTCAATGGGAGGTAAATAAATAGTAGTTGTACCTGTCGTGAAAGTCTGTGTGGTTGTGACTGCTGGAGCCGTATGCCATCTTGTCAATACTAATGGTAAAGGTATAGCAAAAATACCCTGAATTAAAAATATAAAAGTTAAGATTTGGTTTATTAATATCATTTTATTTTATTTTATTATGTGTATATATGTATAAGTTCTCTAGTATGTAAGGAACAGTGTGGTCTAAAAAATGAAAGTGAATTCGAGTTGGACTATGTGAGATTTTGAGATTTAACGAAAGTAAAAATAAGTTGGATATATGAAACGAATGTAGTGAGTTGCCAGAAAGTAATAAAGAAAGTAAAAAGAAGAAGAAGAAAAATAAAAAATATTTCACTTCTATCCACCTCGAGGGGTAGTACATTGTATATATACACATCGAGCTGCTTCAACGGACATCGTTGAAATCAGGTTTTACCTAGTAAGTTTACTGGTATATGCGTTTTGAATATCGAGACGATATTTTTTGCAATCTATTTTAGGTCGCAGAAATAATTCGTTTTTTTTTACCAGCAATAAAAAAGAAATTTTGTCTTTGCATAACAGAGAGAGATCCAGCAAAACATCCAAACTTCAATACTTTAAATTTATTATATACAGGATGTCCCTTTTTGGATCTCTTACTGCAAGTAACATACAAGATATTAATAAAAATAACCAGCTATTTTATTTTTATAAATTTAAAATTATAACTTAATTAGGCATTAAAAGTGATGAATTGGGAATGAAAGGAATGAATATACTTTATTTATGTATAATTATTATTATGAGGTGTTTATGTCAAATATGTATGATTATTGAATATGGGGAGTTTATGTCAAATAGTCAAAATAAAAAAAGGTGTGGTTTTTCTTCTTTAATTCAGATCCGATTTATTTTACTTTTACTTTTTACATTTTACATTGGCTGACCATTCCGTTTCAGTTAAGTTTTTTTCTTTTTTGTTACCCCTTGATTCTTCCAGCCTTTTTTTTGTTGTTTATAAGGTTATATAAGATCATAACCGATTAAATTGAAATTGATTCATGAGATCATACGTTCTATTATTTCAAATTATTCCGTATTTACGTTATTAGTATTATTATCATTATTATTATTAAATATTAAACGAGAATTATTTTTAGAAACTTATCTGAATAAAAGAAAAAACTAAATTAATTAGAAAAACATATGTAATATATATAAAGGATAAGAGAAGAGAAGAGATTATTGGGAATTTGATTGTTGGTTAACGTAATGGGCTAAAAAAAAAACAAAATAAAGCAAAAACATAAGAAAAGAAAGAAGAACTCTAGTATATACAGTAAAGTTAAAAAAGTTGTGTTTAAACATAAAAATTTTTTTTTTCTTGTTGAAAGAAAGAAATTCTGTCAAAGGATTTTATTATTCTAATAAATCAAAGATAATTCTTAATTTATCATCATTTATAACATCTAAATTATTTAAATATCTTAATAAGCTTTTAATTAATTGAATTAATTGAGGGATTGATAAATTTATAATGGCCAATTGTAAGATTTTTCCAATTGATACATTATGATTGGAAATAAATGTTTGATAATATAAATAACTAAATGATCCCATTAAAAATTGACAATCTAACCTATCAGTTATACCACCATGACCAGGAATTGTATCACCAAAATCTTTAATACCAAATGCACGTTTTAAACCAGAGGCGAAAAATCCACCAAATGGAGCAATTAATGAAGCAAATGTTGCTAGTATTGCCAGATGAAAATAAATTGGTTTAATTGATATGATTTCAAACTGTGAAGCGGTAGAATTATCAAAATATTCAATAATATTTTGAGGAATTTGATAAATTTGTGGTATATAAATTGGATTTGGTTCACAATGAGGAAAATTATATAAATGAGTTGATAAATTAATAGCAGGACAAATTAAATAATCTGATTGAGATAAAAAGAATGAAAATATTAAAGCTGCAATTCCTGTACAAATCCAAGCTCCAACAAATCCTTCAACCGTCTTTTTTGGTGAAATTTCAATTAATTGAGTTCTACCAAAAGTTATACCACATAAATAAGCAAATACATCATTAACAATAACTAATGAACTTGGTAAGAAAAACCAAATTATACCATTTAAAATATTATCAATTATTAAATGAGCTTGAAATACTACTAAAATTAAAGTCATATGAGTTATACATAATTGACCAAATTGAAATTTATAATAACCTTTTTTTAAAGTCCAAACAAAAAATATAAAACCTGATACATAAAATGAATAACTTATAAATTTATGATTTAAAATTAAAAATGTTGGTAATTTATAAGAATAAATTGAATCTTGAAAAAAATTATAAAGACTTGGAGCATCTAAATAATAAATTGTAGCAATTAAAAAATACCAATTTAATGATTTATTATAAGGAATTTTTTTATCTCTGGCTGGTTCAGAAGTTAATGAAATAATTTCTTTAAATGTTAAAATTTGAAATAATAATATAAGACCAATTAATGCTAAATGACCCGATGCTAATACAATAAAGAATCCAGCAATCATAACAAATGTCCAGATTGTTCTAGTAATAAATGCTTGTTTTTTCTTTTCCTTTTCATTTATAACAATATTACTCTTATTATTATTATTATTATTATTAATATTGTTAATATTTGATTTAGATGAATTATCGTCAATTGATGTAGTGGTTGAAAGAGCTGGAGTTACATTAGTCGATGTCTCTAATGAATCAATTACTTTTTCATTTTTTGCCATATTAGATATATATTATTATGATGATTATTATGGATGATATGATATGATATGATATGATATGAATATTAAATGATTATATTATTATTTATTTATTAAATTGTGTTATAATATTGAATGGCAAATTGAACAACAGCAAACAGAAAAAAAAACAATATTATTTATTATGATGAAAGTAAAATTATGTATGTATAAATTCAATTCAATTCAATTATTCAATTAATTGATTTAATGAATGATAAATATTAATTGAAAATTAATTAGATTAATTAATTTAATTTGATATTTTGATCTGTTGATCTGTTGATAGATTTGATTGATTGTTGAATAATATAAAATTATTTGTTGAATTGTTTAATAAATTTTAACTATGTATGAAAAAAAAAACTTCTCCAAATCAGGAAAAACATCCCAACTTCAATACTTAATGATAATATATATATATATATATATATATACTTAATAAATTATTATTGTCTCCTCTCCTATTTTCTAATTTTATCACATGCACTTTTTTAATTTGTATATACAGGATATCACATGATATACAAAACACGTGATTATTCACATGACACATGACTGGATGATTAGTTTCCGGGTAACTCTCTTCAACATTATACACAAAAATAAAAATTGTCATAACACCAACCCAAAAAAAAAAAGAAAAAAAAAAAATGAAACAAGGAAACAAAACAGTTTAAAATTTACCATAATTAAATAAAAAGAAAAAAAATACTTTATCATTTAATTATTATTTATATATCTTTATTATTTAAAAGAATATAAATAGATTATTAAAGTAATAGAATATAGATTAAAGAAAACTTATTTTACAGGTTTAAATTATATGTCAACTATCCAAAACTTAAATTCATTTGGTATGTATTAATCTTTTTATTAATTGTTAATTAATGTATTACACCTAAATTTAGATGATCTTATATGAGAAATCAATATCGATGAAGTTAGATATATATATATGGTATATATCATACATATCATATCATATAGATATCTATCTATCTAACTATCTATTTATCTATCTATGTATCTCCATATAGATCTCCATATATGTTATCTATTAATATCTATCAATATTTACTATCATTAATCCTCATTTTTTAATTTTATTAATTAATATGGCGGATTTGCGTGATCCCCTTTTAATTTATTTAATTAATTTAACACTAAATTGCTTTATCATATAATTTAAAAAAATCATCATTACTAACAAAACTTATTATAGATCCTTTCGCCGACACTGGTGATTCAGAAGCTCAGCCAACTAATTATATTCATATTAGAATTCAACAAAGAAATGGTAGAAAAACTTTAACAACAGTTCAAGGTTTACCAAATGAATATGATTTAAAAAAAATTTTAAAAGTTTTAAAGAAAGATTTTGCTTGTAATGGTAATATTGTTAAAGATGAAGAATTAGGTGAAGTTATTCAATTACAAGGTGATCAGAGAGTTAAAGTTAGTGAATTTTTAACTACTCAATTACAATTACCAAAAAAGAATATTAAAATCCATGGTTTTTAAGTTCAGTACCGATTTCCTTTATATATATATATATATATATATTATATTCTATGATGGAGTATAATAATTCTATATATATAAATATGGTTAGATTAATACAACTGTTCCAGGTTAAGGAGAAATTTCTCCTTTGATTTTTATTATTATATCCTTTTTTATAATTAGTATTAGTATAATTATTCAATAATTCCAACATTATTCAATAATTGCAGCTATTTTTACTATTCTAATTGTTATTATTCACTCTAGTTATCGTTTCTTTATATACATATATACACCCACAAAAATATTACTATTAATATTTAAATATAAATTATAAATTATAAATTATAAATTATATATATAAAATATCAGCGTTAAAACTAAAGCTTAAGAAGCTGCAAATCTTTTTATATACTTACCATTATTCATATCTATTATTAAGGTTTATAACTATTGAATTTAATATGCGGTAACTATAAATTATGCAGAAAAATAATTAAGCATAAATAACTTTTATCCTTTCAGTATTAGGAATCAATGACTATGTTTAACTTTTATCGAGGTTCGTCCTGCTAGTTGATGCAGCTAGTACAAACTCACAAATATTTAACTTGTGCAATTTGATCTTAATTTTAAAAATCTACAACATATCAAACCAATTCAAAATGAAAGTTCTGAAGATTCTGAAACCTAGGAAATCTCCAAAGACTGCCAGACCATTACGTTCCAATAAAGTTGAATGGCCAATTGAGATCATAGAGCTTATCATTGCTCAATTATATCCTGTTGATATTTATAATTTTATGTATATCAACAAGCGGGTATATGATATTTGTATGAAACAGTTGGTTAAAAATATTATTGTATACCCTGGTAGAGATAAATACTCCAGCATGGTTAGAAATGATTTTATTGACATTGAGACAAGCCGCGTAACTCCAGTCCATCAGGAGTTCACAGCAGTAGAAACATCAGCTTTTTTGAAAGCTCTTACCAATAAACATAAGTATATCAATGTTAAATATGTTAAGAATTTAATAATTTATAGTGATAATCTGATGGATATTTTAACTTACGACACATGTCATACTCATGATACATATCATGATGAAGAGATATATGAAGCATATTATACGTATGTTGAAGAGGAAGAAGATTATGACGATGATAGATCCGACGCATATGCAGATGATGATGATGATTATGATAATCTGGTTTTCAACTTTAATACGTCCCAAGAAAGGAATGCATACAATCGGAACCCATTGAAACATTTGATTGAACTACTTCCAGAAACTGCTTTCTACGTGGAACAAATTCCAGTCCATCATTATTTAATATTCAGAGGGTATAAGAATATCTTTTATCATAATTTGAATATTGAAGGTCTACGTGGATTGGAAATATATATTAACCCTCATATAACTGTTCCTGATAATCCTCCTTTGTCAGTGACTGAATTGTTAGTAAGAACAAGTTCAGTACAACAGTTAGATATAGAAGCTATTGAGAAATTAAGACCGTTATTCCCTAGATTACAAGCATTGAAGTATGTAGGATCAGAGGAGGGTACATTTATTATGGACCATTTGAAAGCAACTCAAACTGAATTTCCTAAACTTACTTCATTATTTATATATGAGATGTTTGACGAATATAGTTTTAAAACAGTAAGTCTAACGTTTGATTTTAAAAGAATTACTAATTTGGAATTATTTGGAAGTAGATATACTGAGAGGTGGGATCCTTATGATATAGCACCAAGCTTAGTGCTGCTAAAGTCATTGACGGTAAGACCACACGATGAGGATGAAGAATTTGAAGAGTTGGTTAAAAGTCTACCCAATCCCGAAAAAATGGAGAGTCTTGCATTATTTACTACTAACTTGGATTTGGTTGAAGAAGTGTTAGAATTATTTTTGAATATTAAAATTCTAAGAGTAAGGTGTCAAACTTACCTTCCTAGGGATGAATTAAGAAGTGTAACAATACATGAGTTTATGAAGAAGCTTGATCCTAATTATGAATCGGAGATTAATAAAAGTTTGACAAAGCAATGCCCACCATTGAACGCATATAAAGTTATTAGAAATAAAATACCTAATTTTGAACCTGGGTTTTATATGAGTTTTGAGCAATATGAATTTTATGTTCAAAGAGTTGGTGATAATTTTAAAGTTATTAGGATAAGCTAGATTGGTTAAACGGGTTTATACATGTGTTCCCTGTTAAAGAATTAGGTATATGAAAATAATTTGACGTTTTACAGAATTAGCTACAACTTAAAATTCGTAAATTAATGTAGTTGGTTGAGTGTTACCAAATTCAATTAGTAATTCTATGTTTGAAATAACTTCATGAATGCAGCAAAAAAAATTAAGCAGAGCATTTATAAACACAAAAATAAAAATAAAATTTTAATATAATAAATAAAATTTTAATATAAAAATATTAATAAACAATAATCATCCATTATGGCCGGAGATTTAAATTTAAAGAAATCATGGAATCCAAAATTGATTAAGAATCAAAAGAAAGTATGGCAGGAAGAACAAACCAAACTTGAAGAATTTAAAAATATTAAAAAATTACAATCAGAATTTAATCAAGAAGAAGAATATAAAAATTTATTAAAATTACAATATGGGTCAGATCTTCAATTTAATGATTTAAAGGGGAATGAGAAATTAAAGTTAAATAAATTAAGTTGGATGTATGATGATATGCCAAAAGAAGAAAATGATGATAAAGATGAAGGTGAGGGAAGGTCAGGATTTATTGAAAGTAATCAAGAATTCTTACAAGGTAAAACTCAAGTTGAAAATTTATTAAATGGTAGTAAATCGTTCAGTGCTTCTAAAACTAATAATAATCTTGATAATATATTGAATGTTGGAAAGAATGTTACAACAAAGAATTTAATTGAAGATCCATTATTAAAAATCAAGCAACAACAACGTAGTCATAGTCATAGCCAAACCCAGAGTCGTCATAATCATAGTCATTCACATAAATCAAGAGAAAGTTCATCAATACGACATTCATCTGATAAATATAAAAATGCTGATAAATATAAAGATGCAGATAAATATAAAGATGCAGATAAATATAAAGTTCATAAAGAATCATCATCATCTCATAGTAAATCATCAAAATCATCACATAGACATAAATCAAAATCAATGCCAAATTATTAAAATGTATATTATTATAATTCTATATTAAATTCGTTACCCCCTTCATTATATACTTTACCATTAACTTCCCATTCATACCATACTTTATTAATATTATTAGTTCGTTTAATTATAAATTCGATGTCAGTGGTTTTAGAAGGTTGAATTGGGAAATAAATTGGATACCATGAATCACAAAAGGTTGTCACATTTTCATTTATAATTTGAATGTTTAAATGTCCATATAAATTAGCTGAAAAATATCCATAAAATCCAGTAATTATTTGATTATTATGATTATTAAATTTAAGTTTAATGGTTTTTGAAAAATCGAGTTGTTTACTTTCAGGATGATCCCAAGTCCAAACTGGTTGAAAATCATCAATAGGGTAATACTTTGTTAATTTAATTAAATACGGTCGGTCTATTGGTGTATCAACACATGTATGAATAGGCTGTAAATAATTTGTATAACTTGAAGGAATCATTATACATGGGTGGTCATAGTTGTTATGATTATTATTATTATTATTATTATTAAATCTTGATAAAATTTCAGGACATAATTCATTATCGCCAAATGAACCTAATAATTCCGATATAATTAAATTTGGTTTGAATTGTAAAGTAATTGTTCTTATATCGTCATTAATTATAGAAATTTGATTATTCCAGACTGTTGAATTATAAGAATGTAAAACTTCTATACATTTTGAATTCTTTTCAATGGCATAAATCTTAAATGATTGATCATGATTAAGCTTACCATTATTAATATTATTATAATTATTAATAATATTCATTAATTTATGGATTAAGCCACCTTTACCAGGACCTACTATCAATATTACTAGACTAGTATTTAATTGTAATAATAATAAATCATTTATAGCTAATTCCATGGCTTGTTCATATTGATGATATTTATTAGTATCTTTTTCAAATTGGTCATATATTGAAAGATCTAGGTTATCCCGTAATGGCTGTAAAGGATCGATTAATAAATTAAAACTGGGATTATTTGGTTTAATTAAATAATTTTGAAATTTTGAAATAAAATCAATATGAGGGATTATTATTGGGATTTGATAATTATAAATTTGAAATAGTTTATTAATTAATCGTTGAAGCTGAAATGTCCAATTTAAATCAGCTTTAATTATCAAGAATTGTAATTTTTCAACGGTCCATAATTGTAATATATAGTTATCAATATATAAATCTTTAATTTCAAATGATATTTCAAAATTATGTTGTCTTAATTCTTCTTGCCAAAATTCCCAATAAAGAGTATTGTTTAATAATGGCAATTGTATTGATAAATGAGGTACAATAGTTGCTAATTTGATTAAATAAGGTAAAACAAGTTTGGAATCTGATGAAATTTTAACAGTAATACATATAATACATTTCAATTTATTTAATAATTGATAAAGTTCATTAAAGAATTCATCATAATGTGATAATATTGGAGGGGGAGATATAACTAAAATTGAATTTCTTAAGATCTGAGGACTTAGTCTTTCTAGCCACAATATCTTTTGATTATCATACTCAATATATGCTAATTGAATGGTCCGATTAATCTCAATAGTATTACTATCTATAGATAATCCATAATACATCTGATTATTATATCATTTCGTATCAAATATAAAAACATACGCGTCAAAAAAAATAATTTTTTTAAAATCACCACAAAAAAAAATTCCAACAAAAAAATTTTAAACGATTTATTTATTGATCGTTAATCAAACTTATATTCATTCGTTCAAACATATATATATATATATTATATACATCAATTCATAAGCAGGAACTACTTCATCATCAGCTTCCTCTTAATAAATAAATAAATAAAATTTTTTTTGTTCAGAAATTGAACTAATCCCTGCGTATCCTCATACATAAACATAATCAAACATCAAATATATCAAATATCAAATGCCAACTGCAAGATATCTAACCGATAATGAAAGAGCAAAGGTTCTTGAATTCCAAGATATGATTCATTATAGTCCAAGATATAGTGATGATACTCATGAATATAGGCATGTAATGTTACCCAAAAATATGTTAAAGGTAATTCCACAAGATTATTTTAATCCTGAAACTGGTACTTTACGAATATTATTAGAAGAAGAATGGAGAGGACTAGGAATCACTCAGTCTTTAGGTTGGGTTCATTATGAAACTCATGCTCCTGAACCTCATATCTTATTGTTTAAAAGAGCAAATAATTATGGTCAATAAGAAAAAGACCAAATCAAATCAAGATCATATACGAATTCACTAAGAAATGTTAATCAATACAATCCCATAAGTATTTAATGAGGTTAACATTATGATTACCCCCAGTACCTCACCAATTAGATTTAATCAAAGAAATCAAAATCTATCCCTCATATTGTGCATAGTTTTATATACCCCTAAAAACTCCTATCCATCTTTTATTTCGTTTAGTAAATAAATAAATTATATATGTATGTCTTTAGATTTCAAATGGAGGTATCCACTGTTACCCTTTCATCAATGATTTTATATAATATATGTACTCTAATCTAATATATAATATCTATTTAATAAAATCTTTTTTGTAAAAAGAAGAAGTATCATCAAAAAAATTTAATCAAAATGAAAAACTTCAAACGCGTTAACGTAAAGACCATTGCAAAAACTTCTTCATTTAACATTTCAATCAATCCATGAATATATCAAGAGGAATATGATATGATATGTCCGCATCAGTGTCAATATCATCAACTGTCCCAACATCGGCACCTCCAGTGTCAAATACTCAAAGAATCACACGATCAGAATTGAATTTATTCTTAGATGATATAGAACAAAATATTAATATTGATGATAATGCCGACTTTAAAAAGCTAATACTATACTTATTTTGCTTTACCAACGATAAGTTAATGCATATTTATACTGAAGATTCTGATGAAGATGAAGAAGAATTATTGATTAAATTAATCAATACTATTGAATTGGTCTTATCAAAACGATTACATCTTTTAAATATTCAATTACAGTTGGATGATTTCAAACTGATATTTCATCCTTCATCATCAACGACCCTTCTTCTATATGATTGGTCTATCCTTTTTGCATTACATCATATACCCAATTATCATAATAAAGTCAATGTTTTAAATCAAATTAAATCATTCATTATACATATCATTAATCTTGTAACTACAAGACTTCATAATTTAAAACATATAAAGCAATTAAGATCGAATTTAGTATCGATTCTTGACACCAATTTAAATCAGTTACTAACAAGTCTAACTAATAATCAAAAATTAATCCAAACTGTTCATTTATTTTCAATTTTAAATGATTATGATTTATCAATTAAATTATCATTAAATTTAATTAATTATCAATTAAAATTCGAAAGTTATAGTAGGAAAATATGGTTTATATTAAATGAAATATTCCCACCTGATTCTGATATTCAATTATTAGATAATTTAAAATCAATAATTATAATGAATTTAACTGATAATTTAGTTCTTTATGATTCAATTACTTGGAATCAAATTTCAATGGTTTTAACTTGGATAATTGAATATTTAAGATCAGATATCATTCTAACAAAAGATTTTGAAAAATTTATAAATTTAAATAATTCAATTTCATATACTTTATTAAAAGTATTTGCTTTATGTATTGATAAAGATATTATTGAAAATTTTATAAGTTGTCATAATTTAAGAAGTTTATTAAGTAAATTAAAGGATCCAATGTTTACTTCCAATTTACCAGCAATTATTTTAAAGTCATTACACATTATAAAATTTCATTATAATTGTTTGATTAATGA
The DNA here is from genome assembly GCA_030563665.1 of Scheffersomyces broadrunensis. NCBI lineage: Eukaryota > Fungi > Ascomycota > Pichiomycetes > Serinales > Debaryomycetaceae > Scheffersomyces > Scheffersomyces broadrunensis. The sequence continues at coordinate 253,977 of JAJMJS010000003.1, read as the reverse complement.
AAAATCCCAAATTATTGAATATCAAACTTCGCCAATTAATCAATTTATTATTACTCCATTTTCTGACTCAAAATTAGAATTACTTCGAAATAAATTATTAAATGAAAATTTGAATTTAAACTTAACTACAGATTCTTTGAGTACTATTAACTCTGATTTGATCAAACTAAAATTACTTGAGTTTATCATCCCATCTAAATTCAAATTTGAATCGATTTCAAAAACTAATAATCCCCTTGTTGGTCAATCTAATTTTAATGGTTTGGAATGGATCCATTATGTCAAAGATTTAATATCAACCCATCCGGAACTTTTCGAGGTCGATTATACCCTCTACACTTTAATAACGGCATTAGGTCATTTCCCTTGTATTGTTAATAATGATTATAATTTTAAAATTAATGAATGTACAAGATGTGGAAGTAGTCCTATGAACAAAAATTATTTTGATATTATTGATCCAAACAGAAAAGGAAATTATGCATCACAAGAGATAGTGATACTTTATGAAATTATTATATCAGATTTCTTGATTTTGAAAAAAATTCAAACGTTAGAAGACAATCCATTAATATGTAGTAATTTATTATTAACAATTTTTAAATTATTTGCAAGTTATAATCCTCAAGTAAATACAATCCACGATGAAAGGGTATTTAAATTCTTAATGAATTCTTTATCAAAAAACAATAATAGAGATGTTAGATTATTAGCTACTAGAATTTTCCCATTATATTTAATTCAATCAAAAATGATAACAACTGATCAAATATTCAAAACGATTTTTCAAAGAGTTGCAAATATTGATTTTACAAGTGAAAATAGAAGACATTTTGCTGAATCAACTATAAAAGCATTACTGGAATTAGCTATAGTTTCAAATGGTGAAAGATTATGTGTAATATTTATCAAGCTTATTGATTTCTTTGGTGAAAATAATGAGCAACATGTTAATTATGTTTACAATTCATTTATTAACATTGCTGCTTCAAAATCTTTAGCTCCATACAAGTTATTATCTCCTTATTTACCAAGTATTGCTGAAGTAATTATCAAAAAGCCAAGAATGTTTACCAAAGTAACAGAATTATTGGGTATAACAATGAAATTTTTTTTAAGTAGAACTCGAGAGTATACTACTCCAAGATTATTAGAGTATTACAAGCATGATTTTATACAAGAAATTGCGGAAGCTTCAAATTTAACTAAATTAGATTTGGTGGCTAAGAATCTATCACGAATAATCGCTTATTATCTTGTTAAAGATCCAAATATTAATGAGAACTATATTATTAATGTTTTATGTAACATATCTCCGAATTATAAATTAGTAAGTCTAGGTGATTTGATTTCAAAAGTTGGTGAAGTTACTTGGTTTATACTTTTACAAATTCAAGTTAATGAAGAGAATGAAATTATTAATGAAGATAGAATTTTAAATGCATTAGAATATGTGGCCAGGATTTCTTTACGACAAAAGAGTAAAGCTATTGATTTAGACTTTATTGTTTATCATTTAGGTGAAAATGTTTTAGAATTAGTTCAAAAGTTTAGTGAAAATGTTCATCATATAAAAGGAACAAAGCCATATTTAGAAAAGGTTAGTTCTCTTCGAGCTATTGAATTTTTAATTGATAAAAATATTCAAGCAGTTACAACGGCTCTTGGACAAATTTCAACATGTTTACAAGCATCCTTAGAAAATCCAGAATTTCAATATTATGCACTTCGAAATTTTCATGCTTTGGTTTTAAAACTTCCTCCAAGTCATTTAATTTCAATGATTGATATAATAATTTCTCTGATCTTTCAAAAATTTGAAAGTTTTGATAAGAATTCAAAAGATATTGCAGCTAAAGTATTAAAACAAATTTATGAAGAAATTAAAGATAAAAATAATAGGTATGCATTATATTTTCTTTCTGTACCATTCCTTGATTATCTACAAAGTAGTAATATTGTTGGCGGGTTTAAAAATATAAAGCAAATTTCAAGATTGGCTATTTTTCAAGAATTTACAAGAAGATTACAAACTAGTAATGAATATGTTGTGCAGCAAGCATTATTTGATTTAACTAATTATTGTCAACAGTATCAACTTAATTGTCAGACTGATTATTTTAAAGATGGAATATTAGAACCCTATATTGGAGAATTAATAAGAACTATTTTAGATACAGCTACAAAATTTAAGAATAAAAATGAAAAAATATCAACTGAATGTGCTAAAGTATTATCTATTGTTGGTGCTTTGGATTCTAATAAGTTTAGATATAAATCTATTAAACTGCAAATTGTTATAATTCAAGATTTTAAAGATTATAGAGAAAATAGTGAATTTTTAATTGATTTTATTGAAAATAGAGTATTAAAGATCTTTTGGGCTTCAAGTGATCCAGTAAAACAATTATTTTCAGCTTATGCAATGCAAAATTTTCTTAAAGTATTGAAATTAGATTCAAAAATATTAACTCCAAATAGTCAAGAATATCTTATAGATGTTTGGAATAACTTTAGTGATGTTGCAAAATCTACTTTAACTCCTTTATTATCATCAAAATATGTTGCACCAATACCAAAATATGAGCCTTTAAATTTCCCTCATTTTAAGTTAGGTATGAAATATGAAAACTGGCTAGTTAATTTTACATCTGATTTATTAAAAAGACCATCAATAAGTGTATTTGAGAATAGCGATGAAAGTCTGAAAAATTCAATTTTCCAAACTTGCTCTAAATTAATTCGTGATCAAGATATATCACTTTGTAATTATTTACTTAAATATGTTGCTTTGTCTCATATAATTAATGGTAATGATGCAGCTACTCAGAATATTAAAGATGAATTTTTGAATATTTTGCATACTGATTCAATGTCTACTTCTCCTGATAGAATCGAACTGTTGAAATCATGCTTTCAAGCTGTATTTGAAGTTCTTGATTATTTTAATGAATGGGTTTCTACTGCAACACAATATATGAATAGTTATTCATTAGACCCTTCGGAGTCTAACAAACTAAGGTTGAATATTAGATATGTCAATGATTTCATAAATGTAATCCCAATGGATTTAATTGCTATCAAATCAGCTGAATGTGATTCTTATGAAAGAACCATCTTATACTTGGAAAAATGTTATCGTGAAGGAAAAGTTGATGATTCCTTTCAACTTGATAATATAAATATAGTTACTACATTACAATCAATGTATTCAAATATTAATGATTATGATGCTTTAAATGGAGTTTTAAAGAAATTTTCAACTAATAATTTAAGTGAAAAATTAAAAACTTTCCAGTATAATGAAAATTGGTCATTGGCTCAAGAATCATTTCAAATATTAGGTACTACTGGTGATAATCAAGTTGAAAACAATACAAAACTTTTAAAGTCATTAAATGAACATGGTTTACATGAAGAAGTATTATCAATTTTAGCTGAAAAATGCGATGAAAGTACCTTAAACTCTATTCCATTGGATTGGGCCCTTGTTGGTTTACAATCGTCTGTTTATTCTGGAGATGTGGATGAAATTCGAAAATGGTTTTTTATTGTAAATTCAATTGGAAAACCACAAGATGTGGAAACTTTAATTAATTATGAATTTGCCAAAGGAGTAAATTTCTTATTTGATGGTAAATCAAATGATTTTAATAACAGTATGAATGATCTTTATAAAATTATAGGAAATAGTCTTGTACCGTCAATTTCTTCGAGTTTTTCAAGAAATGTTACATTAATGAATCAACTTCATTCAATTTATGATTTATGTTTAATTATAAAATCAGATTCAGATCATGATGAAGTATTGAAAAAGGAAAAGGAAACAATACTTAAAGCAAGATTGTCAAATATTGATCAAGAATTTGATACTCAATTGAAACTTTTATCTTTACATAATGTTGGAAATAAAATGAAACAAGACAATGAAAAAGTGTCTGAAGTTTTGATTTATAGTTCATCATTAGCTCGAAAAATCAATAGATTAGATATTTCAACTAGATCAATTGTGAAGGCAATGGCTTTAGATGATCAAGAAGCAAACACTGAATATGCCAAATTATTATGGGCTCAAGGAAAACAAACTGAGGCTATTAAATCATTATCTCAAATTATAACTGATGATAAATTATTGAGTAAAAAGAAAAAGGCTGAAGTTCAATTACAATATGCCAAGTGGTTAGATGAATCCAATCACTTATCATCGCTGGCTATAGTTAGTGAATATAGTAAGGCCATATCACTCTATTCGGCATGGGAAAAACCATATTATGATCTTGGATCATATTATAATAAAATTTTTGAATCAAGCAATGATCAGTCAGGATATTATGAACAACAAACAGTTAGACATTTTTTGAAATCGTTAGCGTTAGGAAGTCATTATATATTTGAAGCATTGCCTAAAGCCATTACGATTTGGTTAGATTTAGCTCAAAAGACAGGTCGGAATCGTGAAGCAGATCGAAAAGTCAATCAAATTGTTGAAGATATTAATATTTGTGTTCCCAATATTCCGCTTTATGTTTGGTATACTGCAATTACTCAAATTTTATCAAGAATTGTTCATGATCATATTCCATCATTTGAACTTCTATCTAATATTATGTATATGATAATTCGAGAATATCCTCGCCATAGTTTATGGTATGTTTTATCACATTCCAATTCGCATGATTCTTCTAGAAGAGAAAGAATCTCTAGTATTTTAAAGAAAGTTAGAAATAGTGATAAAATTCTTGGAGTTAATATTGATAAAGCTAAAGAATTATTTACTAGTTTAATTAAAATTGCAAGTTATAAAATCCCCAAAGCTCCTAAAACAAGAAGATTATCATTAAATCGAGATTTTGGAGTTAAGAATTTATTTGAACCATTTGAATCTTTAGTTATACCAGTGCAGTCTAATTTAGAAATCAGATTACCTTCATCATATAATCAAAAATTCCTTGCATTTCCAAGATCATCATCGATTACATTTGATGGATTTGATGATAATGTGAATATATTTTTTTCCTTACAAATGCCACGACAAGTTACAATAAGAGGATCTGATGGTAAACCTTATAGATTAATGGTTAAACGAGATGATACAAGAAAAGATGCAAAAGTTGGAGAATTTACAACCATGATTAATCGATTATTATTATCAAGCAATGAAACTAGAAAAAGAAGTTTACAAATTCCAAATTATTCAGTTATACCTTTAGCAGAAAATATGGGAGTTATTGAATTTGTAGCAAATGTTCAAACTATGAAAGGTATAACTTATGAACAACGGAAAAAAATGGGAAAAGTAATAAATGAAAGAAAAGTATTTACAAAAATAGATGAAGCTCAAAAATTACTTAAAAATTCAAATGGTAATAGTACCAGCAATAATAATAAAGATCCTGAACTATTAGGTAATTTAATTGATATATTTAAAAAGATTGTTAATGAAAATCCTCCAGTTTTACATCATTGGTTTATTGATCAATTTTCTGATCCATCGGCCTGGTATTTAGCACGAGCCAATTTCACTAGATCATTAGCAGTTATGTCAATTGTAGGATATATTATTGGATTAGGTGATAGACATTGTGAAAATATTCTTATATTTAAAAAGACAGGATCAGTATTACATATTGATTTTGATTGTTTATTTGGAAAGGGAGCAATATTACCTACACCTGAAATTGTTCCATTTAGATTAACCCAAAATTTAATAGATGCCATGGGAATTTATGGAATTGAAGGTACGTTTAGAATTACATGTGAAGTTACCGGATCATTATTAAGAGAAAATGAAGCACCATTAATGAATACTTTAGAAACGTTATTATATGATCCATTATTAGATTGGAAAAGTGTTAAAAAACCCGAAGCTCATTTATCAATTGTTCGAAGAAAATTAAGAGGTTTAGTTAATGAAAAGGAAGGATTACCGATGAATATTAATGGTCAGGTTGATGTTCTTATACAGGAAGCTTCTTCTATTGAAAGATTAGCACAAATGTATGGTGGCTGGGCTGCTTATGTATAGAGGTCATAGAAAGAAACGAAACGAAAAGAAAAGAAAAGAAAATATTATGTACATATTATATATATATCTCTAAATTAAAAATAATAAATAATCTAATAGAAAATAAACCAATTTTAAAAGTTTTCAAATACATTTGATTCAGGAAGATCTCTAGGCGGTAAATCTGGAGGTAAATTGTGCGGTGGTGGTGGTGGTGGTGGTGGTGGTGTTGTTGTTGTTGGTGTGGGAGTAGAAGTAGAAGTAGAAGAGACAACCGGTGGAGGAGGTGGTGGTTTTCTCTTTAAGCTTTGATGATTTTCAAGTTTAGTAAGTCCTGAAGTTGTAGCTTGAGTAATTGCCAAGCCAGTTGTTGGATAAGATACTGATAATTTTCTAGTTGGATTTAAACCTGAAGGAGTTGTAGGAATAGAAGGTGGTATATTAGTTGTTAAATCTGAATCATCCAGCTTTTCATTAATTATTGAAATGATTTCGGAAGTATCATCTCGTGGTGGTAATGGTGGAGTATTAAATATTGAAGGTTTTTCATTAATACTCAGACCTAAAGTACTTGAACTTACTTTTCTTGAAATATTACTATTATTTGATTTTTCACCATTACCAGTACTACCACCAAATATTGAATCTGTGTAAAGAATTTTACCAAAATCATAAGAAGGAATTGAATTATTAGCTGTCGATGGTAAAGGTGATGATTTTTCCGATAATGGAGGTGGATCAGTGAATTTTTTGGGTAATCTTCGATTCAGAATCATTTCAGGAGGTGAATAATTTTCATCATGAGAAGATTTATCATCTTTAAAATACCATTTTCCAATTTTTTTAAGAGTATTTATGGCGGCTGAATTTGAATTTGGTTGAGTTGAAGTAGTAGTAATATTATTTTCAAAATCTTCACCTATAGTAGAAGCTCGTTTCTTAATTCTTTTTGATAAATCAGTCAAGGTATGACTAATTCTTTGAGTTGAAGATGATCGGGCTGAAGAGGAACTTTTATTGGATAATTCTGAACGTGCATCAATATCATCGATTAAATCTTTATTATTATTATTATTATTATTATTATTATTATGAATTCCATTAGAATCAATTATTGAACTATCATCTCCATCATTTTCAGTTGTGGTTGTTGTTGATGAGGATGGACCTAATGGAGTTGATAAAGTTTCTGGAGTTTTATCTCGTTTTGCTTTATTTCTTTCCAGAGGATCCCAAATCCCGCCTCGATAAATTTCATCCATGGTTTCATGAAATACAATATCATCCCAATGAGGTAATACCAAACTTTCCTTAACTGCTTCTTTTAATTTTTTTTCAATATTATTTGTAATTAAAGTATAAGTTAATTGTCTTGAACTTATAATGGGTTCAATTTTTACATTCATAATTGGTTCTGATTCAAAACTATACCAAATTCTTTCGGTAGGTGGAGGTTTTATTTTAATTAATAATGGACCTTCTAATTTAGTTAAAGTAATACTTAATAATAAATCCACTTCTCTTGTTTTAAATCTTGAACCAAGATTTATATTAACTTTAGTTGAAATTTGTAATGATAAATTTCCATGATAAGTTATAAATGTTGATACTAATACTGTACCATCTGGAGAAATTTCTTTTAAACTTGGATAAGTTAAAAATGGAGCTGAATCACCGGGATATAATGATTTTATTTGAAATTTATCTAAAAATCCTGGTTTTTTAATTTTATTTAATTTTTTGGAAAATCTTATATATAAATAGTTTTCTAATAATTTTGTATTTTGTAATGATAAAAATAATCTACCAATTAATGCATTTAACCATTTTGTTTGTAATTGTCCTTCAGAACTATATAGTGATTGAATTAAATTAATCATATGATTAGTTTTAAAATGTAAAGTTTTAGCATAAATTGTAGGATTAATTGATTCATGTAATTCATTAGTTTTAGTGGCTCTAATTAATGCAAAATACCAATCTTCTTTATCAATATTTATATCACAATATAAAAAAAATGAACCCTTTGGTACTTTTTCTTCACCAATTGATGATAATTTATTAGCATTAATTAATGCAATTGATGAATTTTTGGTGAATAATTGACCATCAGTTAATTCACGAGGCCAAATTGATATAAAATAAGTTGATAATACAATAACATGTTTAACATCTTTTAAAAATTCATCCTTATAAAGAAATAAATTACCATGTTTTAAAACTCCAAAATATCGATGCTTTTTATGAGACGGTTTGGTGGGACTGGTTGAAGTTGTTGTGGTGGATGGTTGAGGTGGTAAGTTTGAAGTTGATTGATTCGAATCATCAATTATATCTAAATCATCATGGGCATGATTATTATTATTATTATCATTATTATTATTACTATTATTATTACCATTAAAAAGATTATAATTATTGTTATTATTATTATTATTTTTTTCATTAATTTTTTCATTATTATCCTTTTGAACTAATTTATATAATGAAGAATACGCTGATTTTGTATCATTTGATTCAATTATTGAAGTAGTTGAAGAATTAATATCATCAGTTGATTCAAGATAATCTTGAGTTACAATGATCCAACCTGATTTATAAGTTTCTAATCCCGACTGATTATTCTCTTCAATCTCGCCTGCCTTTAGATTGTCATCAATATGATGTTGTTGTTTATTATCAATGTTATTATTATTATTAGTAGTATTATTAAATTTATTATTATTATTGTGATCATTAATTATAGGATGTAAATATACGAATAAAAAAAGTAATAAGGGTAATAAAGTAAGACCACCAATCAAATAGACACTTAGCAATGTGATGAACCAACTCATTAAGGGTGTATATATTGTTTATATTAGCTATTAGATATTAGATAATTAATTAATTGATTGAATTGTAAGGGCATTTAATTTATTTACAACCATCATACGTATCCCTTTATTACGCTTCAATTTTAGTTTTATTGTGTGTGGATTGCTGCGACTCCTAAAAAAAGAAAATAAAAAATCTGATCACGCGTACCTAATCACGTGATTAGATTTTAAAATATCTATTTATTATATGAAGACCGACAAAAATTACTTAATTAGTAAAACACGACAAATGTCTCTCTTCTATTGATTTATATTAAAGGCGGGCATATTTATTTTTTCTGACGACATTGATCCGTGAAATTTTTTTTTTTTATGAGGCGGGGGAGGGGGAGAAGGGAACAACAAGTACCATAGTAATAATTAATTATTAAGTATATTGTGTGTATTAAGAATGGTTTATGGGTGATAAGATGAGATTGAAACCATCAGTATCAATGCAGAATAAAAGAAGCCATATTAAAACTAATCACTATATAAAGAATTGAAAAAAAAAAGACATATTAAAAAAGATTAATATATATAAAGTAAAAATAATTATTATTAATTAATTAAAATAAATAGGGTAAATAATAAATAGTCCACAAGAAATAAAATAAATGTAGATAATAGTAATGATAATGATAATTATAATATGTGTAATGATAATGATGATGACATAATGTAATGATAATGATAATTTTAAATAAAGAAATCGTTAATTAAAAAATTTCCTGTACTTATCATTTCACTAGCTTTACCTGATAAAATTGAATTTTTATTCAAAATTTTAAAAATATCTTCATTTTGTTGATCCATTATAAATTGATTATGATGATTGAATTGTAATTGTAATTGTGATTGTTGCTTATTATTAGAATTAAATGATGATTGTTGTTGATTATTATTATTATTATTATTATTATTATTATTAGTCGATTTCGATGCTATTGTTAATGCTGAGGATAATGATTGTTTTGGTAATGCTAAATTTAAGTTATTACTTTCTTGTCTCCAATGAAAACTCATCTTAGATAATGGTAATGATAATAATGATGATGAATGTGATTTAAGTTCTTGACCTTGTTGCATTTTATTAGGCATCATTATTAATGACTTTACCTTTTTAGGTTTAGGTTTATCAGTTGGTGAAAGATTTTCATCATCATCATCTTCTTCTTCTTCAATAACAACTTGCTCTTCTTGAATAACCTTTTCTTTGCTTTCAATTATATCATCATAAGAAAAATATTCATCAAATGAATCTAATTGTTGCTGTTGCTTTTTAGATGGACCTGAAAAATTAACACTTCTAAAGAATGGTACTTCATCATGATTATTATATTTTTGGATTGGACTAGATGGAGAAGTGGTGGTTGCTGGGGTTAAAGGGGAACCTGATGATGAATCCATCATTGACCCAGTCAATGAAGTAATACTATCATTATGATTTGATGATTGATGACGATGAGTTGAGAGAGATCCGGATCCTGACCCTGACCGTGATGAAAATGACGATGGTTGAGAAGAATATGCAGATTGTATTTGTTGTATTTGTTGTTGTTGTTGTTGTTGTTGTATTGATTGATTGAATTGTTGGGGCTTATTTAATAAAGCAAAGGATGAATTAGCATTATAAATTTCTATAGGTGATTTATTAAAATTTGAACAATATTGTCTTATATTATCATTTAAAATTTTAGTAAAATTTACTTGAGGTATATCTTGTTCTTCATCATTATCATCATCTTCTTCTTCCTCCTCCTCTTCTTCTTCACTGTCATCTAATAATTCAGGTGAGGATACAACAAAATCAGAATCTAAATCTAAATCTAATAAAAAATCATTATTCATAGTAGTTAAACTTAATAATTTTTCAACTGGATCAATTAAATCATCATTATTAATTATTTCATTAGATTGAAACTTTCTTCGTTTTATAATTTCATTGCTATTATTATTATTTATAGTCTTTACATCTTCATCATGACTTCTCTTTTTTAAAGCTAAATTATCGTTAGTTTGATGATTCTTTTTATTATTATTATTATTATTATAATTAATTTTTGTATCCTTAATATCCATAATATTCTTGACTTTAGAAGTCAAAGTACGAACACGATTAGACTTACGTATTGAACTCATTGGTATATAGGTAAGAATGAATCAATATGATATATAATTGAAAATTTGAAAAATTTATAAAATTGAATTGAAAAATTTTTTTTAAATACAAATTAATTTATATTTATAAAAAAAAATTTTTTTTTTTCCTTTATTTATTTTTTATTTTTATTTTTTTTTTTTATTTATTTTTAAAAATTTGTTATACGGAAATTTTTAATGGTTGAAAAAAAAAATTTTTTTTTTTTTTTTTTTTTTTTAATTGACGATTTTTAGGGAGGATAAAAATAAAATATCTAATTATAACTATTTACTATAATCAATATAATATAATAGTTAATTAATAAAGATAAATATATAGTTAAATAAATAAACAGTTAATAAGATGAAATATAATGAAATACAATAAGGATAATAAATTTAGAATAAATATTTTCAATTGAATTGGGAATTCCAATTAATATATATATTCATTTATATATTAATTTATGGGATATATGAATTATAGAAAGAGTATTTATTATTTATTATGTATTATATTATATTATGTTATATTTCCCCCTCCTGCCTACCGCAAAAATTAAAATTTTAAATTAAAAAAAAAAAAAATAAAGAGAAAATTTAATTAATAAAAAAATAAATAAAAAAAATAAAAAAAATAAAAAAAATAAAAAAAAAAAAGAAATAAAAAATAATTTATTTTTTAATCAGAATATTTTTTAATAATTTCTATCATACAAAACATTTTATGCATAGTAAAAGTATTAAATTAAGTAAATAATTTTTATTTTTTATTTTTATTCTTTTTTTGACGCCGCACAGGAAAAGTTTAATTGTTTTTTTTCTTTTTTTTATTTAATTATGAGGGAATCAGGGAAAAAAGTATTTGTAATAATTAAGAAGGGCTAAGGAAATATGACCTAACAATAACCAATAATAAATAATAAATAATAAAAATAATAATAATAATAATAATAATAATAATAATAATAATAAATTATTATTTACTTATTATTTCCTTCCTTTCGTTCGTGAAATTTATATTGGACCTAGAGTCTATGTCCGAATTGTAAACAATAATATAATAATAATAATATATAATTTTTAGGTTCTTTTATATTTCCCCCTCCCCATTGTGTACTAAAATAAAAGTTCCAGAATTAATATAATAATAGTTTTTATAGTTATAGTTTAAATATGGAAATATGTCAAAATAATAAAAATTTATAATATGGTCTAGTAAAAATATTATATTATATTATATTATATTATGTATTATACATTATTATATTATCAATTAAATGTAAGAGGGGATATATACAACCTTTAACCTTTGGTTAAAAAAAGTTCGTAAACCAAATTGTTTATTCATTGACTAACCATTATTCAATATTATTCAAAATTATTATTATTATTATTATTATTATTATTATTATTATTATTATTATTATTATTCACAAACCTATTCATCACAATCACACATTCATACTATCACTTCTTGGCTAGATGTATTGTCACCTAATGTACATTGAAAGTTAGTTAATAATAATATTTATTAATAATATTAAATACTTATTTGTCACAAGGTTTTTAAAACTAGTTTTCGGAATAAATCTATTATGTCAAAACTTATTTATCTATATTAACGTATTATATTAATCTATCTTAGATTATGAATGATTTAAAATATATTGAATGATAATATCTGATAAATCATTTATTTTAAAAAATTTATGTATGTATAGTTACATAGTTAAGACATTTTTTGCTAAGAAAAAAAAAATCTCAATCACCATAAAAATCAAATTTCTTTTTTTATAATTAATTGAAATTTATATCAAAGTTAACTATACAACTCTTATATGAAATATATATTGCCTATATGAGTAGTAAAGTGGTTATAACTTGAAATCTTCATCATCATTATCATTATCATCATCATTCATACATCATACATCATACAACCTACCACTACCACTGTTGCACAATTTAAAAAAAGTTTTTATTTTAAGTTTAAAACTGGAATTAGTAGATTTCAATGGTGATTGATTGTACATAATACATTATAAACATGAATCATTACTATTTATTATTTATTATTTATTATTTATTATAATTAACCTTTTTTTTCCATTTTAGTTTTAAATTTTTCAGTTTAAATCTCCAAGAAATTAAACCATGGTACTTGGAACTAAAATATATAAATTGTAAATCTCTATTATTCTGCTAAATAATACTTATAATAATTATCATAATTATAAATAAATAAACTTCTTATTATTATATTATGTATATGCTGCTAGGTAACATTGAATGGTTTTTTTTTCTTTGTTTTGCAATACCATATTGGATATTTTATTATGTATGTACATAATCACCTCTGTTTAGAAATTTTTACAGAAAAAAAACAAAAAAAAATTTCTTTTTTTTTTTTTCTTTTTCTTTCTTTTTCGGTGAATCAAAAATTAAAAATAAAATTAAAAATATAAAAAAAAATAATAAAAAAACAAATCTTCAAACCCCCTTTGATTAAATTTATCTATTTTCTTTTTTTTATTATTATTATTTTTATTTTTAATGACGGTAATTGTCCCCGAGGGTTGGGATCCTTCAAGTCTATTATTTATCTCTAATCTCTATTTTATGTTTACTTTTATTTTTTTTTTAGCTTTGATTTCATTATTTAATATCTAATCTAATCATAAATGCTAATCGTTAATAGATGTAACAATTACTATATCTTAATATTGATTTTCATTGATAGACAATAATAAATTATATATATATATATATATTTATAAAATTAATTTAATTTTATAGAAATTCATTATCTTTTTAAATTTTATCGGTATGTTAACCTTAAATTGGATTTTTAAATTATTTACAACATTGATTGATTATTATTATTATTGTTCTTTATTATTTATTACTATTACCATTAATATTATTATTATTTATTTATGTATACGTTTCAATAGTTATTCTAGTTCAATTTCCCCCCTTTGTTCTTTTTTTTTTTTTTTAATTGCGCTTAAATTTATCCCTCTATCCTTAAAAATTGTTTTGATAATTTTTAACTACTCCTCGTTAATCTTAACCCTCTTTAGTTATTTAATATAATCTCCTCAATAAATATATCTCCTCAAATATCTATATCTATATCTATGTTTATCTTTTTTTTATATTATTCTCTATAATAGGGGTTGTAATGTTAAAAGTTATATTTATTTATTTATTTATACCGTATATATAAATCGTATCACTTTTTAATTTTAATAATTTTAATATTACTAATAATTAATATTTAATAATAAATAATTTTTATTTCTATTTTAGTTAATTTCTTAAAATTCTTTTCTTATCTATAAAAAAAGAACAACAATATAATCCCTTGAATAAACGCAAACTATAATAAATAATTCTTCAATAAATTTGCCTTAAAAGTTTACTTTTGTGATTTATGTAAATTCATATATTCAATGCATATGGAACTTCTCTTGTATGTAAGATTAGGAGTAGTATGTACAAACAAACAATACTACTTTGAAGTTCAATTGAGACGAATATGTGCTGTTGTTATTGTTTACTCTTCTACACGTGTAATAATAATAATAATAATGAATCAATCAATCAATCAATCAATTAATTAATTAATTTTTAATTTTTAAAAAAATGTAACTTATTATTATTATTATTATTATTTTATGAGCATTAGCCACCTTAAACCAAAGCTTACTTACCAAAAGAAAAACCTCCTTGATTTTTAATATATTTATTATTATTATATATGTATGTCTTATGTATTACTTAGCCCAAATACCCAGGATTTTCATATATATATATTGTATATTTATTATTAATATTATTATTTCTTATTGTTCAATATTTTTTCTCATTGTTATTATCCTATTGTTAATACTTAAATATATATTATTATTATTATTATTATTATTATTATTATTATTATTTATTAATTAAATATTTGCATATATAAATTACTTTGATTTAAATAGTTCTTAAATGCTAATGGTCTCTTTTAAAATAAAATGACCCTATCCTTAGATCTTTTTTACTGTAAAAATATATTATTATCTATCTATTTAATGTAATTAATTAAAAATGGGTAATAGTCAAATACGAAAAATAAAAAATTATTAAAGCTTACGCCAAAATACACACACACATACGCACTAAGAATTGAAAAAAAGAGGAGAAATTGTTAATACTATTAAGTACCTATCTTATATTTATTTTTCTATTGTCTTAACATAAAATAATAATAATAATAATTGATCTTTTGGTTTGGTTGGTTGTATCGAGGGGGTACGGACCCTACAGAAGATATAAAAAAATATTTTGTATTAATTCCAAACCAAGGGAGACAAACCTTGCATGGGTATTAAAGAATGTGTAAGTCTATTGTATTGTAGGGGTTATTTAGTATAGAATGATTGAATGAATGAATGAATGATGATGGTGATGATGTTCGAGGAGATCAATTCCAATGGGGTTATGTTCCTTTTAATCCCCTTCTTCTTGTTCTTGGAAATGTACCGAATTAAAGGTTGTAGGTTTGTAGATTTTTATTTTGAATTAATTTTAATTTCAATTTAAGTTGATAATTGTGCGTGTTCAAAGTCCGAATATACTTTTAACACGTTCAATTATAAAAACTAAAACTAAAATTGATTTACAAAAAAAAAATTTATATTTTGTAATTTGTAATAAAATAACTTAAAATTTACATAATATTTTATTCAATTAAATTATTTTACAATTATTTATTATTTTACAATTATTTATTATTTTACAATTATTTATTATTTTACAATTATTTATTATTTTTTGTTTTACTTTATTCTTTTATTTAAGCATGCAGTTATAGGGATTAATGATTACGAATCCTCATGTATAAATAATGTATGGATCGGAAAAGTGTCCCTATGCTTGCTGGAAATATCTCATACTTTTTCACTCACTCACTCACTCACATTTTGGTTTTTTTGGTTTTACCTACAGATAAATAAATAAATTTTTTTTTTGATTTTCTTCTATATGTTAGATTCAGATCTAAAGATAAATCTTACTTCGATTCAAAATTAAAAATTGTAATAAAAATAAAATAACCAATATTATAACTAATTATTATTATTATTATTATTTTATTTCCTTATCTTTAAGGCATTTACTTACTGTTACTATTTTTTTTTTACCAAAATTTCATATTATTATTCTAATTATATTTTAATAATAAATAATAATAATTATTAATCAATTTTTTACTCCACTCTGAATCTCACTGTATCAATCTAACTCTCGAGTCCCCCACTGATTCTTTACAATAAATGGGGGAGGAGGGGCTAGTATAATAATAATATCCCTCGACATAATAATAATAAATAATATAATATAATATAATATAATAATGTAATAATAATATTAACAATATTTTCCCGTATTAGATTGATCCATAATAATTAATCCATAGATAAAGATTGATTCTTTTTTAGTAAGAAAAAGAAAAAGGAAATCTGATTAAATCTATTCTGAAACTTTACACGTATATCTTGAAATTTTTAAATTTAGGGTTAAGCAGTGGGCGTTAATCTCCGCTAGAAAAAAAAAGGGGTATTTTTTTTTAATGTAATTTGTGATTGTTTTTTTTTTTAATTAAAATTAAGTTAAATTAAAGAAAAAAAAAAAAGAAAAAAAAAGAAATTAAAAATTTTTTTTTCTTTCTTTCTATTACAGTTACGAGCTCTTAACCTTAGCTTAACAACCATTGCCTAATTAGGATCGTAATTGCGTTTATATGTAGGGTATCCTGTACATAAGATGTTTAAACATAAATAAATAGCAAAAAGAAAAAAAAAGAAATTTCTGTTTATCCTCGGTACACGACGCCTTAGAAAAAAAATAATTAAATTTTTAAATTAAAAAAAAAATGAAAAAAAAAAATAAAAAAATAAATTTGGTCTGGTTGAAATTTCTTTTTAAAAAAAATGTAATTTATTAACTATGTGTTAACTATGTGTTAACTATGTGTTAACTATGTGTTAAGATGAAGATCTTAAAGTCCCTTTTTTTATATTTATATTTATTTATTTACAGTATATTTTATATATCAAAGGGAGTTAAGAGCCAATAATCAAATCCTTCACCATTATTTATACAACTAATACTTATTGGTAAATCATTAGAGATTAGTCTAGATGAAAAGTTAATTTAATTAATTGTATATATTATTATTATTATTATCTTGTACATACGTACATATATTATATTTCATCGTCACTTAAACTTTTTAATATATGAAATAATAATATTCCATAACCATAAATCGTCAAGAATTAATATTATTTAAATTTGGAATTTCAGGTTTAAGGCAAGATTTTTATTTTTATTTTTTTTATATATTTATTTTTTCTTTTTTTTCTATTGCATGAAATATTAAAAAAAAAAAGAAAATATTTAATTCAATTTTTTTGAATATTTTACTGCTACTTAAGTAAGTAAAGACAGTAACTCTATAGACTCTGTATATGTATATTGGAAGAATGCAAAGGTTATGAAATTTCAATTACTATTTACTTCACTTACATATTATTCATCTTCTTTTATTTTTAATTTATTTAAACTACAACGCTTTTACAATTCCTATTCTTATTATTATGCATACCACATGATGCCCGCTAAGTTAACTTAACTTAAGCTAAGTTATTACCTTTAAGATAAAATAAGTTACATTAAATTCAATTTAATGCTTTTTAAAATTCAATATTATAAACTAATGTTTGACTTTGTCTATTGCGTCATTTTAGAACAAATTAAATTCTAGAAACTTAAACGGAAATATATCGATACGATATCCTAGAATCTATATCTAATAATATTGATAGAATTTAAATCGGTAATAGTTGAATTTAAAAAGAATAAAAATCAATGTCAAAAAAAGCAACAATAGAATAAATATTTAATTATTATTTAATTTTTAATCTATTATCTCGGTGTGGGCCTCTCCCCCTTGATTTTAATTTTTAACTATGAGGTCATTTTTCCATTCACACATTAAAAATATTATTATCTATTATAAGTATTAGACACTACAATTCCGTTGAATCCACTAAACTCCTGTCCCCATTAATAATATAAGTAATGTAAAATTGGAGAACATTGATAAGCTAAATAGATAAAAGATTTATAACTATGGAGTTAAGTACAATATCTCCGATACTTTTTTTAATTTATTATCTTCTAGCTAACCCTATAAAGATATTTCTCCAAGTACTCAAACAATTCCTCCTAAATTTGTAAATATATTCATAAACTTAAATTTTGAATTTCAATTATTGTGTATGTACATAATCACCACCTTTTAATTTTAAAGCGCAATCCCCTTATATTAATTAAAATGCTTTCGTTTTTACTTAACCTTTGGGTTTGTTAATTTTAAAATTTAAAATTTAAATTTAATATAAATAAATATATTGGGAATGTACATAAAATAACTCGGATCGGTTATAGGGTATATATATACCACTAACCCCCTTGACGTTTATTCTTTAAGGCGGTATCGTACATCATTAAAGCTAAGCAAATTGATAAGAGGAAAAACTAAACAAAAAAAAAAAGGAGGGAGAAAAATTACTAAAATTTACAAATTTTATCAGATAGGGCATCCCATACTATTCATTATCTAAGATTTAGAGCTATGAATGTCAAGTTCTTCTTTTTATTCTATTTTTAAGTTGAAATTCGTATGTAAAAAGTTTAAAATAAACATAAAAAAAAAATAACCAAAGTTCTGTTAGACGATTTTTTATTCGCATTGGTTACGTCACCATGAATGAATCCATCATTGATTTTAATTTATTCAATATAATTTACTTAATTAATAGGGGATATATAATGATAAGGATTAAGGAGTAATGATTAATAACCCCTAATCCTTATTTATCACCCTATTTCTTTTTAAAAAAAAATTGCTTTTTGCTTTTTAGTCATAACTCTAAAGTTTTATGAAATTCCTTGATAAAAAAATTGTAAATTGTACATTAACCATATTTTATTAAATTTTATATTTATTTTTATTTAATTTAATTTAATTTAATTTAATTTAATTTAATTTATTTATTACCATTTTATTATTGGAAACTAACAACGACACGGATAATATATATTCCAGCACTAAGAGTTTCGGGTAAAAGGTGAGACTCTAATGCTGCAAATCATACCATTCAATTACGCCTACTGCCCTGCTTTGTATTTGCGCTTTTATCATGAAACGAAATTTTCCTCCGGAGTTGTATGATTTGTTTTAACTTAAGTATAACCCAACCCTTTATAATAAAGTTGCCTTATTATTGTTTTTTGTCATTTACAAATGAATATTCTCTCATTTCATTTCATATCCTGTTTAACCTTTTCTTTATACATTGTACATTACATTATACATTGTAAATCCTTTTCTTTTATTTCTTTCTTTTTTTATTTATTTATTTACTTATTTTATTCCATTGGATACAAAAAAAAAAAAAAAAAAAAAAGAAAAAGAAATGAACATGTACATCATGTACTTGATACAAATAATTGTATGATTGTATAATGTATAATGTATACATCGGTAAACTGATCAAGTATACCTTGTTTTGCTCTATTTTCTAAAAAGAGAATCAAAAAAAAAAAAACTCAGAAATTTCAAAGCCCTATACGCACAAAACTAAAATTTGAACTTAAGCTTATAATTTACTTAGCTGCCTAGAATCCCATAGCATGAGGTAAAAGTTTTGTTATATTTTAGAAAATCTTATCAGTTCATTACAAGGTGTAGACTTAACTTCCGATGCTTTATAACTATCTTCCAAGTGGCAGGTCTTGTGCATCGTCAAGTATTAAAAAACTAATGCCAGAGATGGTTCACCATTATCAAATTATATGGGGAACTATGATGAAAAATGGGTACCTAACTATTTTGCAGACTCTTTTTATGACCGATTTATTAAAAAGTATCATCAGCTTTTCTTTTTCTCCTATACTTACCCACGTCCATCCAATATTGATTGTTATTAATTATATAAGGCATATGTCATTCTATTATTAATGGATTGTCTTTAGAAATGAATCAAATTAAAAATCGTAAGCCCTAACAAATAATTTTTTTTAAAAACCACAAAAAATAAAAATATTAAAACAACCGAGACAAAAAAAAAAATTTTCATTTCAAAAATTATAATTGTAAATTTCCTTTAATTGTTAAATTTACTTATCAGAGTATTATATATATTTGAACAAGTATGTATATATGCATCCATCCACGAGATGGATGGATGATTAATCCATTCATTCATTCATTTCATTATAGTCGAATAAATTACGATTAATATTTCTTTTTTAAAAAATAGATTTAAGATGATTATAATGAGCCCTGGAGGCTCTATCATAATATAAACCCAGCTCTTCGATAATTATTTGTTTCATGAGAAGAATTATAAAGATAGATGATTAAATTAATAAGAAGAGTATATAAACTGATTTGTTTTTGCAATTATAATGATAATGAAAATGATATGAAATTTTTTATAAGTTTTGGTTTTTACTAACAAATTATCTCTAAAAGATAAATATTCTTTTGTTTATTTATTTAGTCTTATATATAATTTTTTCTTTAATTTAATATATATATATAAATACATATTACTACTTAACTTGAAACTCTAAAGCATCTTTAATAACTCCAATTACAGCACTACTATGAATTTTTTCATTCCCTCCCTTTGAAATACCATATTCAATATCACTTAAACCTTTATAAATTTCAATTCTTGTTTTATTATTTAATTGATATTGATTTAATATTTCAATGAAACCAGTTATTAAATCAATTAATGCTAATCCTTTAATTTGTTTATATTTATTAATTGTAGAATATGCTGTTGTCCAATCATCTTTTAAAATTGAATCTAAAACAGTCTCAATATCTTGCGGATGGGGAGCTCCAATACATTCATATATCATATCTTCATTAATTTCCTCGTCAGCATTGGATATAGCTGCTTTACAAGCTTGTAAAACATTTAATGCACGTCTCATATCCCCTTTACTTAATTTTAATAATGCTGATTCAGCAGGTATTGAAATTGATAAATTTTCCTTGATAATCACATTTTTAATACGATCTCTTATAGCTTCTTCACTTATTGGATTAAATCTAAATCTAGTACATCTTGATAATAAAGCAGGATTTAATTTATGAGAATAATTAGCTAATATACAAAATCGAGTATTCTTAGTATATTTTTCAATAATTCTTCTTAATGAATTTTGAGCTACGGCAGTCATAGCATCAGCTTCATCTAATATAATTAATTTAAATCCTTTACTGAATATTTGCATAGTCGAGGCGAAATTTTTAATTTGATTACGAACAACATCAATTCCTCGATCATCAGAAGCATTTAATTCTAATACCATATTTTTATAATTAGTACCATAGATTTCTTTGGCTAATGCTATTATAGTTGATGTTTTACCCGTACCAGGTGGACCATAGAATAATAAATGAGGTAATCGACCTTCATGAACAAACTTCTTAACCGTATCAACAATATCTTGTTGTCCATATACTTCATCTAATGAATCAGGTCGATATTTTTCAACCCTTTTACAAAAATTGTTAGTAAATTTGAAATTGATAAACAAAACATATTAAATTTTTACACAAATGAATGCAATTTTATACATACCAAGGTAAATTCTCCTTAGAACCCGTCCTATCAGTCATTATTATTATATTATATTATAGATATTATATTATAGATATTATATATTATATATTAACTATTGTATATTAACTATTAAACGCGTTTTAAAAATTTAATTTTGATTTTTAATTTTGAAAAAAACCTGAGACCCATACCGCAACAATATATTTATTTAAATGACTATATAATTAAATAATTATATAAATAATATATAAAATATTGATAAAACTAATAATAAATACCAATTAATCTTTAATATATTTGAATTATTTTCAATTTCAAACAATTCACCCATATAATTACAAGTTGGATATTGAGTATTACCATTAGTCCAATAATAAGATAATGCAATTGAACTATTCCCTATCGGACACATAAATCCAAAATCTGCTGGACAATCTCTAACCATAGCTTGACAAACATCAATACATGGTAAAACTTCATAATACGGTAAGTCTGGTTCAATGATTTCATTTATAAATGTACTTCTTGATTGACCAATTTCTCGATATTTATAACCAGTTATATTTCGAGTTGAGCATCTTGGAATTGATACTGAACATAACCAATCTTTATATGAAGATGAACAATTTTGACATGATCTTATAGGTGAAAATATAGCATTTTCAATAGTATCACACGCAATTTGTTGTAAAGATTTTGAAAAATTTTGATATAAATTTGATGTATAATTATCATATTGTGAAATCATTTCTTGTTTAGAAACATTCGGCATTTTTGGTACCGCATAAGCAACTTTATCACAAAAATCCAATTCAAATATTATTTCACAAGCATTGGAATCTAATGTTTCAAATTGAAATTGACTATATACTGCTCCACCACTTGAATCTGAATTTTCTCCTAATCCAAAATTATTAATTAAATATCCAATATAAGTGGTATTAATTTCTAATCCTGATACATAAAATTCTTGTTGTAAATTTCCTAATCCTTCTCTAAATGTATAACTTGAATTAATTGATAAATTTGTTAAACTTGGTCCATTTCTAATTGCACACCAACTTTGATTTAAATTATTAAAATTATCTTTATGATTATAATCATAAATAAATAAATTAAATGCCGTATTATTTTCATTAATTGGATTTGTAAAATCAAAATTTTCAAAATATGATAAATTCCCAGTAACAATTAAAGCAGAATTATCATCAGTGTCTAATACAGAAGCAAAACTTCTACTATCCCATTGATAAACCAAATTATTCTGTGATGCACCAATTTGATAATTCCAATTAACTGATGAATTTAAATTAGATGGGGAATAAATTGCAATATAAAGTATGGGATTAGGATTTATTAAAGTTTCATTCTGTAAATATTCACCTAATGCTTGAAAATATCCATTTTGAAATGTAGCGTATTTAGTATCTTCATCGATTATTTGATCCAATAGACTAGAATTAAATGAATAATAAACTTCTAAATTATTATCTTGACCATTAACCTCTTCAGGTTGTGAACAAATATTTCCCGATAAAAATATTAAAAATTCATAATATTCACCTAAACCTGCAGTAGTATCAACTTGAAAGGAATAGAATTGTACTTGATTAGGATAGATTATATTATATAGTGGTTGGAATTCAATTAATGCAGCAGTTGGACCATTTACATCGGATGATTTAATTGGGATTTGAAAATTATGATTATTATATGAATTATCGTCAACATTTACATTATACACATCAGAATTTGGTTTATATGGTTTGAACGCATGGATGGGCGTTGTCCATAGTAATGCAAATAGTAGTAGAATTGGATTCATCGTTATTATTTTATTATTATTAATTGATTGATTGATTGTTAAATTGTTAAATTGATCTTTTATGATTTAAATGGCTATGGCAAAAATTAATTTTCTTGCGCTTCAATTTTTTCTTTTTCTTTTTCTTTTTTTTTTTTTTATTTTTGACATATGATTAAATTATGTGATTATGGTAATCATCACATTTACAGCTCTTGCACTATTTGATTTAGTAGAATATTGTACTGTAGTTTAGCATTTCAATAATTTAACTTCATAAGAAATTTGATAATGGTTTATAGTCAACCATGTTTAATATCCTAAAAAGGTTAGTAAATTAGTATTTAAAGGGTGCGAATTATCCTAAAATGATAAATGTAAACCAATTTATATCAAAATATTTAGTGAAACCTAGAGAAGTTAGTATGCTCCTATACTTTTGTAGTTAAATAAAAGCCTATACTTGATGAATCTCCTAAACCTTATAATTGTTTAATATCATACGTGATTTCCTTCCGTTCCTAGCGTCTATAAATATGAATGTTAGTAAAAGACCTATAATTAAGATAGTTGCTAAAGTCCTATAATTCATCTCTCAAAACCTCTATTGTTGATAAATACCTATCTTTGATAAACTGTAAAAACCTATAAATGGAAATACTATAATTGATTAGCTTCTAAACCAAATAAAATCCAATATAATTCCTTAGAGCCTATAATTAAGAAAGCTAATAGTCCTACCTATTTGTGTCTTGAAACCTATAAATTATAATGTTAATAAATATATATAAATAGCCTAGAAATAAAAGTGCTGATAAAATCCTATACTTAAGAGTAGAAGCCTATCCAGTTCTTAAACCTATAATTAAGAATATACCTAATTTCCAAAGACCTATATAAAAAGCAGTTAATAAAAAGACCTATAATTTAAAAGTTCAACTATACACCATTAGTATGCAGCCTTTATTTGAATTATCCGATTAACTAATAAAGATAGTTCAGGTATATAATCTAAAGCAACCACCTGATAATTAATCATTATTATTTATTACTTTTCTATTTGTAAACTTTCAATTGATCTTTAATATACTATTTGATATTTATGGAGGTATGGAGAGTGGGGGAGGGTTATATAGAAGGTTAGTAAATACCTATATGAATATAGTTTTGATATTTGGTATCAATTGATAATGTAGAAGTAAAAAGAAAGAAAGAAAGAAAGAAAGTTATTAATAAATTTTATAAACAAGCGCTTGGCGCATATCAATTTTTTTTTACAACCACAAATAGATAACTCAAAATTTTCTTTACATGAATAAATCAATATTTATTAAAATTATATAAATTATATAAAAAGTTATTATACTTTTTAATTTAAAAAAATTTCCAGAATTTCTTCTTTGACTTCTTTTTACTACTAAGATTACCATCATAATCATTTGAATTGTTTTGTTGAATTGGAGCAAGAGATTTTAAATCAGGATGAGATTTTAATGGTTTTAATTCAATTTTACCAAAATTATCATTATTATCATCATTTCCAACATCATGAGATAATGATTTTTGTAAAAGAGTCTTGGTAGATTGTGATTGTTTCTTTTTCTTTTTATTGGTGGATGGACTTTCTAAATTAATAAATTTTAATGATGAACTTGTTGGAGGTGGTGATGGTGATTGTGATGTGGTACTTGTAAATGTTAAATTTGGAGTTGAATTTCTTGGTGAGAAATCAGGACGACTTGAATGAATATTTATAAGTGGTACTGATGTTAAGGCATGAGTTAATGGATGAGTCGGAGATTCAATTGATGACACATCACTATTGGTTTCTGATTCTTCTTGTAATTTTCGTTTGGCATTTTCAGCATTTGATTGTAAAATTTTTTTCATTTCTTGATAACTTAATTTTGGAGTTGCTTTGGTTTCAATTGGATCTAACATTGATTTTGTCTTATATGGTACAACATCAAATAAATTAGATCCAGTTATTGCTCTAGCTAATTTTGAACCATTACCTCTATAATCAGGAGCAATTGATCTAATTTCATTACACAAATCTACTGATTTATCTGAAATTAATTTAATAGTATTTATAAATTGAGATTCATCAAATTTTGGAGTTTTAGTATTTTTAATTTCTGATAAATCCTTTTTATAATTATAATAAAGTTTTGAGATTTCTTCAAATGATGAATATGATTCTTCTGATGTTAAACTATTTTCTGACGTTATTGATTCACCATCACCATCACCTGAGAAATTATCAACTGAAAAATCATCAGTTTCATAACCTTCATCATCATCATCATCATCATCTTTATTATGATGATTATTATCTTCAAGCTCGGTTTCTACATCTTCTTCATCTTCTAAATTTTCATTAGACATTCCCTCTTCTTCTTCTTCAGCTTTACTTAAAGTTTCATCTAATGAAGACAATTTACTGGATGATGTTTCACTAATAGATTTCTTTTCTTGATCACATTGTTTTCTAAATTTTTCTTGTAATTTATATTCAAAATTATTCATATTAACTGCCGGTACAACAATAACTGGTAATGGGAAAAGTTTAACCAATCTATCAGTTAATTTTGAAGAATTCCAACTTCTTAATGGAGCACTAATTCTAAAATTTGGTTTTGTACCCGTACAAACTAAATTTGGCTCATATAATTTATAAATTTCTTTTAAAACATCTTTTGTTTTACCAATTACAATTTCAATAGTAATTTTAATGATTTTTTTAGGATTTAATAAGATTTCAATATAATCCATTAAATTTTGGGCAACAATTGGAATATTTTCTGGTTTATTTCGATGATTAAATCTTTGTTTTGGAGTTGATGGAGGTAAAAATCCATGAGGAGAATAAAAACTATTTCTTCGTTTATTAGTAGTTGGAGATTTAATTGAACAACAAACAATAATTGAATCACCATTTTCTAAAAAATTATTTAATATCCAATCTAATGCAACCCAAGTATGTTTTCTACCACTTATATAAATTAATATTGTTCGTTTTGGTAAAATTGGTTTTTGAGGTTTTAATAATCCATTATATAAATTATCAAAATTTTTATGTCTTTTAGTTAATGTACAACTTTTATGAGTTATAATTGGTGATGTTGGATAATTAGGTAATTTTGGTAAATTTTGTAAAATTGATGAATCAAGTAAATTTTCTAATTCGGTTGGAGTTGGTATAAGTTGATTAGGATTTGATGATGATAATGAATTTGAAAATGAATAATTATTAGTAAAATAATCATTGGTTGAATAACCTCTTACTGGTGAAGATAAGGGAGAATTCTTTTTAATAGTTCCACCCCCTGATAATTTTCTTTCTCTATCTCTACCTCTTTCACCAATTTTAATTAAATCCCAACCTAAAGAATCATCCCATTGTAATTCATCATCATCATCACAAGTAATATTAATGGTATCAAATGATACTCGATTAATTAATTTTGTAGGATCAGTTAATGATAATGATATTGATGATGCCTTTTCCGACAATTTAAATTTAATGTATCGATAATTTTCAGAATGTTTCTTTTTAAAATAATCTAATAAATCATTATATTCTTCAGGTTTTGAATGTTGATTATGATCAGTTTCATTATCTAAACTAGAGGAATGAATCAATGAATTCTTAAGTTGTTGTTTTTCCGTGGCAATTAAATCTGAATCACTTTTAATATATAATTGTTGAGATTGACTATGATGTAATAATTGTTGTTGATGATATTCTTTTTCTCTTTGTAGTTGTTCTTGTTGGTCTAGAGAGGTTGATGCTGATGCTGATGATAATGATTTTGATTTTGGCTTTGATGGTAAGGATGATGATGAGGATGGTTGTTGCTTTTGTTGTTGTTGTTGAAGGATAAGATTGTTATCTATAGATATTCTGTGAAGTTTTGACATTTATACAAACAAACCATTAAATAATTAAAGATATTAATATTAATAACAATAGCAAATATTTAGAAAATAATTAGGAATATATATATATACTTATATATTATATAATTGGTTTAAAATAATTTATAGTATAAATCAACCAATTGTTTAAGAGATGATGATGATGTGTGTAAAAATTCCTTTAAGGTGAGACTGAAATTAAATTTTTTAAAAAAAAACGAGATCTTTTTTTTTATTTACTTTATATTTACTAACAATGGTTATGAATAACCTAATTTAATTACCTAATTTAATTTAATTCAATATTGATTCATTGATTGATTGATTGACTTCTGTATAGTGAATATAATTACTATTATTAGTTACTTATATATATATATATAAAAAATATTTATTATGAGATAAGATTACCTTTCCTTAAATATCTTCTAGATTTTCAACATACAACTTCCCTCTACAAGATAATTACAAATCTACATATATAAATATCTGTACATATATATATATATATATATATATATAAGTATCTAATAATAATAATAATATATATATTATTGATTGGTTAATTTAATTAATGGGGTCAAAACATCTCTACCGCAGCACACAAAACCCAACAATTAACCTTATGTTTAAATAATAAGTATTATAATCTCGTGATAATATTATTATAACCATAATTTATTATTATATTATTATTATTATTATTATTCCATGTGTTAAATATCATACGTATACGTGTTTAAATAAATAAATAATAATAATAATGAAAATAAGTCATTTGGTTTGTTAACATATTGAACGGCTATAATTATATATTTATAAATAAATATAATTATAATTATAAATGACTAGTTAATTAATTAACCGCTTTCATAATCGGTACCTTATTATTATACCATATACCATATAATATAATATACCTTATATAATATAATATAAAGTTATTTGATACTGTGCCTCAAAATTTAAAATTTTTATTATACAGGAAATTAATTCTTTTTTAAAGGGTCATAGGAATACGACTAATTATGAAAAGATTTAATTAAATATTATTATATAAATAATCTATAATATCACATATATATATAGATAAATCACAAAGAATAATATAATCAAACAATATATTAATAATATCAATAATTTGTGTGTGTGTGTGTGTGTTAATGAATGAATGAGTTAAATTTGACCTTGCTATACGAATATACCCATCCCCACAAAAATGATTTCATCTAATAATAATAATAATAATAATAATAATAATAATAAAACATCACCAATTACTACCCCAATTAACACATCATCATCTATATCTACCATAAATGATAATCAATTATTAATATCATCTTACCTTTATAAAAAATCTTCTAAATCCAATCAATATAAACGATATTGGGTTGTATTAAGAAAATTACAATTAAATTATTATATTGATTCAAATGAACATAAACCTAAAAAAGTTTATAATATTAAGAATTTAAAATTCTTTTCAATTTTAGAAAATAAAGATGATAAAGATGGTAAAGATAAATTTCAATTTTTAATTTATACAAATGATAAATTATTACAATTTAAAGCAAATGATTTAAAAATTTTTAATAATTGGATTAATCAATTAAAATATTTTTTTAAAATTGATCAAATACCAATTGAATATTTATCTAATGATATTAAAAAAGATCATCATCGTCTTCATCATAATAGTTTATCTGATTCTTCATCATCCAGTTATGAATCATTAATTAACACTAATAATAATTCACCTCCTAATAGTAATAATAGCAATAATAATCATAATAATAATCATAATCATCATCATTTAAATGGCAATGAAAAATTATTACAATTAAGTAATTCAAAATCATCTGAAGAATATTTAATCGAACTGGGAAATTTAAAAATTTCTAAACATACTAATAATTCAAAATTAAAATTTAAAAAAGTATTTATAATTTTAACAAATTTAAAATTATATATTTATAAACGAAGTTTAAATCATCAATATATTTTAAATATTGAATTAATTAATATTTTAGAAGTAATTGAAATTGAATCAAAGTATAAAAATAATAATGATGATTGGAAATTTTTAATTATAACTCCTGAATTACATTTTATATTTAAGCTTAAAACTGAAAATGATTTATTACAATGGTTAAGTTGTTTTAAAACTTTAATTAAAAGAAATTTGAGTAATAATAACTAGATATTGATTGTTATCTTGTTTGTTCAAATCTCTTAACAATAAAGCTATATTTTAACAAATTTAATTCGAATAATACTAAAGATCTAATTACATCACTTTACTAATATATAATTAATATATAAATAATAATAATAAATAATAAATAATTTACGTTAGCGCAAAAAACAATAAAGCAAAAAATAAAATTTTTGATTATTTATAAGCATTTTAAAGATTTTTATATTAAATTATACAATGAATTAGGTGTAATATAACTAATAATTACAATAACAACAACGATGAAAGGTCATACATTAATATATGATAATAAAATTATCGAAGATAACGATGATGAATATGATTCAGATGATAATTCTGGAGAAGAATATATTGATTTTAATGAATTATTTGAGCCAAGTATTTTAAAGTATGTGAAATGGATTGAACGACTAAATGCTGAGGAAGGGACCATGAGTCTAACATTAAAAAAAGAAGAAGATCTAATAGATATAGATCTTCTACATCAAGAACTTACACCAGAACAACAAAGACGTACTATAGAAGAATGTTTTATGCAAAAACATCTTAGACAAGAAGAGCTCAGACAAGATGAACTTAGACAAGAACAGCTTAAGCAAGAACAACCTAAACAAGAGCTGGTGAAACAAGGACAACTTAGGCAAGAACAATCAGACGATCAATCGGAGGATCAAAACGAATCAGAAGATCAAGAAAATCAAACATTAATCAACGATTTATCCCAAATGTTTCCAACTTTAAACCTTTCCGATATTCAAAAAGAAACTAAAATATCAACCAGTCTTGAACAATTATTTGAGAAATTATATATTCAACAAGAATCACAAGAGCTACAGCAACAATTAAAAGAAGAACAAGATCAACAAGAGCAATTGGAAAAGGAATTATTCAATAGTAATAATAATAATAATAATAATAATAATAATAAGAAAGAAAATATTGCCAATTATTCTGAGAATACGTTAACCTTAATTGAAATGTTTCCTGATCAACCCATTGAAACTCTTGATAGAATATTAAAAGAATGTAATGAGGATTTACAATTAAGTATTGGAAAATTATTAAATTTTGAAGAACCGAAGAAAGTTAATAAGAAGATGTATAAACCATTACTTATTAATACGAACAATAACCATAAGAATAAAATCAATCAGTGGAATTCAATTGATAATGATACTAAGAAATTAAAGGATTTATTAAATATCCCCCAAGATGAAATTAAGAAATATATTCATAAAAATAATGGGAAATATATTAGTTGTTTAATTGATATAATTAAGAATTATAAGCGTCCAATAGATCCCGAAGATATTCCTGAATCGGAAAGGCTTATAACTTTCACTCGTGGTAGAGTTCCAGGCGGTGGTAGAGTTCAAAGAGGTGGTAGTAGTAGTAGTAGTAGTAGTCGACGTCATACTACTAATAATAATGATAATAATGATATTAGACAACCATCAATTAATCAATCAACAGAGGACCCATCTCGACAAAAAGTTGATAAAGGAATTTATCAAGATTTAATTGAAAATATTAATTTAAGTCCTGATAATCATTTAATTGATAAATCATTTATAAGTAATCTTATTGAATTAGTTGAAGGAAATTTAGATAAAATTATGGCTATATTAAACATTATAAAGGACAATAATTTCGAATGGTTGACGAGGACTAAAGCTTATAAACCAGTATTTAATATTAATATTAATAATAATAATATTAATAATAATAATATTAATAATAATAATAATAATAATAATCAAGAACCAATTGAAGAAGATGTATCATATAAATTTAAAAAATATAAAGGAATTAGTAGGAGTGGAAGCAATAGCAAAGAAGATGAATTAATTAAAAATAAAAGAAGTTTAATAAATGAGATTGATTTACATCGATTAAGTGTTAAAGATGCTAAAGATTTAACAGGAATGGTATTAAATAATTGGTGGAATGAAGAATTAGAACATCGAATTAATGAAGGAAAATTTAATAAATATGGCAATAAAGTTCAATTTATTGAATCGTTTAGTATTATAACGGGTAGAGGTATACATTCAAGTTCAGGTACAAGTATTTTAAAATCTACAATTCATCAATATTTAAAATCAAATAATTATTTATTTGAAGAGGAAATTGGTAGATTTCTTGTGGTAGGTAAGAGAAAATGAGTAATGAATATTATATATGTATGTAATCCTGGTGATTGGTATGTAATAATAATAATAATAATAATAAAATAATAATAATAATAAAATAATAATAAGTGAAATAAAATATTGACGCGTCTGAAATATTTTTAACGTAAAAGAGAGATTAACCATTAAAATTAATATATAATATTATAAATATTATAAATAGTATAATGCCGAGATAACGAAAGAGTCAAAACCGTCTAAATAAATAATAAACAATACACAATAAACAATAAACAATACACAATAAACAATACACAATAAACAATAAATAATAAACAATAAATAATCAAGAAAATAATAATTAACGGCTTTTACTCCTATAGTATAAAATTTTTGAAGTTTTCACATACATAATAAATAAACAAATAAATAAAAAAAAGAAGTTTATAGGTTAAAAACTAAAGAAGTTAAATATATTATATTTATTTAACCTATTTTGATATGGTTATTATATCAAACTAAGCAAAAGACTATATGAATTATATATAAATTATTACATATAAATATTATATAAATTATAGATTCCGGGTATTTCTTATTTTTTGTAACAAAATACACGACGATTAATTTAAATATTATTATTATTATTATAATAATAATAATAATAATAATAATAATAATACGTAAGTGTTAAATAATATTAATACACGTATTATGTAGATTTAATTTATTTATATAAGATATCATTAATATAATGTAATATAATGTAATATAATATAATATAGTTAATAGTTAATAGTTAATAGTTAATAGTTAAATATTTTATTATTCATAAATTTTTATTTTTTTTTTTTTTCCTTTTTTTTTTTTTTTTTTTTTTTTTTTTTTCCACCAACAACAAAATTATTAAATTAAAAAAATTTAAAAATTAAAATGAAGCAAAATAAATAAACAACAACAACAATTTACAATATAAAATTTTACTTATTTATCACCAAATATAGATTTAAACATTTATATAGATACGTATATATATGTATCTGTGGACCCTTTAGAATCATTTTATAATTGGATGTATCTAAGAAGAAATTAATCAAATATTATTCAATTAACAATTCATTCATTTTATACTCCCTCCCCCCCTCTTCCTCCTCACAGTTTTACTTTCCTTTAAATAATTATCATTTATGACAATAATCTGATATAATATAATCTAATACAATACAATATAATAATGACTTCAAACAAACAATCGTCTGATTCAAGTCCAATTACTCATACTCATACATTTATTAATGCTAAAAATTTAAATGAGGATGAAACTTTAAAATTAGGATCTCCAATTCATAATTTAATGGCAAAATTTCCTGATAAAATTGATGCCTTAAGTCCAATAAATAATTATAATGATGATGTTGACGTTGATATTGATGATCTTGTGGATGATCACGATGAATTAATTCAACATAATGAACAATTACATGTTAAATCAAATCAACAATCTGAACCACCACAACAACAACTAAAACAATCTGATGAAAATAACTTTGATAATAGTAATAATAGTAATAATAATAATAATAATAATAATAATAATAATAATAATAATAATAATAATAATAATAATAATAATAATAATAATAATAATAATAATACCCCATCGTTACCTCGAATGCCCGGATTCTTTAATGTAAATGGTTTACAAAATAATGATCAACAAGTTAAAGATCA
Organism: Scheffersomyces broadrunensis; assembly: GCA_030563665.1. NCBI lineage: Eukaryota > Fungi > Ascomycota > Pichiomycetes > Serinales > Debaryomycetaceae > Scheffersomyces > Scheffersomyces broadrunensis. Next base: position 220,461 of record JAJMJS010000003.1, on the reverse strand, counting down.
ATATCATGAATTAACTGAAAATTTAAATCATCATATTGATATCACAGCAATAACAAATAGTGCTACCACTACTACTAAGAATACCACCACTACAACTACTTCACCTCCTACAAATGATTATACGTCAGATTTTCAACTGAGTGAAGTTGAAACTGGTAGTGAAATAGAACATGAACATGAACACGAAGAAGATAAACAACACCATATACCTAATGTTGATCAAGAATTATCTCATCAAGATTCAAAGAAAACTTTATCATTAAAAGATTCAAACAACACAACTTTACAAGGCCATGACGAACACCAACAAGTTCATCTTCAAAATGATCAAGAAGAAGATGATGATGAATCAGCTCATGAAGAAATAATACCCCCGCCTGTTGCCACTACTCCAACTGCTTTCTCATCTTCAACTACTCCGAAATTAATAACCACTCCAGAATTAAATAATTATAAATCAGTATTGGATCCAGGTAAACCATTTTCAGTTAATACCACAGCTCCAACTCCAATTGATATTGAACAAATTTTACATGGAAATGAATATAATAAAAGTAGTGAATTTGAAATAATTTCAACTGATGATAAATCTTCAACAACTTCTTCCAATATAACTAATTTAAAATCGGATGCTTTACAAAAAATTCCAACTATTGATGATGAAAATATTGATGATCCATTTCCTCCTCCTACTGTACAAAGTCTTAATCAACAATATGATAGACAGACTTCTCAACTGACTGTTATAAGAAGTCCACCACCTCCACCTCAACAAGTATCTCATCATCAAACTGCGGCTATAACTCCTGTATTACAACAACCCTTAAAGTTTGCAAATGCTAATGCATTTGCAACTCCAAAATCAGTTACTTCTTCAAATTCAACCTTAAATAATAATAATACTATTTCTAATAATTCACCGTTAAATATTGGTACTAACAATATTATAAATCCTTCACCTCTTATAAATGGAGGTAATAATTCAAATAAAAATACCCCATCAACCAAAAAGTCCAGTCGAGTTAAAGGAGTATTTTCATCAATATTTGGAGGTAATAAAAATCGAAATTCTGGCTCATCATCATCTCATGATTCATCGTCAATTTCAACTTCGGAATTTAATATGAAAATCAGTACTCCATTTAATGCCAAACATGTGGCTCATGTGGGAGTTGATGATAATGGTAGTTATACGGGTTTACCAATTGAATGGGAACGATTATTATCTGCCAGTGGGATTTCTAAAAAGGAACAACAACAACATCCTCAAGCTGTAATGGATATTGTGGCATTTTATCAAGATTCTAGTGAAAATCCTGATGATAATGCATTTAGAAAATTCTTACCAAATGCTACTAATAATAATAATAATAATAATAATACTAGTAGTTCTTCAAGTTATAATACCGCTAATAATGGTAGTACAACCCCAACAACTCCTAGTACTCCATTCCCTGGTGCACAAAGTCCTCATAATAACTCACCAAGTAGTATACCGCAACAGCAAACTTCTTATCAGCATCCTGCTGCTCCACCAGTTCCTCCAGTACCAACTCAACAAGCTCCACCACCACCACCACAAGCACCAAAAACTCCTAATTCCAATTATGGAAATCAATTTATTCCTTCTCGACCAGCACCAAAACCTCCTTCGAAACAACAACAAACTCCACAGATAGCAATCAATGCTCCTTCACAATCATCAAATTCACCCCCATCAGGTCAGGGAGAAGATGTATCACCTCAGAAGAAAAGTTCATTCATGCCAAGATCATTTTCATCAAAATCTATTAAAACGATTAGAAGTAATTCCAAAAAGGGATCAGGATCGGAAAAGTTTGTTAATATACCTTCACCACCACCTGTACCCGTTCCATCGGTTCCAGCTTCAGTTTCAGGTCCAGTTTTAGAACCAGGAATACCGAAATCGAAATCTCACAGTCATGCATTGACTTCGGCTCAACAACAACAGAAACAACAAGAAAGTAAGAATATTGCTAGTGCCACAACGGCTCCATTACAACAAACTTCTAAATTTAATGAACAAGCATTAAATTATCCAAAACAAAGAAAAGATGATTTCAAATCTCATAGACCACCACCTCCACCACCAGGATCATCAGCATTGCAACAATCACAACAACAACAAGCATCTATTCTCACTAGTCCTCAGCAAGCATTATCTGATATAACTGCTCCCGTTTCAAAAGAAAAATACGAAGAAAAACAAGCTGAGCGTGAACGGTTGAGACAACAACAAGAATCATCATCACAATTACAACCGGGTATTTCATCACCTGAAATTCAACGAAAGAAATCCAATCAACAACCAGTTCGTGATGCCAAACAAGCGGCCATATTAGCTCAAAAGAAACGAGAAGAGAAAAAACGTAAAAATCAACAAATTATTGCAAAATTACAATCAATTTGTAGTGAAGGAGATCCTAATAAAATATATACTGATTTAACAAAAATTGGACAAGGAGCATCAGGAGGAGTTTATATTGCTCATGAATATAATAATAAGTCCAAACCAGTTGCAATTAAACAAATGAATTTAGAACAACAACCAAAGAAAGAATTAATTATTAATGAGATTTTAGTTATGAAAGGTAGTAAACATCCAAATATTGTTAATTTTATTGATTCATATTTATTAAAGGGAGATTTATGGGTTGTTATGGAATATATGGAAGGAGGTTCATTAACTGAAATTGTAACTCATAGTGTTATGACTGAAGGACAAATTGGAGCCGTATGTCGAGAAACTTTAAAAGGATTAAAATTTTTACATTCAAAGGGAGTTATTCATCGAGATATTAAATCCGATAATATATTATTAAATATTGATGGAAATATTAAAATGACAGATTTTGGATTTTGTGCCCAAATTAATGAAATTAATTTAAAAAGAACAACAATGGTTGGTACACCATATTGGATGGCACCTGAAGTTGTGTCAAGAAAAGAATATGGACCAAAAGTTGATATTTGGTCATTAGGAATCATGATAATTGAAATGATTGAAGGTGAACCACCTTATTTAAATGAGACTCCATTACGAGCATTATATTTAATTGCAACTAATGGTACACCAAAATTAAAAGAACCAGAAGCTTTAAGTTATGATATTAGAAAATTTTTATCATGGTGTTTACAAGTTGATTTTAATAAACGTGCTACGGCTGATGAATTATTACATGATAAATTTATTTTAGAAAGTGATGATGTAAGTTCATTAAGTCCATTAGTTAAAATTGCTAGAATGAAGAAAGCTAATGAAAATTTAGAAGATTAAAAGAGTCATACGCATTCCATACATACATACATTATTTATTTCTTTTTGTTTAACCTCTAAAACAATGTCTTATTAAAAAATTAAAATATACAACTATATATATATATATATATATATAATAAATAAAATAAATTAATAAATTAATAAATTAATAAATTAAATTAATATAAATTAATTAAATAAATAACTAAATAAATATTTAAATTTTAACAATTATAAACTTTCATTTAAAAATTTTGTAATTCTAGTAATACCAAAAAATTCATCAGAATTTAAATCCGATAATTTTAAATTTGGATTTCTTTTAAATTTTCGAATTATATGAGATTCAAAGAATAAACATGAATCATGAACTCCCCAAGGTTCAACAAAAACTTGAATACCTAATGATTTTTCAGTTCTTGGTTTAATAAATGTTAATTTATTAATATTTTTACCTTGAGAATCTCCGTATTTATATTTATCAAATAATGGTACATTAAGTGCATATTTTGCCCATTCTAAAATATCATCTCTAAATACTTCATCTTCACCCGTTATAATAAATACATCAGAATCAGGAGCCGTTAAAGTAGGAATTGTATTCCAATCTTGATAAGTATATGGTAAATTCCCTGGTGAAACAGTTAAACTTTCGAGATTGGCACGACCAACAATAGAATGAGCTCGAGCTTCATCACGAAATGAATCAAATTGTATCATATCTAATTCAGAATTATCATACATTGATTTACCAGGAACAAATTGATTATCATCAGGAAAGATTTTAACCCAAGGACTAATTAATACCAATTTTTTTGGATAAGGTAATTGTAAATGTTTAAATGATTTTAAATATTGTAAATAAACAATTGATAAATTACCACCAGCAGAATCACCAATAAACAGAATATTAGTATTACCTTCAATTAAAGTTAATCGTTTATAAGTATCATGTAATTCATGAATTTGATGAGGGATTGGAAATCCTTTGGATGCTAATTTATAATCTAATAATAAAATTGAAACTTTTGATTTTATTTGAGGATTTAATAATTTATAAATTGATAAAATTGATTCAACTTGTGATGGCATAGTTTCAAAATAATAACCACCACCATGAATATAAATTAAAATTGGATCATTTAATTTTCTATCTTCTTGTTTAACTAACCAATATGAATTTATATCATATTTTTTACCAAAATTTGGTAATTCTGATACTAAATTTCCATAAAGAAATTTAATTATACGATTAATTAATATATTATTATCATATAATAAAATATATTTACAATCTAAAGTAGGTACTGCTAATCCTGCTCGGCAAAGGGTTAACATTAATGATTTACTTAAATTATTCTTAAACTTTCTACCAATACCTCCATAAAATGGAAATGTTAATAAAACAAAAATTAATTTTATTGGTATTGTTAAAATTGCATATAATCCTAGAAGTGAAATCATAATTATAAATAATAATAATAATAAATTTTCAATCTGATAAGAAATTCAATTGAAAGTATCAAGACGTGTTCAAGACAAACAAGAATGTTGTTGTTATTCGTTTTTTTTCTGAATGGGAAATTATCAACTTTATATAAACTGGTTCGGCTATGTTTAAAAGGGTGGGGTTGTTTCAAAAAAAATTCGTTTCATTTCATATGCTGCGTATTGCTTGTGATATTTATATTAAGAAAATTTTTACCATTGGGTTCCACTGACAATTAACAAAGTAACTAACAAAGTAATTAACAAAGTAATTAACAAAGTAATGAACTTATAAAGTATTAACTAATAAACTATTACATTCGAGAAATTAGATTAAAATTTAGTCAATAATAATAATAATAATAAAAAGAACAAAAAAAGTGGTTGCAATTCTCTTTAAAAATTTTATTATCACTATCATAACAATTGTATAGTATAATTATATAATTATATAATTATATAATATATAAATATATAAATAATATAACAATGTCATATAACTTTTATTATAGTATCATCAACCATAATATATTCTTCATACTTAAATTGTGAAAAGACTGAAAATGCAAATGAAAAATAAATATAAACCGGGGTACCGGTTCTTCATTCTTTCATTCTTCAATCGTTGAGGGGCGGTAAATTAAGAATTTATAATAAATCTTTTTAATGTATAATAAACCTCCTAAATAAATTGCGTTGTGAAATGCGTTATATATATATATATATATATATTTATATTTATACGTAAATCTATTAATTTATTATAAATAATACATAATATAATTAAAAATGGGTTAATATTAAATTAATCATATGGAAAACAAATCTTTTTATATTGAGGCATTTTTAAACATTTTAATAATGTAAGGTACAAATCTGTAATATTAAATCTTTATTATTTAAAATTTATTTTAAGTTACATGATTCAAATTCTAAATATGGTATAAATAAAAGAATTTATACATATATAGACAAATATATGTATTTATATATATCGTATAAAGTAATCATTCAAATCACAAATTACAAATCACAAATCACAAATCACAAATATATATATATATACGTATCTCTTATATAATTAAACACATAATACTTCTATAAATATAATTGTAACCCATTGGTTACAAATAATTATATTGATTTACACAAAAGAAATTAATAATGATAATACTGATGCCAATATTAATTAGATTGCTATTTAATATTTAAATTACCTCAAAATAATAATTTAATTAAATGGGCAATGTTTAAAACAAAAAAAGTTTAAAAATTATGTTTAATTTTAATTTTAATTTTAAATTTTAAACTTAGTAGATATGAAATTTCAATATATTTTATTATACTCCTATATCTATCTAACTAACTTAATGTTATTATTATTATTATTATTATTATTATTATTATTATAATGTAAGTCAGAATTGATTCATGTATAGATCTTTTTAATTTTACTATGGTACTCACGTGACCAGTTTTAATTTTTTTTTAGCCGATTAAATTAAATCAAATTAAATTAAATTAAATTAAATTAAATTTTAAAAATATTTTTGTAATTAACGGTATTTGTTGATACGAAATTATTATATTGTAACGTTGTTACAATATAATATTAATAATATATTGTATTATAAAATAGATTTATATAGATAGCAATGTATACTAATAAATAAAAAATTATGTATGATAAAATTATGATGTCATTTCGTTTTTTAAGAAAAAAAAAATTTCTTTTCTTGTGCAAAAGTACACGACGCGTCAAACACAAACACAAAAATTATACCAAATACCGAATACAAACAAATATTTAAAACTTATAAATAATAAGATATATTTCCAAATTTTTAATTTTTAATTTTTAATTTTAACTTTAATTTTAAATTAATAATCATTTGTTGAAACTAATTAGTCATTCATTTATTAAAACATATATTTTAGTCTTTAACTTTCAATTATGACAATCACAGCATCAACTACCACAGTATCAAATAATCTGAATTCTGCTATTGCTTCACCTCAATTTCAATCTTATCTTAATAATGATGGTATTGATGATTTAACTCCAACCACAAGAAAACATCGTGTATCTTCATTATCATTATCTGACTTGAATCAATGGCAAAATGGTTTAACTAAATTATCCTCTTCTACTTCATTAACTAATCAATCCTCCAATAATTTAAAAAAAGTTGACTCATTAGCTAAATTATCTCGAAATTCTTCAATTATTAAAAGAAATCGTAAAACTGTTATTGATCATGAAAGAGTGGCATCTTATGCCTTTTGTTTTGATATTGATGGAGTCATATTAAGAGGTCCAAATACTATACCTGAATCAATTCAAGCTATGAAATTATTAAATGGTGAAAATAAATATAATATAAAAGTTCCTTCAATATTTGTTACTAATGGTGGCGGGAAACCAGAATCAGTTCGTGCTGAAGATTTAAGTAAGCGTTTACAATGTAATATTACTTCAGAACAAATCATTCAAGGTCATACTCCCATGAGAGATTTAACTGGGATTTATTCAAATGTTTTGGTTGTAGGTGGTATTGGTAATGTATGTAGAAATGTGGCCGAATCTTATGGATTTAAAAATGTTTATACTCCATTAGATATTTTAAAATGGAATCCGGCTGTATCACCATATCATGATTTATCTGAAGAAGATAAAAAATCTGCTAAAACTGTTGATTTTTCAAAAATTTCAATTGATGCAATTTTAGTATTTGCTGATTCAAGAAATTGGGCGGCTGATCAACAAATTATTCTTGAATTATTATTAAGTAAAAATGGAGTTATGGGTACTGAATCAGATTCAACTAATTATAATCAAGGTCCACAAATTTATTTTGCTCATTCTGATTTTATTTGGGCAACTAATTATAAATTATCAAGATATGGTATGGGGGCTTTACAAGTTTCAATTGCAGCTTTATATCGTGAACATACTGGTCAAGAATTAAAAGTTAATCGATTTGGTAAACCTCAAAAGGGGACATTTAAATTTGCTAATAAAGTTTTAACTAATTGGAGACAAGGAGTTTTAGATGAACATTTAAAAAAATTATCAATAAATGATCCAAATGCTTTAACTGATGCCGATATTATAATTAATGAACATGGTGAAGAAGTTATTAATCAAAATAAATTAGAAACTTATAATGCTGATGATGATAGTAGTAGTGATGGTGATGATATTAAAGAACCATTGGCAATTGTTACCAAACAAGATAAAATTACTTTGGAATTGCCTCCTGCTTCAACGGTATATTTTGTAGGTGATACTCCAGAATCAGATATTAGATTTGCTAATTCTCATGATGCATCATGGCATTCAATATTAGTTAAAACAGGAGTTTATAAAGATGGTACAGTACCAAAATATACTCCAAAATATCTTTGTGAAAATGTATTAGAAGCAGTTAATTATGCCATTGAAAGAGAACATGAAAAGGAATTGGCTGAATGGAATGAAACGGCTGGAAAGGAAGTTGATTCTGGAATTGATGATAAATCATCAAGAATTAATTTTGCTGATTTGGTTATGACTCCATTTGATAAATCTGAATCTCAAATATCAGTAACAAAATCAAAGTCAACAGCAACTATAAAGTCGGTTCATGAACATGAATCAATTGAAGTTCCTAATGTTTTAACTCAAGAAATTGAAAAAATTAAAGATATCGGGGTAAGAAAATAAATTGGGTTTAATAAAAAATAAAAAATACTAAAAAATATACAAATTAATAAAAAAAAAAAAAAAAAAAAATATACATGGATAAAATATATAAATATTGGTGATTTTGGTTTCATTTCTTTTAAAGTAAATAATTTTTTAAATTTTTAAACATATAAATATATAAAAATATATATAAACATATATAAACCAATTGTTATCTATTTTATTTTATTTTTTCTTTTCCTTTTTATCATCACATTAATTTCCAAGCCAAAAGAAAGCCTTTTCAATCTTGAAAGTACCAACAGTTGTAGCATTATCACTACTATTACCCACATAAACTTGATATTCACCATCTTGAACTGACCATTCTTGTTGATATTCATCAAAAAATGAAACGGATTCTTTTAAACTTAAACTTGTCTTGACTACTTGCTTTGAACCAGATTTAATAAATACCTTTTCAAATCCTTTTAATACTTTAACCGGTCTAATAACATCAGAATCTTTCTTACCAATATAAATTTGAACAACTTCAGCACCATCTAACTTACCGGTATTTTTAACATCAATTTGAATATTTAAATCATCTTTGGATTCATTGACATTAATTTTTAAATTAGAAAATTCAAAACTGGTATATGATAATCCAAATCCAAATGGGAATGCTACTGATCTTTCTAATTTTTCATAATATTTATATCCAACAAATATATCTTCAGAATACCAAACTCTACCTCTTTCAGTTTTAAAATTTAAATAAGCAGGATTATCACTATTTTTAATTGGGAAAGTTAATGATAATTTACCACTTGGATTAATATCTCCAAATAATACATCAGCAATAGCATTACCTCCTTCATTACCACCATACCATGCATGAACCACCGCTTTGGCTTTAGCTAACCATGGTAAGGTAACTGGTGTACCGGATTGATTAACAATAATTGTATTTGGATTGGCTTTTATAACGGCTTCAATTAATTCATTTTGATTACCGGCTAAATCCATATCAGTTCTATCAAATCCTTCTGATTCCCATTCTTGATTTAAACCAATATTTAAAATAACTTTATCGACAGATTTGGCGACTAATACAGCTTTTTCAATCTCTTCTTCCGGATTCAAAATCTTTTGTAATCCTAAATTAACTCCACCACCACCAGTTATAACACTTGATTCACCCTGTGCAATTGAAAATGTAGGTCTCGAACCAAATTCAATTCTAATTTTATAAGTCTTACCTTCTAATAATTGGATTTTACCTTTAACTTCATCTGAACCAGAATTAAAGAATGAATTACCTCTTCTTTGATTGGTTTTATTATCAACGACTAATTTATCATCAACATATATTAATGCCGATCCAATTACTGAAGCACTGAATTCATATTCACCGGATTCTTCAGGAGTAAAATCACCATCAAAATCAACATAAAATAAATCATTAATAACTTCTTCTTTATAATAATCAATTAAGAAAACATTGGAAATTTCTAAATTAAATTCATCAAATAAAGTTCTATTGGGTGTACCACTTGGTTCTTTATAAAATTTTAAATTATATCCTTTACCACCAGTAACTGGATTAATTAAATTAGGAGCTAAACCAGGTAATAATCTATGACCATTGGCACCAATAGCATATTTTGGTTTTTTACCATTGAGTTTTTCCTTTATTGAATCATAAGGAGTGGTAGTATAATAAGCACGAAGTGATGCAGAACCTCCACCACAATAAGCTGGATATTTAGCATTAGGACCAATGACTCCAATTGTTTCGGTTTTTTTTAATGGTAAGATATTATCTTCATTTTTAAGTAATACAATTGAATCTTGAGCTAATTTTCTTAAAAGTTTACTTGTTTCAGGAGTATTATTAGTAGTATCTTCCGGTCCACCTTCAATAACTCCGGATTTTAAAGAATATTTAACTAAATTTAAAAAGCTTTTAACTCTTGCATCAATATCTTTAATATGTAATTCTTTGGTAGAAACCATATGTTTTAATTCAGATACTCTTCTAAAATTGGCAGGACCAGGCATTTCAAGATCTAATCCATTTTCAATGGATTTATTATTGGTATAAGTACCATACCAATCCGACATAATTGTACCATCCCATTTCCATTCATCTCTTAAAATATCTTGTAATAATTTTTTGGATTGTGAAGCATGTTCACCATTAACTTTATTATAAGACGTCATTAAAGCCTTAGGATTAGAATATTTTAATGCTAATCTAAAAGGCTCTAAATAAATTTCTCTTAATGCTCTTTCTGATAATATTGAATTGGATGAATTTCTATCATCTTCTAAATCATTACAAACAAAATGTTTTATAGTGGCAGCAATACCTTCATTTTGAATACCATTAATAATTGAAGTAGCCACTAAACCAGTTAAATACGGATCTTCACTAAATGATTCAAATCCTCTACCTCCTAATGGACCCCTTTGAATATTTATGGTAGGACCTAAAATAACATGAGAGCTTTTATGTTTAGCTTCAACTCCCATTAATTTACCTGCTTTAAATAATAAATCTTTATCAAATGTAGCAGCTAAACCAGTACCGCATGGGAAACAACCGGATGGTGTACTATTGAAGAATTTAGTACCTCTAATACCATTGGGCCCATCACTAAATCTAAGACTGGGGATTCCTAATCTATGAACTGGAAACGTATGCCAAAAATCAATTCCAGCTAATAAACTAATCTTTTCATCAATTGTTAATTGGGATAAAACTTCTTCAACATTAAATTCTTTAGTCATTGTTGTGATTGAACGATTTCTATTGAATAATTGAATAATTGAATAATTAATATAAAAGTAATTTAATGGGATATTGTGCTTTATATATATATAAAAATTTCTGGGTTGTATTGAAAATTTTAACCCCACTGTTTAGTCGAGGAGTCATTTCCTAATTGGGAATGGTACCCTGTATTTACCCCCAACTTATTTTAAATCAAAAACTACATATATTTCATATATTTTTATATTTCAGAATTATGGTTTAACCGATATTTAATGCCAACCCTTTAAATGGGATTATTAATTAAAATTATTAAAAGCAATTGTCCTTCTTTTTAATTTTTATTTTTTTTTTAAATTGTTAAAATGAAAAGTGGAGAAAATTGCTAAGATATATCCAAATTACTTTTATTACTTCTATATTAGACAATTATAATATATATATATATGCTATTATTTATACTCTATTCCTTTTCATCCTTATAATTAATCCCCAATACCATGGAGGCATTATTAATATTCTTATTAAATCTGGTATTAAATCAAATCTCTTAATATTATAAATTTCTCTTGTTTTTAATCTTAAATCATTCTTTAATTTATTATTATTATAATAAATTTTTGGGAATAAGAAATATCTTATAAACCAAAATATATGTCCAGTACTGAAGCAAATAAAATGTTTCCAAACAAATAATGATTTTAATATTGATATATCAAATTTTAATAATTTTTCATGAATAAATCTTGGTTCAAATACAAATCTTATTATTATATTACATAATGGTAAATAAATAATTCTTAAGTTTATTAATCCAAATAATGGTATAATTATATTTGGATTTGATTTACACCAAATATATAATAGTGTATCATCTAATATTAAACCAGGTGATAAAATTTTATAATCAAATTTATAAAATCCAATTGTAATTAATATTAATAAACTAATTGATAATTGAAGCAAAAAATACATAAAATCAAAAGTTTTAAGCTTTTCCTTTAATTTATTTAATTTATTAAATTCTTCAACTGTTAAATCATTTATTAAAAAACTTGGAAATAATGATAAACTATTTTCAAATGAATCTTCTAAATATCGAACTGCTCTTAATGATAATCCAATATTAACTAATAATTCTGTTGACAATTCTCCAAAATAACAAAATCCAGTAATTAATCTCCATGGTTGACTTGAAAATGCTTTATCAGGTTTAAATACCATTTGTATTTTGTGATCTGATGATAAACTTGAATAAAATCCAACTCCCACTATTAAGAAACACCAGTATCTTGTGACTGGCGGAATTGATAACAACCAATCTCCTATTCGGTCCATCTTAATACTTGGTTGATTGACTGTGATTGATTGATTAACAATTGATTTGTGATCGATAATCAAGCTAAAGATAAAGTTGTCATCACCAGATTTTGAACAGCAGCAGCATTTAGAATTTTTTTTTTTTTTTGCTTTGTAAAATGTTTGCCGCTAAATTTTTTTTATTAGTTCTTTTTTTTTTAATAATTTTTAATTTCAATTTGATCTGGAACAAGTGTTATGAATAATGTACTCTAATATTAATATAGATAGTATTATACAACATACTGATGGGTATAATAGACAACCATCCGATCCAATAATTCAACCCTATGATTATTTATCAACTATTCCATCCAATAATCAAAATGTTCGTACTAAATTTTTAAACGCATTTAATTCATTATATTATCATATTGATCAACAGCAATTATTAGATATTATTGGAGAAATCATTTCAATATTTCATAACCTGTCCTTATTAATCGATGATATTGAAGATTCATCACTTTATAGAAGAGGTTTACCAACTGCTCATACCAAGTTTGGTATTCCATTAACCATAAATTGTGGAAATTTAATGTACTTTATTGCATTACAAAAGGCACAAATCGATTTACCAATACTTTATTCCAAATTATCAACTAAAGAAATTAATATGGATAAATTAAAATTTGAAACTCTGCAAGTTTTAATTGATGAAATGCTAAATTTACATCATGGTCAAGGTTTAGATATTTATTGGCGAGATAATTTTAAAATTATTTATAATCAAAATCAATTACCAACTATTGAAGATTATTTACAAATGATTAAAGATAAAACCGGTGGATTGTTTCGATTATCAATCAGATTATTACAATTATTTTCATCATTTGAAATTAAATATGATCTTATACCTATAGCAAATTTACTTGGAATAATTTATCAAATTAGAGATGATTATCTTAATTTAATTGATTCAAAATATTCTCATATGAAAGGTCTTGCCGGTGAAGATTTAATTGAAGGTAAATTATCATTACCAATTTTACATTGTTTAATTAATTTTAAAAGTACACCAATACATTTATTATTATTAAATACCAATACAAGTGAAGAAAGAAAATTAATGAAAGATGAAGTTAATCAATGTATAAATTATTTAATTAATGATTCAAAATCTCTTGATTTTACAAAAAAGTTATTAAAGGTTTATGAAATTAAAGTTAAACAATTAATTAATGACCTGAATCCTTTATTATCAAAGAATTCATTACTAATTCAAATAATCAATGAATTATGCAATATTTAAATTAATGGAACTGTATGTTTTAAATTATCACGATTATTTTCAATACCATTAAGAAAATCAAAGAATGAATCAATATCATAACTGTTAAATGAATTAATTAATAATGATGATGATGAAGTGGTAGGTATTAAATTGTCTATATCAAATCTATTAATCTCATAGTTTAAATTCTTTGGTATTAAATTATTTATTAAAGGAATATCAATATCATTTTGATTGGTTTTTATCATATTTATTAAATTGGAATAATTATTTTCAAGTATTATCTTATTATTAAAGGTATTATTATTATTATTATTATTATTATTATTATTTATTAGGTCTTTAAAATTATTTATTGCAATTGGTTTAATATTATTATTTTCTAATTGTTTAAACTTTTGTATTGTAGATTTTTTATTTGATTTAAAGAATTTTGGCCGTTTTGGTAAATTTATTCTTGAATCCTCAATGTTTATCTTTGCATCTACTTCTTTTACAGTGGCAAGCTTTCTAGTCTTTGATCTTGTATTCCTGGTAGGTATTACTTCAAATTCTTGCTTTTTAAATACATTATCATTTTTGTCATCATCATTCACGTCATCATCATCATCATTTTGTTCTTCAATTTTAAAAACTCGCTTCGATCTTCTTGGTGGGATATCTTTTTCTAAATCTTCTGTACGTTTGATTAATTCCTTATACCGTTTTATATCTTCATTAAGATATTCTTGTTTTATTTGTCTCTTTACTTTACTACTCATTTCTTGATTAATAAGAAGAAGAAGAAGTATTTAAAGAAGAAGTGTTAAAAATTTTCAATATTTTCACGTGATGAAATTTCCGATGGGCTCTTCAAAAAAAAAAGTTCGATAATGGATAACTTTCATTAATTGTATAAACCATATATCAATTATGTTATATTTAATTGGGTTAGGATTATCTCATGAATCCGATATTACGGTTCGTGGATTAGAGATAGTTAAAAGATGTAAACGAGTTTATTTGGAAGCATATACTTCCATATTAATGGCAGCAGATCAAGAAAGTTTAGAAAAATTTTATGGTCGTGAAATTATTTTGGCTGATCGTGAATTAGTTGAAATTGGATCAGATGATATATTGAAAGGAGCTAATGAAGATGATATTGCATTTTTAGTTGTTGGTGATGTGTTTGGTGCCACAACTCATACTGATTTAGTTTTAAGAGCTAATGAATTAAATATTAAAGTTGAAACAATTCATAATGCAAGTATTATGAATGCAGTTGGAGCATGTGGATTACAATTATATCAATTTGGTCAAACCATTTCATTGGTATTTTTCACTGAAAATTGGAAACCTGATTCATTTTATAATAAATTAATGGAAAATAGAAAAATTGGTTTACATAGTTTAATTTTATTAGATATTAAAGTTAAAGAACAAAGTATTGAAAATATGGCAAGGGGTAAATTAATTTATGAACCTCCAAGATATATGAATATTTCAACTGCTGCATCACAATTAATAGAAATCGAAGAAAAGAGAAAAGAACAAGCATATACTGAGAACACTCCATGTATTGCTATATCAAGATTAGGTTCTCCAACTCAAACCTTTAAGGCTGGTACATTAAAAGAATTAGTTGATTATGATAGCGGTGAACCATTACATTCATTAGTTATGTTAGGAAGACAAGTTCATGAATTAGAATTAGAATATCTTTATCAATTTGTTGATAATAAAGACAAGTTTAAACTTGATGTTGAAAGAGATCAAGAATTTTTTAAACCACCTCCATATGTTCCACAAGATGAAGATGATGATGAAGATATATAAAATTAAAATAGAATAGATAAAAGTAAAAATAAATGTACATATATAAGTTTTATTCTTTCTTCCTTTTCAATTCAATTTCTTGAATATGAGTAAATATATTTTCATGAATATCCCAAATCATCCAATCATACCAACCTAAATAAGCCGGGAAAATTGTAATTAAATGCCAAATAGAATGAGCATCAATTAAATCAAAAAATATTGGAGGAAAATCTAATATTTCAAATAATGTACCAAATATAACTATAATTCCCAAAATTAAGGGATATAATGAATATAATTTTGAAGATCTTGAAAAGAAACTTGGTAATATTAATGCTTTAAAATTTATATACTTTAAATGGTTATTATTATATGTTTTATCTTGTTCTAAATAATAATACTTTGAGTAAGTATAATAGCAAATCCCAATTAAGCATAAATTTTGTAGAATTCCAATAAATATATTAGCTCTCATATTATAAGTATATGACCAATCAATAATTAATCTTGTAATATGACCAATATAACTTATACCACAAATAAGACTAAATAAATATCTTGATTTTGAATTTCTTGATAAATAAAATTCAAAAACTCTTGAACCTAAAGTATGAAATCCTATTAATATAGTTAAACCTGCAAAATAATAATCCAAATGTTCAGTTATTAATAAATCTCGTATATGATAAATGGTTGAAAATATCCATGCAAAAATTGATGATAAATTCATTAAAATTAAATTCAAATATTGTTTTTTTAATAATTTATTATTATTATTATTATTATTATTATTATTATTATTATTATTATTATTATTATTATCAATTAATTTTAATTTATTCCTAATCTTTCTTAATCCTATTAAATGAACAATTAAATTTCCTATAGAAAATATGACTGATGAAAATTCTTGAATACCAAAAATCCTTAAAAATGGCCATTTACCATGAAATTGATAAACTTCTTCATGATTATTTTTTCTTTCAAAAGTTATAATTCTTTGACATTGATAATCACAATTACTTGAACAATCCCATCCTAATATTGATAAATGGAAAGGTAATGGTAAATCCTGGAATTTCCAATTTGAATTATAATATTCATTGGGATTTAATCTATAATAATATTTATTATTTTCACAAGTTATTTGAATACATTGATTAATACAATCTTGAGTAGCATATAGATCATCTCCTGGTGATGCAGTTATTTGAATGGGTAAGTAGAATAGTATTGATAGTATAATTGTTGTTAGTGCATTAATATTCATGATGGAGCAGTTGTTATTACGTCAAGTACTGCAACCAATTAAAAGAACCTTGTATCAATGTAGAGTGGAGGTATTCAATTGATGAATTGATTAATTGATTTAAAATATAATTTTTGATTTAATAATTTTCATCTCCTGAGATTTTTTTTGTCTTTTTGTTTTTTGTTACGCCATAAAATTTATTTTTACAATTAATTATATTTATTAAGATAAATCTAACCACTATTAAATATCTCAAAGTTGGTCTTCACAGTGATGTATAACTAGGGTAGTAAACTCAACAAATCGATTAATATAAGTTGAAATTATTATAAAAAAGAGTGACAAGATATTAAAAATGATTATTTAGGGGAATGCTATGAGAAATAGAATCGGATAAAAACTTCTTCTTTTCTATCTATTGAGTTAACCCATCATGAATCATCTAATCCAATGTCCAATCATCATCATCCTCTTCATCGTCGTTATTATTATTATTATTAATATTCATTATTCTCAATTAATTTACAATTTTATTATATATATTATTAAACAATATTCATTAAAGGCAAGCCTGTAAGAGTAATTATATATATCAAAATAATAATAAAAAAAAAATCAAGGACAAGAAATAAACAAAGCAAAATATTAGAACAATTACACCATTTAGAGTTCTAATTTTATAAATAAAAGGTAAACATAACATACACAGAAATGAAAAAAAAAATAAAGATAAAAATAAAGATAAAGATAAAAAGTAATAAAGTTTGATTTCAATTAAAAAAAAAGATGAAATAGAAGTAATAAAGATTTTTCAATATTTATCACCATATAAAAGTTCATAATTACCATAATCATGAGGCATGGTTGTTGAATCTATACCATTATGAAAATTAAATTGATCATCCATAGTAGAATTATTATCAATAGATTGATTGGAAGAAATAACTAAATCAATGGGTAATAATTCAGGAGATATAAAAAATTTTTGGAATTTAACCAATGATTCTAAATTATTATTAGGATCATTAATAAAATTATAATCATTCAAGACTCTAAAATCTAAATTTTCCAATTCTTTATCAAGTTGTTTTCCAATAAGTTCTTGAGTTATGGTTATATTAGAATCCTTTCTTTGTTTATTAATTATTAATACTTCAATTAAATCATTAACAATATCTTCATATCTAGCAGCTCCTTTATTAGTAGGAGTAAACTCTTTTAATATATTAGAAGACATTTTTAATGTATCAATTAAATCTAAATCACAATGATCATCATTATTAAATCCTCCATGTAACACACCAATACCTAAAACCAATGAACCATAAAAGCAACAAGTTATAATTGGATAACATTCACGTCTTGGACATTGTTTATAAGCCGTATTCATATAATAATTAACTAATTTTATTGCCAATATTGATGCTTTAATAGCCGCTTGATAAAATTGAATCGATAATTTACGATTCTTTAACAATGAAGCTGATGATGATAATGGATTTAATTTTGTTACTGCTTCAAACATAAAGAATGGTCTACTTAATAACATTATCCCCCATAATTGCATAAGATGAATTAATAATAAGATTGAAGTATTTTCATGATTTTCATTGTTTATAATTGATTCATTAGCTCCCAAAATATTATTAATTGATAAAGAATCATCTAAATTAATTGACCATAATTTTAATTCAATAGCTAATTTCTTGGCTTTATTAATATCAATAATTCTACCTTGATAAAAATTAGCCACGATTTTTCCAATTATATGACATATTCTAGTTAATTCAATTTGACATTTCGAATTAAAATCTAATGAAGGATTAGTACTTGATGATCTTAATGATAAAATTGGATCATCATAATCATAATCATTAATACTTAATGGACGACCAATAAAAATCAGGGAAATACGATCAGACACATAAAGACTTCTAAATAATTTCTTTTTATATTCAATATCTTCTGACTTATAATTAAATTGTTCATTAACAAAACTACGATGCATACCTAATGATTGAGCAAATTTAATAGCTAAATTTAAATGAATCCAAGCGGTTGATTTCTTTAATACGGCTTGATAATAATGAAATATTAAATAATGAGTTATAACTACCCATAATTCTGAATCTTGAATGGTATCTTGCAATAAATAGAGTGCATTTTCAAATAAAACTTGAGATCTAGGGGAATCTATTTGGTATTGTGTATAATGATTATAAATTGATCCAATTGCCAATACTAAATATAAAATGATTAATTTTTGTTTCTTCTCTTCAATTGGTATTAATTCATCATGATTATAAATCATATTAAAATAATCTTGATTAAATTGATTCATATTAAATATAAAATATGAATCATTTATATTTCTTTTAAAAAATTCAATATATAATTTTGAATCTTCATATTTTGGTAATTGATTATTTGATAATAATCGTTGAGGAGGTAAATTTGGTTTATCAATAACAGGACAGCATTGTAATTTTTCAGTAAAATTAGAGCCAGCTCCAATATATTGAATTACAACACTTCTTGACTCATATAATAATGATAATGGTGCAGTTTCTCCCATAAATCTAAATGTACCTGATTTATCATTAAGTAATATAACACATTTACCATTTTGATTTGAAATTCCTCCATCGATAGGTTCAACATCATCATTATCATTATCAATTTCATGACTTGATGATTGATTATGATTACGATTAGTAATTTTATAAGATGGGAATGTTGAAGGACTTGGGCTATTTTGATTTGAAGAAGAAGAAGAAGGAATTGAATTAAGGGAAAACGCTGATGATGGGGTTGAAGAAGTTGAAGAGCCTGAATGATGATGATGATGATGAGTAGAAGATGCTGCTGATTCTTCTTCATTTAATGGGAATGATAGTAAGGGTTGTAAAGATTTTGGAATATAAGTATTTGAAGGAGAATCAATCGATGGTGGAGTAGCAGTTGAAATCGAAGAAGTAGAACTTGTATCATCGTTAGGAGAAACAACTTGATGATATTGATGTTGATGTTGATGTTGATTGATTATAATTGATTTTGGACTAAGATCGTCATTATAGGTATAGTTGTTGTTGTTAATATTGCTATTGTTAATTAAAGGAATTTGATGATCTTGCTTTACTATTATTTGTTGTTGTTGTTCTTGATGTTGATTAATATTAGTATGATGAGTAAATGCCATTAAATGGTCATGTTGTCCTTGTCCTTGTTCTTGTTCTTGTTGTTGTCTTAATTTGGCCAATCTTTCAGCCTTTAAGGATCTTTTATCAACAATGGTATAAGTACATTCATAGCCTTTTCTAATACATGATTCACAAGGAGATTCTGCTGAACATTTAAATTTTCTCTTTTTACAAACATCACAAGCGGTTGAAACTTTTTGTCTCTTTTCGGGTGCCAATCTTCTAATTCTTTTCTTTACAGTTGACATAATGTTATTGTTGATGATGTTGTATAACTAAAGATGCTACTGATAGATTAAAAAGTGAAGTATGAAGAATGAATAAAATTGAAGAAGAAAAAGAAGAAAGAGAAAAAGAAAAAAAAAATGCATAAAAATTTTTAATATATATAAAATTTACATACACTTATATGTATATATATATATGAAATGGAAATGTGTGTCAATACTTAATAATCTGTACGAAAACTCCCTAAAAAATTTGAATAAAAAAAAAAATTTAAAAAAAAAAAATTAAATAAAAAAAATAAAAAAAATAAAAATAATAAAAAAAATTAAAAAAAAAAAAACAGAAAAAGAAATGTTTCTAAAGACCAAAAAAAATGGTTATAAAAGTAATAAAAATAATATTTTATAATAAAAAAGGGATCTTTTAATCTATGAATTATAAAATTTTAAATAACTCGTGTACATTATACATTTAGAAATTTTTAATTAACACATTTCCATAATATTAATCTATGAACATTTTAAAAATAACTTAATTAAGAATTATTAAATATAATAAATAATAATATTTTAAATAATAAAACTTTCTATTGTTTAAATATTTTATAATAATAAATTATTATTTACTTATTTATTTATTTTCAATTTCTTCGTAACAAAAATTTATTATTTATTATTTATTATTTATTATTTATTATTTATTAAAATAAAATTATATCATTCATTTTAAATAAACTTTTACTATAATAAATAAATAAATAAATAAATAAATAAATAAATAAAATAAATACATACATACATACATAACCTTAAATCAGTCTATTCTATTCTAACCAAAATTAAATTTAAATCAAAAGAACAACTAACTAACTAACATACGTAATCATATATATTAGCTAATTGCAAAATTTTATATATATATATATATTGGTTATATATAATTTAGAAAAAACTTCTATTTATCATAACCCATTCTTTGATGTGAAATTTCTTTTTTAATTTTATTATTATATTTTACTTTATTTATTATTTAAATGAGGGGATTTTTGAATTTTTTTTATTTTTTTATTTTTTTATTTTTTTCTTATCCCATACAAAAAGTTTAATTTAATTTACGTAAATGTAAAAACATCAATACCTCAGATAACAAATAATTTTAAGTAATAATAAATATATAAATAATAATAAAATCCAGATCCTTCCAGAAATGTAAAAAAATGTTAAAAAATAATTTGTTGTTGTAAATTGTACATTTTACATTTTAAATTTGGTCTCTAAACTCCAATTAAATTATTATTTATTATTATTTATTATTATTTATTATTATTTATTATTCAATTATTATTATTTATTATTCAATTATATAATACTAATTCATAACCATTACTTTAACCCCTCTTCTTAGTATAATATATCAATCCATCAATCAAATCATCAATCAATCAAATTAAATTAAATTAAATCAAATTAATCTTTGGCAATCTTTGATTATCAATAACGGTTGATTAACACATATATATAACTACTAAATTTTTAACCTCGCATTAAAATATAATTTTGTGTACTTGTATATATATGTACAGTATATCGTCAATTTAATGGTCTAGTATCCTGTTATAATTATTATAATTAATAATAATTATTAATTAATAATTATTAATTATAATAATTGTAATAAATAAAAATGTAATTGTAATCGACGATCAAAATTTTAATTTTGTAAATCTTTTGTTTTTAATATATGTAAGTTTTTTTTTATAAATCCCCTTTTTTTAAAAAATCTTACCTCCTTACCTTTATCTAACTTTTCTTTATTTATTTATTTATTATACCTTTTTTCTTTATTGTTTTTCCTCATTGTTATTTTATTTTTTTACAATTATAAACATTTTATTGTTTTAGATTACAGATTACGTAGTTGAGGTTGTGGGCAGTAGATATGGGGATAAGAGGTTGTGGGTAGTAGATAGTGGCTACAATTATTTTATTTTATTTTTTTTGATAGACATTTCCGCTGGTAGTTTTTTTTTCTTTATTATTAATCCGGACAAGACCAATTAGTTTTTTATTCTTTCATATGCATTTTGTTTTGTGGATAACTTAATTCCTTTAATTCCTATATGAATATATATTTTATGAATATATGGTTTACGGTTAATTTTATTTATATTTTTATATTTTACATTTTATATTATTATTCTTAAATTAAATTATAATATTTACTTATTTATTTTTATTACTTATTTACTAAATAATTATTATTCCCGTAATATTTCAATCGGAATAATTACATTCTTTAGAATAGTTATTTATCGTAATTCTATCTCATCTCAAAATAGGATTCACTACCAACTATCTGCAACGTAATTACATCTCATCTCATCTCATCTCATATCAACTTCTTGTTCTTTTTGTTTTTGCATCTTAATCTTTTCTTAATTCAAAAAATCATCATTATAATAAATTTCCATATCATATTCAGGTTGAAATTCAGTATATAAAGTTTCAGAATCAGCTGCTTGATATTCAGTATATGCTGCTTCTTCATCACCAATAATTAATAATTCTTCATTAGATTTTAAACCTTGTTGAGCTAAAATTTGAGTTTGACAACTTCTTTCAAATAATGTAAATAAATATGCCGCTTCATCAACGGTTTCTCCCACCGTTAATAATCCATGATTTTGTAATATAATTCCTTTACCATTACCTAATGCTTTAGCGATTTCAATTCCTTCTCGTTCTTCTAATGCAACTCCTCCAAAATCTCGATAAACCAGATGAGATTTATAAAATGTACAAACATCTTGATTAATCATATCTAATTCTCGACCAATGGCACTCCAAGCCTTCCCATACACGGAGTGGGTATGACAAGCAGCATTAACATTAGGTCTTGCTTTATGAATAGCAGAATGAATAGCAAATCCAGCAGCATTAATAGCAATTTGTGAACCATCAGGTAAAATTTCTCCATTTTCATTAACATGAACAAAATCAGATTTTTTCATTAATCCAAAATGTTTACCTAATGGATTAATCCAAAATGTATCAGGATTAACTGGATCTCTAATACTTATATGTCCGGCAGTACCTTCAGTATATCCCTTTCTAGCAAATACTCGAAATGCACAAGCCATATGTTGTAAAATCCATTCTCGTTCTTCATATTTATCATCAAATTTGGGGATTGGATAAGGATGTTTACCACCCTTGGCTATATTATGACTACCTCTAGTACCAATAACATATCCTTTTGAAGTACTGGTTTGACTGATTTTAATTGATTCTTCATCGGTTGTTGTAATATGAGTTTTAGTTTCTGATGGTGCCATCTTGTATATGTCTGTTTATCAATAAAAAACTATACTTTGCTTTTCCTTACCTTCTTTTTTCTTTTAATTAGATCAGGATCAACTGATTTATTTATATTTCAATAAAACAAAGGTGTTGCTTACCATTAACAGATTCTCTTTTTTTTTATTTGTTTCCCCAATTTTAAGTTTTTTTTTCTTTTATCGTTAGAACAAATTTTTACAATTTAGGAAATTTATGCGACGATAATAACGGAATTTTATTCCGTTTGGTTATTTATTTTTAATTACTTATTTTTTTTTTTTTTTTTCTATAATTGTAAATCATCAAATGATGCAAATTCTTGATCTTTTAAAATTCTATCTGTATCTCTAATTCCATTAATATCTTCAAATAATTCAGGATTCCTCCATTTAAAGGCTTCATTATATTCATTTTGATTATTATTTTCAATTAAATTTATAATAAATTTACCTAAATTTGGTAAAAATTTAAATCCATGACCTGATCCACCAGTCATAACTATTAAATTTGATTTATTGGGTACCCAATCAATTAAAAAATCATTATTAATTGAATCAGTATACCATAATACTTCAGTTTTAAAAATAATTGTTCCTTGTTCAATTAAATCAGGAAAAAATTGGTTTAAAAATTGTTTTACTTCATTTATAATTATTTTGGTTAATCTAGTTTCAGGATATGGGATTGAAGCAGTCATGCCATTAGATAATAAAGTAGGATTTCTAAATTTTGGTTTCATTATAATTATTTTCATAATTCCTTCAGGTAATGTAATTGGAAATATTCCAATTCCACTACGATCTTTAGGATTTATTTTCCATAATAATATTGGAAATTTATTAGGTGAATATTTTTCATAAACTGTGGTGGGGACTTTTAAATGAATTACATTACCTGATTGTCCCTCACTTAATCTACTTAATTCAGGTAATAATTTAACTGACCATGGCCCAGCGGCTAATATAACCAAATCTGTAAAATAATCTTCATCATTAATTGTTTTAATTCCTTTAACTATTCCTGTATTATCTTCAATTATTTGTTTAACTTCTTTAATTATAAATTTAATTCCTTCTTGTCTTAATTTATATTGAAGAAATGTACATGCTCTTGAAGCATATAAAATCCCACTAGTTGAATCTAAAACTCCTTTATATTGATCAGAAAATAAATTTAATTTATTTTCCCATCCTAATTCTTTACCTCGCTTATTATCTACTTTATTATTAAGAATAAATTGAGTATTTCTTAATCCAGATTTTGAAAATGTTTCAAGATTATTTAATTCATGTTGAGTAATTTCTTCATCTAATCTAATTAATCCACAATTATCAATAATTTTTAAATTTGAAATTTTAGAAATTATTTCTTCATCTTTAATTAATCCTAATTCTTTATCCCAATCTTCAAATATTTTTCTTGATTCAATAGCTAATTTATGATATTTTTCATTATTACCATAAAATTCTCGAAAGACTTTATTTAAATCGGATGAGGCAGTATTACCTCCTAAATAACTTTTGGAATATAAATCAATCTTATCAAATATTGTAATATTTTTATATCCATGATTTAATAAATTATAGGCGGTGGATAATCCAAATACTCCTGATCCAATTATAATAATCGATGATTCTTTTGTAATTGTCATTTCAATCAATGTAAAGGTCTAGAATTTGTAAAAAAAAGGTCAATCTCGCCAAGTATTTCTCTTATTAAAATAGTACTAATTAAACTTAATTAAGGCGATAAATTAAAAGTGGGCAAGTCACTTTGTTATGTATTTGTGTATATATTTAAATGACAGGGTCTATAATTGGTTTAGTTATGCACGGCTTCTTCGTTCATTGATACGGGAAGATTCATGGACTAATAATAGTTTCTGCAAACCACAATTACCATTAAAATAATAAATTTATATTTGTACCCTGTTTAAAAATGAAAGTTTATTGTTCTCTTTGTTATACAATTATTATTTTTTTTTGTCTAGCCACAGTTAAAATAAATAAATCTTAAAGGGGTGCAAAAGTATCAAAAATTATTCATAATAAAGTTAAAACTTTTTCATAAAGCAATCTACCAGATTGCAAATTATTCCGATTAATATTCAAATCATAATCCACAGCTGGTTCTTAATCCAAGGCATTAATAATACCAATAATACTATGTTCAATATTTACTATATAAAGACAATAATATATCATTAAAAACTTAATCTACAAAAAATGTTTAATAAAAAATCATCATATAAATTACTACCAATGTTACCGACAGTAGAGGCAAGTACTTCTGAGTCTTCGACGTCTTCTATTCCTTCATTGGCTGATAAGAATGGAGTAACTATAATAGATCATCGTGCAATTGATATTGATCGGATTCAACAACAACAACAAGATGATAAGAAAAAAGTTAAAGAAATTAAAGAAAAAGATGCCGATATTACTTTAAAATTAATTGAAGAATATGGCGACAAAGTTGGACCATTGACTCCAGAACAGGAAAAGAAATTGGTTTATAAAATTTACTTTACGGTTGTTTTAATGGCATTTTTAGTAAATTTTACATTATTCTTAGATAAGAATGCAATGGGTTATGCCGTACTCCTTGGCTTATTTGAAGATGCTAAATTAACTCAAGAAAGCTTTAATAATTTACAAACTTTATTTTATGTTGGTTATTTAATTTCACAAATTCCTAGTCATATTTTATTTCAAAAGATTAAAATGTCATATTATATTACTATAGTTACATTTGCATGGTCATTTTTATCATTAATTCAATTGGCTGTTTCGAATTTCCTGGGTTTGGCGTTTCTTAGATTTGCCTTAGGATTCTTTGAAGCAGGAGTTACTGCTGCACTTCAGCATACTATTGCAATGTTTTTAAAACCAGATGAACATGCAATTGTAAATCAAATTTGGTGGATGAGCTCTTTGGCAGTAGGTATACCTGGTGGATTAATTGCTTATGGTGTTCAATTTGTTCATGGAGTTACTCCTTGGAAAATATATTGGGGTATAATTGGAATATTTACATTTTTACTTTCAGTTTCATGCTTTTTCTTTTATCCTGATAATCCAGCAACTTATAAATTATTTACAATTGAAGAAAGAGTTCATATAATTAGAAGGGTTAAACAAGCAACCAAATCATCAATTGAACAGAAAGTAGTTAAAAAATATCAAATTTATGAATCTTTAAAAGATCCAATCCTGTGGCTATTTGCATTACATGTATTTTTATTAATGTTTGCAAATAATATTTCATTTCAAGCTGCAATAATTTATTTAGATTTAGGTCTAACTAATTTAGAATCAACTTTGGTTTCAGTTGTAAAATCAATTTGGAGTGTAGTATTTGCAATTGCAGGAGCAATTGCTTTATATTTCTTTAGATCTCAAGAAGCTCATGTTGCAACCGCATTTTCAGCCATTAGTTTATTGGGTGGTTTATTAGCAGTGGCTCTACCATGGGAAAATAAATTAGGAATTCTAGCTGGTATATTCTTAACTAATGGAACTGGTATAAGTTACGTTGCCGCTTTAACTTGGTCTCAAGCTTCTGCTGCAGGTTATACTAAAAAATTAACCAGAACCATATTTTGGTTCATATCATATAGTATAATCAATTTAGTTGTTCCACAAATTTGGAGAAGTAAAGATGAACCTCGTTATTATGCTGCTTGGGGTACTATGATAGTTGGAGCTTGGTTTTTATCACCATTAGTATTACAAATTATAAGGGTTATATTGGTTAGAAGAAATAAAGAAAGAAGATTATGGATTAGACAAGTTGAGGAAGGATTAATTGAAGATACCATTGGGTTAGTTGATGAAATCGATGAAGTAGGAAATTTGGTAAAGAGACAAGTTGATATTTCTATGTTAGATTTAACTGATTTAGAAAACAAAAGATTTATATATCCCTTATAGATTATTTTATGAAGAAATTTATACTTGTCCAACTATTACGTAAAGTTTTGGTACCTTTCTTACATATTTACCTAAGTTATACACTAAATATTGGGCCAATAGGCAATTTGAAATGCCGCAAATATTTTAAACACACAAAATTTAAACTTTTATTTTACCCCATGATTTGCGCTTATCTTTTATGTTACATTTTTTTATTATACTGGGTAACACAATTTTTCCATATTATAAATATATTAAAGTATCCTTTTTAACTCTAATTTACTTTACTTTTCTTTTCTATATATATATATATATAATACTAAACTGATTACAATGCCTAGTCAACTCCCTCATAAACATCATGATGAGATTGAAGATCAAGGATTCACGATAGTTCGTGGATTCTTAGCTCCAGAAGAAATTTCAAAATATAAATTAGCGGCTGAAGCTATTGTTCAATATGCTAGAGATGGTAATTGGCCATATGTTAGAACAAGAGGTAAGCAATTCCCACCTTGGCCAAAGAATTTCAGTCCTGATATTTGGGGAGTTACTGGTTTATTACATCCTGATTTAGGACAATTATCATTACCATTTCATGAATGTTATTCAAGTGAAAAAATGTTAAATATTGTTGGTGATATTTTACAAACTGATAAACTGGGATTATCAATGGAATTATTTAATATGTTGATTAATCCATTAACTGATTTTGGATTAGATTGGCATAGAGATACTATTAAACCCGAAGTTACTGAAGAAGAAGAATCCAAAGCATTACTACAAGAACCATATGCTGGAGCTCAATTTAATTTAGCATTAACTGAAGATGATTGTCTTATTGTAGTTCCAGGTTCTCATAAACGTGTTAGAACTGAAGAAGAAAGAGAAAAAGCTATTAATGAAGATAGGCAAGAATTCATTACTGGGCAAATTAAAGTTCCATTACATCCTGGAGATCTTGTATTTTATAATAATAATATTTTACATCGTGCTTCATATTCTTCCAAAAATGTTAGAATAACATTACATGGCTCTTACGGTCACGTCAAGTATGGGAAATCCAGAGCTAAGGGGATTTTACAACATGGTGTCGCAGAATGGTTGCCAAGATTTAAACCAGATAATGAAAACTTACTTGACTTAAAATCAAAATTAGTTGCTCTAGCTAAAGAATTTGAAGGTATTGATCTTGGATATGCTTTAGACGGTTAAAAATATACACTCATTAATTTATATACTTATTTATTTATCATCTATTTATTCATTATAATGCAATAACCAAAATTAATAAAATGCATAATGCCACTGTTAGTATACCTATACACCAATTACTTGCAGTCTCCCTGTTTTTCTCTAATACATGATTAATTCGTTTTAAACCTCGTTGAACTTTACTCGATACATTATCTATTTCATGATCTAATTCGTCTAACATTATTCCTTGTTCTTCTAATTCATTACCCATCATTTGAGCCTGTTGATTTAAATTTTGCATTGTAATATGAATACTATCTAAATGCAAATCTTGTTCTTGAATTAATTGCTGTTGTTGAAATTGACTTAATCCATTATCTAATGCTGCAGTATCATTAAACGGATTCTCAGGTATGGTTGCATCGTCATCCTGACTTATTCTATTCGACATGGTTGTAACATCTCTTGGTTTTCTATTCATTAGTGGCGTACTCGATCGAGAATTAAACGAATCATTCTGTAAATTATTCCATCTGGCTTGAATGTTTTTAATATTGGATTCTAAATCCTTTAATATTGACTTCCTACTTTCAATATTAGCATCAGTTAAATGAAATTTATCAGGTTGTTGTTGTCCAATTTTAAGTGCCTGTTGCAAATCTTCATAAATTTCTAATAATTCTTGATAATTATTATTAAAATCTAGAATCAAATCTGGTGTTATGGAGGTTGTGGATAGTATCCCTTCTAAAGTATTTATTTGAGACCATGCATCTTCCTTTACTTCGTTGAATGGATCCATTCTTTATAACTTTGATTATAATCAAGTTTAAGAAATTGTATACCTGTTTTCATTTTATTTTTTTAATTTAGTTAACTAAATGTTTACATACAGGAAATTGAATCTTTTATTATATTTTTGGTTTAAAGAATTTTAACTATATAAAATTGAAAAACTATTGCAATTAATTTGAGTCAAGTCAATTAATATAAGATATGCAGACTCAAGAGCAGCCAATAGAGGAAACTCAACCTATAGAAGAAACAGCAACTGTAACAATTGAAGATTCATCCACTATAGTTGTAACAGATTCATCTACCATAATATCGAATGGTAAACATAGTACTCCAACACCAACTACATCATCACTACCAACTAATACAACCATTCCACCATTGAAAAGATTAAGAACCGAATCACCTCGTGAATTATCAATAGATCCAGAAAATTCATTTGTTGTACCTGATGGTCCACCAGTGCATGAAATTGTAGGTGGGTCTAGTGTTCGTCAATACTTAAATAAGCATTTAACAACTCATTTATTAGAAGGTTTAAGACAGATTGGGAAAGATAAACCACAGGATCCATTAAGATCATTAGGCGAATATTTAATTGCTAAAGCTGATGAATTAAAAGAAGAAGAAGATCAAAAAAATTAACTTGTATTTTTTTTATTATTATTATTATTATTATTATTATTATTATTATTATTATTACTATTACTGCTTTTGTTGATACTGCAAAGTATACCTTGTACCGTATATATGTATATAAACTAATGTAAAACAATTGTCATGTCATTATTATTATTATTCGTTTTAACGAAACCACAAACAAACAAAAAAAACGTAAAGTACGCAGAAGAAGTAGTAGAAGGGAAAAAAAATAATACAAACAAATAATTTTTAATTATAACGCCATCAACTATAAACAAATCAAATATAGTAATAAATTGAATATATAACAATAATACATACATCCTGAAATGTCTTCAAATACAACGGGTGCAGGTACAACTGGTGGGAGTTTACCTCATCCCTTACGACCCTATTATGATCATGATACTTTTAATGCGGGATATTCTGTTATATTGAAAGAGGGAGTTGGATTAATTGATACTGAGTTAAATAAGCCATTAACACCATCATTATCAAGCTCAATAATAGAACAATCAGTCAATGAGAATACTGGATTAAAGAAAATAGGATATAGTCCTGGTACAGGAATTGGAATTCATCAACGTAGATTTGGTAATACATCAATAATTAATACTAATAATGATAAAAATTATGTTTATGATTTAGAATTTCAAGAATATTTTGATTTAAATAATTTAACTGAATTATTTAAGAATTTATTATGGAACTTTTTAAAGAATTATTGTAAAGTTTTGTTAAGTCAACCATTAGAAATTGTTAGATTAGTATTACAAGTTGGACAATTTGAATTTCAAAAGAAACCCATTAAAAATGTGTCATCATCATCACCAGCAAATTCAACAACAACCATTAAAAATGAAAAGAGGTTACTAACTGATTCTGATATATTAACTGATCTTGATGATTCATCAGATTATGAAATTAACTATTTTCAAAATCCAAATGAAAATAGTACTAGTACATTATATAATTCAACTAGATTTGATTCAAAATATCCTAGTTCCCCAAAGAAAAAAATAACTAAACGATCCAAAAAGAATAAAAAGACAAAGATTCAACCAATATCAATGCATTCAATCGATATTATGTCCTCAATAGTTAGTAAAGATGGACCGTTTGCATTATTTAGAGGAATAAATGCTTCATTTATTCATCAAACGTTATCTCATACTATTGAAGCATGGATTACAGGATTTATATCACCATTTTTAGGTATTCCAGATCCATTCTTTTTAGATTTAACTCATTCAAATGATCCATTAAGAAGTTTATGGTTAAGTGTTTCTGCATGTGTATTAACAGGATTAATTTTAATGCCATTAGATTTAATTAAAATTAGATTAATGATCACTCAATTTAATAAACCATTATTGGAAGAAAGAGAATCAGCAAAATCATTTGATGGATTTGCTTCAACCGAATCACTGATTCATAATTTAGCAAATTCAACTATTATATCAAATCAAGGTAATAGTACAAGATCAGTTAGAGAATCAATTAGAAAATATCCAATACAATTTTTACTTCAACCTCCACCAACTATAGTATTGTTAACAATCTTTCATCAATTTTCCACAAGTATATTTAGAAAAACTGCTCCATATATATTATTTATTAGATTTAATATTGATTCATATTCATCACCAAATATTTATACATTTGTTAATTTAATTCTGTTAATTATGGAATTTTTTATAAAATTGCCCGTTGAAAATTTATTAAGAAAAGAGCAAGTCAGATTTTTATTAAAACCAAAGACACTAATTGAAGATCCATATAGAGTTTTGACAATTGATAATCCAGAAGAGAATTTAATTATTGATTTTAATAGTACATGGAATGATGTAAGTGATCAATCACAGTCACAATCTGAAGAAGGTGGTGAAATAGAAGGTGAAGTAACCAACCAATTAACCTATTGGGAAACCATTAAGAGTCTTGGATTATTTAATGGTTGGAGAGTTGGTGTATTAAATGTAATTGGATTTTGGGGTTATAATATTTTTAAAAGTAATGGAACCGAATTAAGAGAAGAAAGATTGTAATTAATAGTATTTTTTAAACTTGTATATAATTAATGTAATGACTATTTTTTATATATCTTTTAGCAAATTAATTGAAGAATTGGATTACAGATAATAACCATCATGTTTCGGGTCGGGTGCGAAAATAAAATAGCCACAGTTTAAGAAATTATAAAGTTTTATATCAATCCTTGTTTGATCCACAATTAACTGAATTAAACTAAATAACATCATACTTGCATTTTCAATCGACCCATTTAGCCTTTCTATTTTATCACATGTAGTTATAGTTTAATATATAAAAGGAACTATAATATCCTGCAATCAACAATTTATTTCAGATAAACAAAATCATCAAAAAAACAAACCAACATCAATATGACTGAAAGAAAAGAACCACTTGTACTTTATGCATTTGATATGGGATGTAGTGGACTACAAGCCCCCGGATTATGGAAGCACCCTCAGGATAAATCAAGAAATTACAATACCATTGAATATTGGACTAATTTAGCTAAATTATTAGAAAAGGGGAAATTTAATGGAGTCTTTTTGGCTGATGTATTAGGTGGATATGATGTTTATAATGGACCAAGGAATATAGCACCAGCAGCAAGAGCTGGTGCTCAATGGCCAGTAAATGAACCATCGGCTGTGGTAGCAGCTATGGCTGCTGTAACTTCTAAATTAAGTTTTGGAATTACATTTAGTACTATTAGTGAAGCTCCATATCATTTCACAAGAAGATTAGCTACGTTAGATCATTTAACGAAGGGTAGAATTGGTTGGAATGTTGTTAATTCATATTTAGATTCTGCCGCCAGAAATCTATTAAATGGAATAGATTTACCAAATCATGATGAAAGATATGGTAGAGCTGAAGAATATATTCAAATCGTTTATAGATTATTATTATCAAGTTGGGCTGATGATGCAGTTGAATTAAATTATGAAACTGGGGTTTTTACAAATCCGGATAAAATTAGACAAATTAATTTTGAAGGTGATTATTATAAAGTTCCAGGTCCAAATATTACTGAACCTTCACCTCAAAGATTACCAGTTATTTTACAAGCTGGTACTTCAAAGCAAGGAAAAGAATTTGCTGCTAAGAATGCTGAGGTTGTATTTATAACTACATTTAGTCCTGAAAGTTTAGGGATTCAAATTAATGATATTAAAAAGTTAGCGAAAGAAAAATATGGTAGAGAAGAAGGTTCAATTAAATTTTTACAATTAATCACCACTGTAATTGGAGAAACTCATGAAGAAGCAGAAGCTAAATATAAGGATTTAAAGCAATATGGAGATATCGAGGGTGCTCAAGCATTGTTCAGTGGATGGACAGGAATTGATATTGGACAATTTAATAAAGATGATGAATTACGAGATGTTGGATCAAATGCTGTGAAAGGATTTGTTGATCTTTGGACAAAAATAAGTCCTGGTGAACCAGCAGATGTTAAAAAGACTAGAGAATATGTTGCAAGGCAAATAACTGTTGGTGGTTTAGGTCCAGTATTCTGGGGTACATCAAAAGAAGTTGCTGATGAAATTGAAAGATGGGTTGATATTAGTGGACTTGACGGATTCAATATAACTTATGCCATAACTCCTGGAACCTTTGAAGATGTTGTTAATTATTTAATACCTGAGTTGCAATCAAGAGGTTTGGTTTGGGATGATTATCCTGATAAAGAAGATTTGACATTTAGAGAACAAGTATTTGGTATAAATAGAGATGATGATGATGAAAAAGACAGTAAATTTGTTAAAAAATCTCATATTGCTCATGATTTAAGATGGAAAGCAGGAGTTAGTAAAGAAGAATTTGAAAAACATTTAGAAAATGTTGAAGCCAACCAGAGACAATTAAATAAGAAGGAAGATTAAGTTTTGGATAACCTTTTGTGTAGTAAATGTTAAAAGAGTATTTATTGCTTGATAGCCTTTTCGAGTATATAACTAAACTGTAGATGTATAGTATAATATATTAATATCTATTAAACTTTATCAATGTTTCATATATAATGTGCCCCATAAGTTGTAGATGTACAATACATACATATGTATATATGCAAATGAATAACTTTTGACGTGGTGGGTTAATATATTAAAATATTTTATGTCGTATTATTTCGTATATATAATAACACAATAGATATTAAGCCATATAATAAACGAAATATATATAATAGAACAATCAAAACAAAAGCAATAAAACCGAAGTTACACGTCTGCAATAAAATTTTAAACTTTAAAATAGACGCGTTTTGGTATATATGTATAAAATTTAACACAAAAAAAAAGAAAAAGACCAAAAAAATGTCTGATAATAAAAATAATGTCAGAAAAATTAAATAAATTGTCAGAAAAAAAAAAATAAATAAAAATAAATAAAAAATCCCGCCTGATAAAAAAATATTTAAAAATATTTAAAAATGATATAAAAATTTAAAAAAATCGTCAAATTTAGAAACAACACATCATTCTTTCTTTTACTATTTATCAATCTCTATTCATCCATATATATAATATATATATATCAACTAATCATCTGTACTATTTAATCAAGCCCAACTATTATAGTCTTCCTAAAGCTTTCCATTTTAATAATATTCAATATCAAACCATTATTCATAAGCTATACTATTGAGTAAACTAATTATAGAATAATATTCACAATAATAAAGACTGGTAGTAACAATAACGGGAATAGCAATAACAATTGTACTATGGTGTCACGGCTTAAATTCTTCCCTCCAAAGATAAATCGAAAGTTTTTTTATTTAATTATATTATCAATTAATTTCCTTGGTTTATACTTTATCTTTATTAAATCTTCACCATCAAATGGTTTATATAGTGATAGCCTTAAGTTAGACCATTTTAGCCCAAGCTCCTCTCCAAATTCCATAGGTCAAATAATTGTAGATGTTTCATCTACACAATGTTATTTTGAAAAACGTTGTAAAATCCCTGATGGTTATACACAAATTTTACCACCAATAAATTATCACCTTAAGGCAACAATGGGAGATTTAAAATCAACAACTGTTTCAAATCAATATTTAACAGTAAAATATACTTCCATGAAAAAGATTTCCAAAGTTTTAGTAGATTTATCATTTACTCCATTTCCAACTGAAGAAAATTTAACCAATGAATTTGAAATTGTAGAAATCAATCTAAGTCAATATACATTATATGCAAAATATTTAATTTCTGGTTCAATTCCTCAAGATTTACAAATTGTTCATAATATTGATTTATTATTTGGTACTTTTGATTTTAATGATGAAAGACAATTTTATACATCAATTCATGCGGTAGATAAAAATGTTAAACGTGAAGATAAAGAAACTTCCCCTGAAACTGAGAAATCAGATAGCGATAAGAAAGAGTCAACTGAAGAAAAACAAGTAGATGAATCTATACCTGAAAAACCACAACCAAAGGTTCAATCAAATCCTCAAGCAAAAGTAAAACCTGAACCAAAAGTTCAACTTAAAGAAGAACCAAAGGAAAATAAACAAGAATCAGAAGGACAAGAAGAAGAAGAAAAAGAAGAAAAAGAATCTCCAAAGGATATGCCAAAAGTAGAAACAGACGATAAATCAATGGTCAAACCAAAAATATCAAATGATGTGCCAAAGGTAAAACCAAAACTTCCACCCAGCGAGGAATCCAAGGATGAGACAAAGGTACAACCTAAGGAAAAGGTACAGCCACCAAAGGAAGAATCTGAAGAAAAGGAAGAATCAAGCGGAGGTATTAAAGAAAAGCCAAAGGAAGAAGATACTAATAAAGAGACCACAGAAGGAGGTACAGAACCAACTACTGATGAAGAAGTATCAGAAGAAGATTCAAGTTCTGAACAAGCTCAGGTTGTTGAAGAAACCGAAGCTGATTTACATCCAATTATTTCCATGTTTAAATCATTAATTAAAATGGATCAAAATTACATTGATGACTATAATAGACTTCTTTATCAACAACAAAATCAAGTAATTTATACAAATGACTCAAAGTTTAAAATTTTACAATTATCTGATTTACATTTTGGACAAAATTCAGGTAGATTAAAGTGTCTTGATTGTGAACCACCAATTTTATCAAGTGATATTAAAACTCTTGATTTTGTCGAAGATTCAATTGATAAAGAAAACCCTCATTTTGTGGTTATAACTGGAGATTTAATTGATTTAAGTAGAGCATTAGATTATAAATCAATTATATTAAAATCTTTACAACCAATACTTAAAAAGAATCTTAAATTTGTTTATACATTTGGTGATGAATTTGAAGAATTAGAAACTGATGAAATTAAAAATGTTAAATTATCAATTATAAAATTTTTAACCACTATACCAAATTGTTATAATGTTTTAATTAATCATGATTTACATGGAGTTTCAAATTATAATATTAAAATTGTTAAGGATGAGAAGACAGTTGGATATGTTACAACATTAGATTCTGAAGATCAAAAAATTGATGATAGTCAAATTAATTATCTTTATAGAATAAATCAAAAACAGTCTGCTAGTTCAGATAATTTATTTAAATTATTATTTTTCCATTATCCAATTCCACAATT
Source organism: Scheffersomyces broadrunensis (assembly GCA_030563665.1). NCBI lineage: Eukaryota > Fungi > Ascomycota > Pichiomycetes > Serinales > Debaryomycetaceae > Scheffersomyces > Scheffersomyces broadrunensis. Next base: position 183,661 of record JAJMJS010000003.1, on the reverse strand, counting down.
TAGACCACCTGGATCATTTAAAATTATTGGAGAATATAATGAAAAGCATCCATTATTATCAAAAACCAATGTTAAATTTTATAATGATATTGTTAATTGTGGATATCATGTTATATCGGTAGGTCATGAACATGAAAATGATGGATGTATTCAAAGTGATGTTAAAAAGGATAAATCAATTTGGTTATGTTATAATTCAATTACTGGTGATTCGGGTATAACATCAATTAATGAAAATTATGATAGAAAATTAAGATTATTTGAATTAGATTTTGATAAATTACAATTATTAAGTTGGAAACGTAGTGAAAAGGATAAAATTGGATTTGATTATCAATCAATTTATCAATTTTAATTTTGCTCATGAAATATGTATATATATGTTTGTTTTGTTTGTTTTAAAATATTATTTATTAAGTATAGGTGTATAAGTTCTGTTAATTTTATTATTTTATATAAAGACGAAAAAAAAAAATCAATCAAGAATAAAATTTTAATTATTAAAAATTTTAAATATTAATTAACTAAATATCTCTTTTCAGCTTCTTTCCAATTAATAACATTCCAAATTGCTTTAAAATAATCAACTTTAACATTTTGATATTGTAAATAATAAGCATGTTCCCAAGCATCAATTGCAATTAATGGTACTAATGGACCACCAACAATATCTTGATTAGCAGTTGTTACAACATCTAATGAACCCCCATTTTCTTTATTTTTAACAATAAATGCCCAACCTGAACCTTGAATTCCGGCTAATTTATTATTTGTAATTGATTTTAAATTATCTAATGAACCATATTGTTCAATAATTCTTTTAGCAAAATCGCTTTCTTCACTTGGTGGTTCACCACCACCTTGCTTTTCAGGTGCTAAATTTTTCCAAAATAAACAGTGATTTGTATAACCACCACCATGAAAATTAATGGCTTTTTGTAATTCAATGGTTTTTTTAACTTCACCTTTGGATTTAGCTTCAGCATGTTGTTCAATGGCTTGATTATAACCATTAACATAAGTTTGATGATGTTTTGTATAATGAAGTTCATTAATTTGTCCAGAAATAAATGGTTCTAATGCATTAAAATCATAATCTAAATCAGGTAATGAAACTTTAGTTCTAATTGCACCAATTGATGAATTAATTGAACGATTAGTAAGGGTTCTTCTGGTTGATGATCTTAAAGTTGATGAAAGCATGATTAATTGGTATTTAAAATAATCAATTGATAAAAGAATCTTATAAACAATAAATTTATAATTGATTTAAAAGGGATGACAAAATTTAAATATATAAATTTATTTAAACAGTGGAGTCAATTAAGTATTGCGGTGTGAATGTTTTACTAAATAATCAATTTCAATTGGTTGCACTAACAAAATAATTTTTCCGGTGAAGGAACCGATAATAGATATATAGATATTTACACAGTTTTCAAATAACTAATTTACTAAATAAATAACTAAATTAATAAATAATCTAAACAGTTTATTAATATTAAATTAAGTTAATTAATTAAATATTTTTATTGTTATAATAATTATATCGTATCTTGGCATTGTAAATTGATAACAAAAAAAAAATAAGCTATCGCAATTTTAGCAATCAATGAATTTAAAACAATTATTAAAAATACATAAATGACATTTATTAAAACAAGAGTATGATTGTGAATCTATTCTATATATCTATTTACATTCTGTCAACTGGAGTTAAACCTAATAAGGTCATACCATTATACAAAACTTGTTTGGCACTAACATATAACGCTAATCTTGCTAATGCTAATTCTTTTTCTTGACCTGCAACCCACAAAATATCATAACATTGAGAAACAATATGAGTTAAACTAAATAAATATGTTACAATAGTTGATGGTTCATTGGTTTTTAATGCCTTTTTAAGAATATCTGGATACTGAGCAATAGTTCTAATTAAATTATGAGCACAATCTTCGACTAATAATTCAAGATTTGCCTCTAATAATTCCTCCTTTTTAAATCCAGATTTTCTTTCAACTGAACTTAATCTTGAATGAGCATATTGTAAATATGGACCAGTATCACCTTCAAATGATAACATTCTATGCCACTGGAATTCATAATTATTAATACGTTTTGATTGCATATCTTGAATCATAACCGCACTAATACCAATTAAATCAGCAATTTTATCGGGATCTTCAATTTGGGCATATTTTGCTTCATTCTTTTTCATAACTTCATGCATTTTTTCTTTAGTTTCTTCTAAAATATTATCTAAAAATACAACTGTACCTTTTCTTGTTGACATACCTTGAACCATACCAAAATTAATATGTTCTAATTTATTTGACCAATCTAATCCCATTTGTTTTAAAATTTCAAAAAATTGTTGACAATGTAAATCTTGTTGAGCTGCAATAACATAAATCATTTTACTAAATTTAAAAGTTTCATATCTTTTAATTGCTTCACCAACATCTCTAGTTAAATAAAGTGATGTACCATCAGATTTTTCAACTAATGTTTTACCTAATTTTTTATTAAATTTAGTTAAATCAATTAATTTTGCACCTCTATCAACATGAATTAATCCTTTATCTTCAAAAATTTTGGTAACTTCTTTCATTTTTTCTTGTGATACTTGAGATTCTCCACTATAAACATCATAAACAATATTAAGACGCTTATAAGTTGCAATATATCTTTCAATTGATAATTTTCTGAATCTATCCCAAATTTTTAATGCTTCTTCATCGCCATCTTCCATTTTTCTAAAATAAGCTTTAGCTTCTTCATTGGTTGGAGAATCTTCACCTTCATCAGTAATATCTTTATTAATTTTAACATAAACTTCAAATAAATGGTTAATTGGATCTTTGGCTAATTCTTCTTCGCTACCATATTTTTTAAAGCCCACGGCTAAAATACCAAATTGCTTACCCCAATCACCTAAATAATTAATTCTAGTAACATCATAACCAACTTTTTCATAAAGATTACTTAAAAATCCTCCAATAATGGTTGATCTTAAATGTCCAGCATGGAATGGTTTAGCGATATTTGGTGATGAAAATTCAACAATAACTTTTTCATTTTTACCAATTGGTAATGAACCAAAATTAGTTGTTCTAGTTAAAATATCATTAATTGTTAAATCATATAAAACTGATTTATTAAAATTAAATTGAATAAATATATTTTCGGCTTTAACATCACTGAAAAATTTACCTTTATTAAACTCAGCAGCCCATTCAGGTGCTTTAACTTTTGGATTTATACCTTTCACTTGTAATCTTGGTATTGGAAGAATTAAATCACCCTTATCTAAAGTTGCTGGAGTATCCAAGGCATTAAAGATGGTTTTAGGTTCAGCTTTAGTAATTCTATGTAATTCATTAACAATATAATTTCTGAAAACATCAATAACATTATAATCAGGATAAGTTTCTTCAATTGGACTGGTTGGTCTTTCTAACCCTAATTTAGTTAAACTTTTAGTGATGGAATCTACTGACATTGTTCTATGGAATTGACTTTGTATCTGTTTATTTCTGAATACACTGTATGTAACTGTAGGTCTATAAAATAATGGAGATAATATACCCTTCAATGATATCATTAACTAGTTAATATATAAAATAACTAGTTATTTTCTGTCCTTTTTCTAGTAAGTTTGTTATTCAAAATTAGTCATATTTCATTATGTTTAAAAAAATTTTAAATGCTGAGATGAAGTTTCCTTTTCCTGTATATAATGAATGCCAAATATACTTTAAATATATTTAACTACAAATAACTAAGCAAATAATTAAAGAGTAATACTATTTATATTGATTATTTAATCAAGTCAATTATTAATAATTAGGTCAATGCAATGTCATTAAGGAAATAATATAAGCTTGTTGCAATAATAATGACCCTAGCATCTAATGTAATCAATATTAACCCAAAATCAATATCAAACTAATAATAATAATTATACATTGATCTGATATATTGTGCTTGTTTCATTGTCAATTTCTATGCATGCGTATATATGTATATAAATATAAATATAAATAATATTTATACATATATATTAGTGGTTGTAATACAAAGTACAATTTTATTAAAGACAGGTGCAAACTTCAAAAATTTAAATTCAAAAATTTAAAATCAAAAATTTCCTGTACAAATACAAAATAGACCGCCATAAGTAAAATCCTTACTTTATTAAAAACGTATAAATAGAATCAATAGCATAAAGTAACTCAAGATAAATAAGCAAAGTCAGAATGAATGATTCAAAGATCTCACAATTGATGAATATGGGATTCAGTCGTGAGCAATCCATTGGAGCGTTAGAAAAGACTAATGATGATGTTGAAAATGCTATTTCTTACTTATTGGGAGATCACCATATAGATAGTAATTTACCTCCACTGGAAAATACTCAATTAATAAGGTATGAAGATACAGTAACTATACTGAATCCTGATGATATACCTGATTTAGAACAATTGCAACATCAAAGTTATCAACAACCGCAAAGACCACGTCCGCCTCCACCTCCAACTAATGCGTATGCTGTTATTCAAAATCGTGGGCAATTCATTGAAGATATAGATACTAATTCTGCAGAAAATTTTGAAATCCAATCGGGTGGTGATGATGATGAATCAATCTATAAAAAGTCCAAAAATTATGAAAGATTGGAACTCTTCCCACCAGTTGTATTATTTAGCAGGGCAACGTATCTTGAAAACTATATTTTGCCATTATTGGTCATTTTATCACAGTATGATAAATTCAGGTATCAATTATTGAAGCATACTGATTTTAATTATGGTTATAGTAATAATTGGTTTCAGCATCAATCTGATTTGCAATTGGAAATACCAAATCAATATGAAAATGAACCATTTGCATTTAAGTTCATTATTGAAATTCAAAGAATAGCAGCCTTTTTATTGCCTGACTATAGTAAAAGATCTTACATGTCTGGCCAATCTCTTTTATCTAATTTGCCTGTTGACTTTAGCACAGACTTTTCCAGCGAAAGAGTTACTGAAGTGGAAGATTTAGTTACAAAGTTTTATTATACCTTAAGTTCAGAATACTCAAAGTTATTCACAGATGAAACATTCAAATTATCTTCGTTATTTGATTCAGGTATTGAATCAACTGAAGGTTCTAAGAGCGAAATAGCTGTTATTACAATTGATTATGAATCAAGGTCAACTGATTTATTTGAGAGTCTAGCTAATATGTTTTGGAATGATGATGATAACGTTGGTAATGTTAGATTTACTGATGTTTCTCCTATTATAACTTTTCAATTAAGTGGAGATGATGAAGGATATCAGACCCAACCATTTAAAATTGATGAATTCTTTTATCCTGAGATCTTCAGTGCAAAATATGTAAATATTATTCAAAGTATGAATAATCAAAAGAAAAATATTATTGCTGAAAGAAACTCGACCACTCAATTAATTTTAAGTCTTAGCTCATTTGAAGGTAAATCCATCAAGAAAGTTTTGACTAATTCTTTAGAGTTTTTACAATCTATTGATGGGCCACAAAATGAAGAAATAATTGAAGATTTATCAAATTTAAATGAAAAAATACGACAAAAAACTAGTAAACTAACTGATAATTTGCATGAATTAAGTAAAAACAATATAAAGTATGATATAAAGAATTTTGGTAATATTATTGATTATATTTCAAAGGCTATTGAAAGTGATAAAGAACTTACTGCCCCAAAACAGTATATATTAACTGGTGTTATATGTACAGACACAGAATACTTTTATAAAGCAAAGGATGGAAACAGGTGGGTTCATATCAGTAATTATTATACTCGAGAAAAGAAGGTTGTAGATTTTAATATTGAATATATCAATTTCGAAAGTCTCCAGGCACTTATTTTGGAGTTTTCGAGTGATATAAGAAGGCAATTTACCTTTATTTATATTGAAAAGGAATCATTTAGTGAAGATTATGATATAGCTATATCAGAGAAATTGAAAGATTTCTTTAAAGTAGATAATTGTATTATTGAAGAATCTTTAAAGAGTGATGTTGATTCAGATGACGAACAGGAAATCCGCTCACAGCAAGAACAGGAAACTGAACTAGTAGATCAAGTTACAGAAAGTCAAGAGGATGACAAAGAGAATATACCAGAAGAGAAATTGACGAAACCAGAAGGTGAAAATTTAATTGACATATAGATCTGAGCCGAATATCTCTTGTGATTTTAGTTAAATGTAAATTGTTCTTTTTGAAATTTTTCACGTGACTCTATTTTTTGGAGGGAGGACCCAATTCTTCCATAAGTTAAAAAAAACACCTCCTAAACATTAGTGTTCAACATAGTTTGTCAAACAATTTATAAATCAATTATTAATTCATATAATGACATCTGCTATACCATATATGCCCGACGACTTCGAAGATAATAATCCATCCTCGGAACCAATAGATCAAGAAATCACACAGAATCACTTCGCAGAGGAATCAATATTATCTCAACAAATTCCTGTCCTTTATGAAGAGAATGAAGATACACCTGAACAAGAATCACAGCAAGACCCTCAGCAGCAAAATCATCAGCAAACTCAAGATGAAGAAAATATACAACTGGGTCAATTAACAGAAGCAGAATTGCGAAAATTAGTACCTGAAAGATTCACTGAAAAATATCAATTAACTATCAAATTATTAGGGATAGAAAAGAATAAAATTGGAAATCCTATATTAAGGTTTGAAGCTTCCATAAAAGGATTACCAAGGTATAGACAAAATAAGTATAGAGATATAAGAAGAACTTATAATGAAGTGGTCAAATTTAATAAATATTTGACCATATCAAATTTGGAAGTATTTGTTCCAATTTTACCTAGTGCAACAACTTCATATCCTTCTGGAGGTGAAGATGAAATTAAACAATTAATAAATGTCTGGCAAGAATGGTTTAATAGAATTACAGTTAATCCAATATTAATTCGTGATGAAGAATTTATATATTTTATTGAAAATGATTTTGGATATTCAGTTATTAATACTCAAAGAAAAACTAATGTTGCAAGTGGATTAGTCCGTAAGACTTTAAAGCAATTAGCATTACCTTATGATCCATATCAAGAATTAGCTGATTTTAGGCCATTGATTAAATCATGTTATTTAACATGTCAAAAATTACATAAATTACTTGATAAGAGTTCAAAAACTCAAAAACAATTATCGATTCATATTTTTGATTTAGCAAATAAATTAGGAGTTTTATCGTCATTTGAAAATTTGCATCCAGGTATGAAAAATATGTGGGAAAAATTAAGTAAAATTGTTCAAATCAATTCTGATTTAGATTTAATAGAATCGATTAATGAAATGGGATCATTAGGCGATGGAATTCAAGCATTAGTTGATGATTTTTATCAAATTAAAGAAGCTTTAACGAACAGGCATTTAATAATGAGAGAATTGATTCAAGCAGAAAGTCAAACCCAATCTAAACATTTACAAGCAACTAGAATTAAAAATAAGATTGCCTTAGATCCAATAAAAGTTGATGAAGCAATTAGATCATTGGAATATGCTACGAAAGCAGAAGAGTCGTTAAATTTGCAAGTTAAAAGAATATCAGGAGAAATGCTCTATGAAAAAGAAGAAATTATCTCCTTTACAGAGCATAAATTCCAAAGAATGCTAAAAAATTATACATTAAATAAAGTTGAATATCATAGAAAAATTTTGAAGCACCTTGAGAATATAAGGTTAGATATTAGAATAGTTGATGAAAAGGGAGGATTGTCAAGATTAAATAGAGATAATCTAAGTAATTTGAAACATAATTTGTCTCAATCGCAATCAGCTAACGGAGATTCGTGGTCTTCAAGAACTTTCAGGTCTTTAAAGAAAGAAGAAGAAGAAAGAGAACAGCGTTTAGAGCAAGAAGAAGAACAAGAAGATTCAAAATCAAGCGATGATATTTCTGGTGATAAAGGTTTACTTGATGCTAAGAATGCTGCTAATTTATTAGGTGTAGCTACTTTTTAATAAACGTAATAAAAAATAAATAAAAAATTACAAAATTCTGAAACAATTTGTAAACAAAGCGAGAAAAAAAATTTATGAGTTATTTTTTTAAAAATACTTGTAACAATGGTTATCAGTACTTATTTTAACATCTATTTCATAGCTATGCAATTTCAGCTTCTGAGACTCAAATAATATTCATATAATTATCATAAAAAATGAGTATAGTACAGCTGCTATCAACTGAAGAAATAGCAGATACAAAACTACGTGTGTCTAAAATGAAAGTTGCTGAATTAAAAGACCTATGTCGATCAATGGAGATTAAATTAGCAGGAAAGAGACAAGATTTAATAGATAGGATATACGAATACTTTAGTCATGGTATTCAACATGGCGATCCCATAAGGCTTTTGGCTGTACGGACGTTGGTATTAAAAAGATGTCATGGAACAGATCTACCTCCATATAAACAATTATATGATGCCATAAAAAGCGGAGACTTTACACCTAACAATCAATCATCGTCATCATCTGCAGATGACCAACCTGCAAATTCACGATCTATTCATAGAAGCGATTCTCAGCCTTATAAGGGACATTCGCTTTATTTCAAAGAAAGTCCTTTCTATAGCTTAAGAAGATTAATTCATGGAAGTCCTCAACTTTGTCCACCACTGAAAGGAAAGTATAATTCATCTTTCTCATTTGTATTATATCCTGAGGAAACTAAGCTTCTGCAAAAAACAGATGGTATTTATAAATTTTATTTCTTGTGTGGTATGAAATCCAATAACTCTCCATCTTCTACTGATGTTTCAGTTCAATTTCCCACCCCATGTGAATTGCTGGTTAACGGGGTTCAAGTCACTCAACAGTTCAAAGGAATAAAAAATAAGGTTGGATCTGCCAAGCCTGCGGATATTACTGAATATATGTTGACATATCCACAGGTTAATAAGTTAAACTTAGTGTACATGCAGACAACGGACGAATACCTATGTTATATTTATATTGTTGAAGAAATACCAATTGAGAAAATAGTAAGTGACGTATTGAATCGTCCTCATATTCATAAAAATGCCACCGTGCAAAAAATTCTTGCTCAGCAAGATGATGAAGACATTGAAATTTCAAATACTACACTTTCATTAAAGGATCCAGTGAGCTATACTCGACTTCAGAATCCGGTGCAGTCCATCCACTGCAAGCATACTCAGTGTTTTGATGCAGGTATGTTCTTGCAGGCACAGTTACAAGTACCCACCTGGTCATGTCCTTTTTGTCAGATACATATTGGGGTAGAAGAGCTTGCCATATCAGATTACTTTGTCGAAATTCTAGAAAAAACCGATAGCAGGGTACAGCTGGTAGTCATACAATCAGATGGTACCTGGAAGATAGAACAGGAAGCCGAAGAATTGAGTGATTATAGTGATGATCAAAATGCTAATACATTTAGTAGAGGGTCCAGTCACGCTCCTCAACCGGATGCCATAGAAATCTTAGACTCTGATTCTGAGCCGGAATCAGCGTCTGGATCAGAAAATAATGATAATGATACAGGAGTAGACCCTTTCCGTTCAGCAAATGGTAATACTAATACAAGCACCAATGAAACAACTCCTTCAACGTCTACTAAGTCGACTGCAATAGTACTGCATACTCAACTACCGAGAGCTTCGCCAACTTTTAGATCTCCATCAGTTCAATCTATACAGTCAAATCAATCCTCTGCCTCTGCAACCCCGGGTTATCCAATTGATCAAACTAGTGCTATTCAAATTCCTTCCATTCCAGCGAGTGTTTCTCCAGTTGTAAATGCTCAAGGTTCAATCAATTTACCTGGACTTATGATTGAAAATCTAGGAGATCATTTCAATACTCAAGAATCTACAAATATGTCTGGGCAGAATGATCCCGTTAAAAGGCAATTGTCTACAGGAAACCGAGGGACAAGTGGTCTAAGGAGCCCGGTCATCCTTGCTGCAAGACTTAACTTGCAAGATCAGCAACATTCACTTCAGCAAATCCCTGCTCATGAAAAGCAGCTATCTCCAAAGCAATTAGAATCTCATGATCAAACAATGCCTCAACATGCTAGTCACCAAAGCTCATACCATTCGGAGCCTGGGCAATCTCGACCTCAAGAACATCATCAGTATCAACATCAACAACCACTTCAGCAACAACCACTTCAGCAACAACCACTTCAGCAACAACCACTTCAACAACAACAACAATCACTGCAACAACAACAACCACTGCAACAACAACAACAACCACTTCAACAACAACAACCACTTCAACAACAACAACCACTTCAACAACAACAACCACTTCAACAACAACCACTTCAACAACAACCACTTCAACAACAACAGCAGAGCATTCGTCAAGTTAATACTGGTCAAGCTGTCTATGCTTCGGATATGCGTCAGCCTCAAAGAAAGGAGACCTTGTCAAATTTATTCATCCCTAGTCGTAGACCAGGTATGAAAGTGAGGGTCAACCGCTTGAGTCCAAACCCTCAAAGAAGCTTATTCGCAAACGGCGAAACAACTGGCGGTAGTGAAAAAGAAAGCAGTGCTAGTAGATCTCCAGATGCTTCTCTTCCAGCAAGTTCAAATATTGTAAGTACAGCGCCTTTACAGAATCCAACTAACAATACCTCTGAGGGGCCCCTACTGAAGAATAATTCTTCTTTAAACAGGTCATCTGCTGTTGATGTCACAAATTTTCGTTCTCTTTTTAGTCCTTCAGCCGACCCATTAAGTACTGGCAGTGGTGGCTTAGAGAAGCCAGCAGCAGCTAATCTAAACATGAATAATGCTCCTTCAGAGAACATGCCAGTCTTTGTTGTACCTTCAGAGAAGTTTGGTGTTTCTACAAAAAGAGCCAGTTCTGCCTCAGATAAAATACCTACAGGTTTTGTTCCTTTAGAGAAATCCAGTGCTTCCGCAAATGCAGCTAATGCTCTTTTAGGTAATAAAGCTTCCTCTTCAGATTCGGCTTCAAATACGTTCTCTATTCAACGTTCAGAGAACTCTATTTTTCAGCAATCAGATGCTATTAATCCACCGGAAAAGGCTGTCGATGCTCCTTTAGAAGTGTTACCTATAGCTAAACGTTCGAATACTGCAGAATTAACACCTGCGAGTCAGATTCGTCCCGCGGTAGAAAAACCGATTGCTGATAATGGTCATTCATTTGTCAGTAAACCTATTTATCGTGAACCGGGCAATTATTTCAATCAGATTCCAAGAAGAGATCTACCCATCCAAGATAATATATCTAATTATTCGTCTTATGGACCCGCTCAGAATAATGTGTCGCGTTCAAAATACTATTCTGGAAGATCGCAAGCTTACGACAGGTATGTTCCGATTAGTGCCCAGAGAGATCGTGCGAAGCAAGTTGTTTCTACTGTCGAAACGACCACCACTGCGGTACCTCGTGCAGACTCGCTTCATTCTGGTCCTTCTGGTCCTTCTGGTCAACGAACTATCCCTTCTGGTCCTTCTGGCCAGCGTTCGATTATAATTCCTTCAGGTCCTTCAGGACACCGTACAAATTCAGTTCCTTCAGGACCTTCAAATCAAAATCAACGCTCAGGTACCCAGCTGAGCCTTGTTTCGTCTATTGATGCAGCTAAGGAAATAGAGGCTCCCAACGATGAAAATTCAGCTGTAGACAATCCAAGGTATGCTACTGGTAGATCCCAGCCATTCAAAAACTTGAATAGTTCTTCAATCGAAGAATTAAATGGAGATACGAGGAAATCATCTAGTGCATCTACGGAAGTGCCTACTAATTCATACCCAAGGTATAATTCGAATGATACTTCAAAGTCAGAAAGTCCTGCAATGCCATCTTCCTACGTCAAAGATGTTAACATAGATCCAGTATCGAAGCCTCAAGCCTCTGCTTTTATGGGAATAAACAATGAAAGGCCCAGAAATAATGTTATGTATTCAAGCAATTGTACCGGTCAAACTAGCTCCAACTCCAACATCTATACAAGAGTTACTTCGTATGCTCGAGATGCAGTCAATTTTGGTCATACCATTGCCCCTGAGCGTGCTACTAGTTCATATCTTAGCAGACGATTAAATGCGCTTTTCGACCAATTTCAGCAACAAGAAAGTATATTCAGAGCAGATAGCGCACGTCTTGAGAAATTGCAGAGACAAGCTCTTCAGGATTTTGACTTGGAAACTAGCACCTCTATGCAAGAATTCAATGTTAAGAGATCTAATCGCGACCGCTATCCTGAGGATTTTGTTAAGACTTTAGAGCGGCAAGATAGGCAGAGAAGGGACCGATTTATACACGAAAGATCATTAAGAAGAGAAGAATTACTTCAGATTCAAGATATGGAAACTAAGAAATTAATTCAAGAGCAAAACGAAGAAAAGTCTGTGCTCAAGAAAGAGATGGAAAGAGTGAAGGTTGACATAAAAGAAGATGCAGCTGCTGCCCAGGCGGCTATGGCTGCTTCTGCACATGCGCCGGTTCTTATTTCAACAAGTAATTCGAATTCAAAGCTGCCGCAGCCTTCTGCTGACCGTTCGACTGAGCTGGCTGCATGGGCAGCTTGGGAGGTTCTCAATTCATTAAAGGCATCACACCCATCAACATCTGTTTCTCATCGAGATTCGACGACAGCAAATGTGCCGGCTCAAAAAAAGCAACGTGTAACTGGGTTATTGGGCATCGAGTTATCAGAAGATTTGTTTGGACCTGGTAAGCCTGGAGCTGTGTTTGATAATTCAATAAGTCTGGTTTCTCCACTTAATGGAAAAATGAATAATATGTACTTGGACTCGCCTGACAATAAGCTGGCAAGCACTACATCAAGAAGCTTTAATGATAATGCTGCTAAAAATTCCGCGCCGAACTTTATTGACTTAACATCTGATGCCGAAGATGAGTAGGTAAGACGATACGTCTATTCACAGTATAATCCATAGAATTTAACTTTTGTATATTAATATATATTGTACAAAGAATTTTAAATTTATCTAGCATATGGGAAATAAGACCAACTTATTACAATGGACTTGGTCCCAAATAATCTTCCTTTATACTTCCAATTGCATAAATTTCATTAACATCTGTTCTTGTCCCCACAATCTTCAACCTTACCCTGGATCCTTTTTCTATATTTTCTTCGGGGCTAACATATGCTGGTGGGTTGGCTGATGGGTTAAATTTCATATCGGATGGTATTAAATGTGTACTGACAAAGACTGACAATGGACCAACATCAGCAAAAAATCCCATTTTATTTACTGTAGTCACGACTCCATCAACTACCTCACCTTTAAAAGGCTTCCATACTACTGCACGATATTTAACTTCGAATTCTGCCATACCACTACTTGGAATAATTCTTCCTTTTCCCACATCAATATTCATGCAATCTAAAACACATACAATATAACCAAACTGACCAGTACAAGTCCCTTCAACGTCACTTAATAGCTTATCTCTTAAGTATTGGTCCATTTGAGGACCAAAATATGACGGATGTAAAGTTAAATTTAATGATAAATCCTTTAAGAAAAACATCTAGCTGTTATGATATATATTTATTTAAGTGCCCTATTAATGAAATGATGAAATAATGAAATAATGCAAGGAAGAAATTAATGTGAATATCCTTATATACGAAAAAAAGATAATGATTGTATCCCTTTGGGAATTTAATGAAGATAAACTAGTAAGTAGTTAGCTATATTCGATAAATATGAATTGATTTTTCACTGTTTGTTCAAAAAAAGTAATTGAAAAAAATGTCGTGGCTCTTCTGAAACAAGACATTTTTCTTTGTACTAAATTTTTCATCAATTTTTTTTTAAAAGAAAAAGTTTCAATATTAAAGTTCTTCACAATATTCGATATCAAATTATTCAATAATGTCCCAAAGAATAGGTAACTCGGCCGTTGCATTGACAAGAGTGTGGCATCATGTTGATGTCGCTGCTGATGAAAGAACTTTGGGTCGTTTGGCTGCTAATATAGCACTTACATTACAAGGAAAGCACAAACCAACGTATTCTCCAAACAGAGATCATGGAGATTATGTTGTGGTGACCAATTGCAAACATTTAAAAGTAACTGGTAGTAAATTACAAGATAGACATTACTGGTCCCATACGACTCGTCCTGGTTCTTTAAACTTGATACCAATGGAGAGAATGATAGCAAACAAAGGTTATACTGAAATATTAAGGAGAGCTGTAAATGGTATGATACCAAAGAATAAACATAGACCTATAAGAATGGATAGATTAAAATTGTTTGACGGGGATCAGAATCCTTACAAGGATAATTTGATTGCATTTGCTGATGAAGTAGAAGAAATGAAAGCAAAGGCTGCTGCATTAGAAAAGAATGAAGCAGAGAGAGAAATACTTCGTAAGAAATATTTGCAATATTAATGATCATGTATTTAGGCATTTAGGAATGATGTATATACCCATATGTAAATAAACTCACCTGCACCTGCAATTTTTTAATATTAAAAATATCGTAAATTTTTTTTATTAAGTATATATATATTTGTACATAAGAAATAGCCCAATACCCCCAGGGTAATAAACCAAAATTATAGAGATTACAAAAATTAAACACGCATTCCTATGACAGATCTCTCCGTATACATCCTTGGTGCAATATTCATTGCCATTAATTCTTGGAATAATAATTTAGCAGCATATGGTATATGAATTTGATAAATGTTAGTCTTATTCTTACATGAGCGGCATTCAAATTGATTCTTCTTCAAATTGGCTATGACCGACATTAAACCACACATACCACAAACATGAACTCTGAAAGCGTCAGAAGCTTCCATTAATCTTTCTTTTAAAAATCCAGCAGCACCATGGGCAATCATACAATCTCTTTCCATTTCCCCGAAACGTAAACCACCATCTCTAGATCTACCTTCAACAGGTTGTCTGGTTAAGACTTGAACTGGACCTCTTGCTCTTGCGTGAATTTTATCATCTACCATATGTCTTAATCTTTGATAATATGTTGGACCAAAGAAAACTTGGGCCATTAATTTTTTTCCCGTATGCCCATTATACATAACTTCAAAACCTCTGGAATGATAACCATGACTCCTTAAAAGCTTGGAAACCGCTTCTGCAGTAACGTCAGTGAACGGAGAAGCATCACCTTCATGACCAGTTAATGTAGAAACTTTAGATAATAAACACTCAATTAAATGAGCGACTGTCATACGGGATGGAATAGCATGAGGATTGATGATTAAATCCGGAACTATACCTTCAGCTGAAAATGGCATATCTTCATGTCTATATGTGACCCCAATAGTACCCTTTTGTCCATGTCTAGATGCAAATTTATCCCCAATTTGAGGAACTTTTGTTGTTCTCATTCTAACTTTAACAAATTTAGCACCATCACCATTTGTTGTCAAAAGAACTTGATCAACAATACCGGACTCTGTACTTCTTAAAGGAGTTGAGGCATCTCTTTTAGTATGATATTGAGTTCTTTGACCCAATTCTTCAGTGTCAGGCGGAATTGGAGTGGTTTTACCAATAATAATATCTTCTCCACTAACTCTAACACCAGGCGCAATTAAACCGTCATCGTCTAATTTTTCATAAGTACCATGTTTAAGTCTTAAAGTATCTGATCTTGATGGTTTTTCAAATGTTTCCAACGCTTTCATACCTTGCCTTTTCTCTAAATCCATATAAGATCTGAAAAATAAGGATCTAAATAAACCTCTATCAATAGAAGATTGATTCATAATCATAGAATCTTCTTGGTTGTATCCAGAATAACATGCAATTGCCACAATGGCGTTCTGACCAGCCGGTAATTCTCTGAATTTTAAATGTTCCATAGATCTGGTCGTTGCCAATGGTTTTTGAGGATAGTATAAAATATTTGCCATAGTATCCATTCTAACAGCATAATTGGTTAAGAAAACACCCATAGCTTGTTTACCCATCGCAGATTGATAAGTATTACGAGGAGATTGATTATGATCTGGAAATGGAATAATAGATGCGGCTACACCTAATATCATAGATGGATGTATTTCACAATGAGTGAATGTATGACTTGACGAAGACTTTAAACTTGGTATGATTCTCTTTGCTGGATCTAAATCATCTTCAGTCGTATCTATATTTGGATTTCTAGCTACTAAGTCTTCAGGTGTCATGGCGATCATTATAGTTTCTTCTTCTTCAGCGTCAACATATTCGGCAACACCATCGTGGACCAATGAAGTCCATGTATAATTTGATGACTCGTAATCTTCTTCATACTCGCTATATTCGGAATTCATTATTTTATTAATATGTTCCTTTTTTAATACTAATTCACCTTTATTAGGAGATTCTGGATTTGTTTCAACAATAAATAATGGACGATAAACACGACCAGCATCAGTGAAGATCTTAAATTCTTTTTCTCTCACATCTCTAATAATAGAAACTTCTGGAGAAATATCCCCCTTTCTTCTTAAATTACGCATAGTATCTACCAAACTGGCTGGATCTCTATGGGTACCAACCCATACACCGTTAACGAAAACATTTGTTGAGTCTTTGGATTCTGAAGGGATGAAATCTTCCAATCCCTCCATACCCCACTCTTGTAAGAAATAAGAAATTGGTTCTGAAGAAGTACCAACTGAAACACATGTCATTAATGATAAATTCTTAACTAAACCACACGCTTGACCTTCAGGAGTTTCAGCAGGACACACTAAACCCCAATGTGTATTATGTAACTGTCTAGGCTTTGCAATTTTACCATCACGACCAATTGGAGTATTAGTTCTTCTTAAATGTGATAAAGTTGAAGAATAAGTATAACGATTTAAAACTTGAGAAACACCAGCACGAGAACTCATGGCCTTCTTTTGTTCACCCCAATTACCAGTTGCTAACGAATATCTTAAACCATCTGTTATAGTTTGGGATTTAACTGCTAATGTAAGATTGAATTCTTTATCATTTTCAACACATCTTTGCATATAATTATAAATATCTTTAGTTAACTTTTTAAATAAAATACGGAATAAATTGGCTAATAATGGACCGGCCAAATCTAATCTCTTTTTACCAAAATGATCTCTATCGTCAGGTTCTTTTCTTTCTAAAGCACATAACAACAATCTATTAACCATATAACCTAAGAAGAAAGCTTTTCTAGTTTCATAACCTTCTTCTTGAGTGATATTTGGTAATAATTCTTTTTGTAAAATGTCTTTGGCATATTGAATACGCTTTTCTCTTCTAATACCCATAACCCCTCTTCTACCAATAAAATCAAGAGCAATTTCACGTTCTTGGATAACAAAACCTTCTTCCACGCAAGGTTTTAACATTTCTAACATTTGCCAATCATTTGCATCATAACAAATATGTTCTAATATATCACTATCTGGAACAATACCTAAAGCTCTAAATACAATAACAATTGGGATATCTTCTTTAATATAAGGTAAAGTAGCTTTAACGGTTCTACCTTGAACACCTTTTCCTTTTGAATTTTCATCTTTACCAGATAATTTAATTTGCATTGAAGAAAGTAAACGAGAACCCTTTTCAATAGCAGATCTAATTTCAGCAACATGAGAAATATTTGAAGTGGCAGCTGACTTTTTAAACACTTGAACTATATTTGCTGCACTTCTTTCTTGAGCAATTAAAACTTTTTCAGAACCATTTATAACAAAATATCCTCCCATATCATAAGGACATTCTTTTAATTCATAAAATTCATGTTCACCTAAATCCTTTAAAACACAGAACTTAGATCTTAACATGATTGGAACTTTACCTAAGTAAACATTTTTCAAAGGTACCTCATCATCAACAATTTCTTCAATCCATTCTAATTCATTGTCTTTTCTTAGATTATCGTCTGATTTGAAGACTTTTTTAGTCATATCAACATATAATGGAGATGAATAGGTCAAGTTACGCAATCTTGCTTCTTGAGGAAACATAGGATGAGTTGTACCATCACCTTCAGTTTGTGTTGGTTTTGAAATATAAATTTTTCCAAATTTAATTTCATAACGTCTATTTTCATGATCATCTTCTGTAGTATGCTGGGCCGGTTGATCTAAGATTAAATGAGAATCTTCCCATACCAACTCTTGGATTGTTGATTCGATAAATTCATCAAATGAATCTAATTGTTGTGATACTAACCCTTTTTCTTGAAAAAATGAAGAAATAACGGTCCAACAATCTTCTGGTGTAATACTATCTGATTCGCCATATAAGTATGGGTCTTCCACAATCTGATCACCCTGAGACATAGTTAAATGTGGGTTTATTGAATGATTTGAAGGTATAGAAGTGATGGATGATAAAGTATAATATGAAACTTTATTATTAATTTATATTTTGCCTTTTTCTTTAAAAAAATGTACTTTTTTTTTCAACGAATTTTTGTTAACACACGACCATTATAAATTTTAAAAGAAATTTTTCATCATATTGAAGTTTATAGTTTATAGAGATTTATTAATTATCAACCAACCACTACAAACATTATTAGATAATATAAGACTAGATATGGATCTTAAATCTAGCTTATGCACTCTTTGGAATATATCCAGGAGATCGCTTCATCATAAGGTGAAGCCAGCCGATTATCCTAAAGTTAATGTCACCGATGTTGTATTAAATAAACCAAAATATGGATTTAGAAGAATAAGACCACCATTAATTTCCCAAGGAGTTAAAGATACGTTATTTCCAAGTACTGAAATTAAGAAAAGATATGAAAAAGAAGGAAAGCCTGTACCAATTAAATATAGATCTGCTAGTGATTTACTATCCAAAAGGAATTATAAAAGATATCAAGAAGAAATAATTAGTGGTAAACCCCATTTTAGAATTGGTGAAAATAAGATATATTTCCCACAAGGACGTGTATGCTTAATCAAACCCAGTCCAAAATATACACCATATCAAGCTAAATTTTTGGTACCTAAGAGTATGAATAAAATGGATTTAAGAGATTATTTATGGCATGTTTATGGATTGAGAGCATTAAATATCACAGTTCAATTATCTCATGCTAAATTCCATCGTCAAGCATTTGATCATGCTCGTTATAGAGGCCCACAACTTAAAACCATGGTGATAGAAATGGAAGAACCATTTATTTGGCCGGAATTTTCTGAAGAGTTTAAAAACTTTAAACAAGCTCAACATGTTGGAAATTTTGAACTTGCAGATGTAGTTGATCCTATTGGTTCAAATGTAAATAAACCAAGTGAAGTATTTGGTGGTGTTTATACAAAGCCTAAATTACCTAATGCATTTGTAAGTGCAAAATTACAAAAAATTGGTGCCGAACAAGTTAAATTACATCAAAAGGAAGTTGAAAGAAAAGAAGAGAAGCAATCAGTTAGAAAATTCTTAGGTTTATAAAACGATAAATAGTTAGATCATTCATGTAAATAATAGCTAATACGATAATAAAGAATAAAAATAATAAAAATAATATAGATTGTACTTTAAATTAAAGATAAACTAATAAATAAGGGTATTAAAAATGTTAAAATAATATAAAAAACTGACTAGAAAAAGAACAACCACAACGTAAAACAAAATAAATAAAAAAATGAAGAAAGATTTATAACCTATCCTCTAAAACCAAATCCTTTAAATAATAATAATAAAAAAAAACAATTAAAAAATAATAATAATAATAATAATAAACCTGTCCTCTAACCTTTACCAAATCCAACCTTTCTTCTTCTCTGATTTTGGTGATGAGTTTACCTTCCTTTGATTAGCATCATCACCACCTTTAATTGGGGTACCAGTTGTAGAAGAATTAACTGATGATGGAGCAATTTGTTCAACTTCCTCTGGAATTGATTTTGAATCTTCATCATCTTTAGCATACCCAAATCTATTTTTAATATTCATAACCATTACATAAGAACTATCTATAACATTACCAAATGATTCTGGATTGGAAGATGTTGCAACAATTGGAATAGATTGAATCTCTTGATTATTATCTAATAAATAATGAAATATATCTTTATGAGTAAACTTTTCAAGTTTATCAAATTGACCACCTAATATTGGTTTTATATAATTAAAAAATAAAAATCCTGCACCAGAATTAACAAATTTAACCCAATCATCAGTGGCAGTAAAATCTTTGTTTGTGGTTAATTGTTGATGCTTTTCAAATGATGAACTAATCATGGGTAATATCAACCAAATTGAAAATATTAATTTTAAAGTTGAATAAAATGGTATAATCCAGGTTAAAAATAATAAATTCTCAGCGAAATGAACAGTACCAAATACAATCCAATAAATTAACCATTTTTGAATTGAAACAAGGGTTGCTTGCAATAATTCTTCATTTATTTTTGGTTTAGTATTTGATGATGAGTTGTTATTATTATTAATTGATGATAAAAGGAAAGTTAAGGGAACAGATATACCTGCAACTTTAATAGTTGAGGAATCAATTGTTTTTGAAATATCAAGATAATTATCAAATGCCTTATATGAGGCAATGACAGGATAAACAGTCGAAACTAGGGTTCTATAAATAATCTGTTAGTATATTTGTATCTTTAGTTATTTTTGCAATGATAAGCAATGATAAGGGGGGAGTGAGGGGGGCAAGGTACGGCGAGACAAATCTTTGCTTCAAACACCCTTCAATTCCATTAGAATCAGCGGTATAATGTTTAATAAATCTATACATACGTTAAAAATGAAAATAAACCCATTATCAACTTAGTTTAATTAAAACTATATTAAATATAATTATAAAAATAAAAAAAATAAAATAAAAGAATTATAAAAATGTTATATATTTAAATTATTTATAATAATTCCTTTTTGTGAACCAAAAAAATATAATGTCACTCTTGAGGTATGGATCTTTAAAAAAAATTATATTAAATACATTAAGAAACAACAATTTATAAACACAAGATATAAAAGTAGTATAAAAGAATAAATAAATAAATAAAAGCAAAATATTCAAAGGAAAGAGTCTAATCAGAAAAATAAAATAAAAAGTCAAAAAAAAAAAAAATATGCATCAATAAAAAAAATTCTATAACCTACCAAGTAAATCCACGTTCGTGTAATGCATCAACATTCCAATCCCAAGTTGTCTTTTGATTCTTTACATTAAGAGCAACTTTATTTGGAGTACCTTCTGAACCACCAGTAACAAAGTATTTACCACTATCGTTTTTAATGGATAAATTTGGATTTAATGCTGCATTTAAAGTGGCTAAAGACCCTTGTTCAACATTAACTCCAATGGTGGAATCAGCAATTTTAAATAAACCTCTTGTAAAAATTCCAAGAATTGGGATATTTTTCCAATAATTATATAATTCAGTACCAAGAATAATACCTGGATGAATTGAAACTGATAAAATATTTGGTTCTCTTTTAGCAAATTCCTTTGATGATAAAATTGCGGAAATTTTAGCATTACCATATCTATACCAAGTATATAAAGCAAATGGGAAACCATTAATTTTATCACTTGGTTGGAAATATTTATAAGAAAAATTATGACCAATTGACGAAAGATTAATAATTCTTGGTTCAACTTTACCTTCTTTTGAAACATTTTTTAATAATGGTAATAATTTTAAACTAAGTAAAAAGTGACTAACATAATTAACTTGATATTGAATTTCATAACCATCTTTAGTTATTTCAAATGGAACTCCCATAAGTCCAGCATTATTAATTAAAATATGTAATTTTGATTCTTTTTTACTAAATACTTCAGCAGCTTCACTAACAGTTTTTAAATCTAATAAATCAATATAAAGAAATGATAAATCACCAACAAATCTTTTGGATTTTTCTTCTTGAGGATATTGTTCAATTCTTTTTTCTGCTTCAATTTTAATGTCATCAATTGCTTTTAAAACTTTTGATTCAGTTCTACCAGCAACATAAACTGAATAACCATGTAAATATAAATGTAATGCGGTAAACCAACCAATACCTGAATTACCACCCGTTACTAAAACCACACGACGATCAGTCTTTGGATTTAAATAAGGAGCTTCAGCTGGTTTAAAGAATTTAGAAGTATTAACCATTGTTAAGTAAGATAATATTATATGTGTATTTGTTTGAGTTTGTTTTGATGATGATTTTGAAAAATATAAAAAATTAAATTGGAGAAGATATTTTACTCTTTATATAGTTTGAAAAATCATATGATAATCTCACAGTTTGAATTTTATAAATTTAATAAAGCCATACTTATGATAGTTCAAACCTCAATAATAATTAATTAGGTTAATTTCTTTTTTTAGTTCAGCTAATAATATTAAGCTTATTTTCTTTTGCAATCTAACCATAATGTCAAAAATAACATCTAAAAAGAAATTAAAAAGTCATCAAATCCGTCATATATAGACGGAATAAAATTCTCCGTATCCTAAAACCGTAAATTAACGTGATCTGAGTCATGTGACTTTAATTTTCAACGGAAATAATAAACAACCAATTGTTTTAAGAACGATTCTTTTTTTATAAGCGAAATTTTCAATTAAAAAATTCTTAAATTTGATTATTTTGTGTATTTATCAAAGTTACATGACCTAATATAATGAATCTATCTGTCTATATATAAAATAAATTATAATATACATCAAGAAATAATTTAATGATTACTTTTCTTCTTCTAAATACAAAAGCCATCCCGGCCCGGAGAGGAGATGAGAATATTTTTTATATTTTCTTTATAGAACTTGTCTTGTCCTATTTTATTAATTATTTTGTCTATTTTTATAACTATTATTATATTTTTTATCATCATTGTTCGTCTATTTTATCCCATTCGGAGAGTGGTTTCGGACTTCAAAGTCCAGAAAGAATACAATAATTTTTACGTGTGTTTAACGCACAATATACATATACATATATATATATACGTAAATCTAACTATTATAAGCTACAAAATGGTATGATTTTAGTATATCGGTTTATATTTACCGATAACAATGAAAAAAACTTCATGTTTAATAAATATCATTCATATCCTAACGTGGGGTGTAGACCAATTGCGTTATAAGTACTATTATTATATATGTATATTTATATACATGTACATTATCTATAATGTATAAAGAGTGGGTTATATTATCATATTCTCCACCTAATCAATAAAATAACTTCATTAAGTAACTAAGAGGGTTGATTATAAACATAAATTTATAAAGAGGGGTTGCAATGAAAACTAAGAGATTAACAAAAAAAACACTTCCTGTATATAAAAAACATTTAAGAACTCCACAATTCAAAGAAAGTTTTTAATTCCCCATTTTTTATTTTAAACATTTCTTATGACAACAGATTTTCTTCTGAATTTTTAAATAATAGTATGATAAATGATAAGATATATATTGCTTAAATTTATATTTAAATAACTTAAGATTTCTGAGATATTTATTTATTAAACAACGTGGTAAGATATACTTAACCGCCAAATTATAGATGACAGCAAATAAATATAAAAAATAAAATTAATCAAAACAATACCTATTAGTAGTAACATAAACATTAACAATCTTGATAGTAACTGTAGATAAGTTTTTTTTACTTCTTAAAATGGTATCATAACCATAAAATATTTATTAATTTTATTTTTTATTTTTTAAGTAGTTAATGATCGGAGTTCACCACTTAACATTTATAAACAATAAAGTTTAAGAGAATTTTTATAGTCCGAGTTCGCGCTCCGGTATCATTGATACAGCCCCTAAATGAAAGGAATTTTGTTTATAACTTTTATTAGTATTCGTTAAAAGGTTTCCAAGTATTTATTTGTAGTATATACATAGCTGAAATTAATTACTATAGCAATTATAAATGGAAAGGTGGGACAAAGAAATGAATAAATTGAATAATAAAAGATAACAAGTATTATATTTTCCCCGGTTACTCTTGATATCATAATATAAAATTTAGATTATTAATTAATTATAAAAAAATATTGCAAAAGTTTAATAAAAGACATATAAAAAAAACAAAGTCGTGCGCCGGGGTTTTTATATGCACTAAAAAAAAATAAAAAATAAAAAAAAATCATCATCTGTCTGTCTCTCTCACAATTATATAAATATTTAATGAAATCACCCAATTTGATTTAAAGCAATTTTTTATAAACTGATTTTTTTTTCTTTTGCTTTTTGTTATTTTTGATTTAATTATAATCAATCAACAATCAATTGATCTTATATATTTATACCTTAATTACATTCAATTCAATTGTCCTCCTCGTCCTCCAATCAGCTTGATTAATTGAATTGTATATTACAATTACTGATTTATAATAATAAATTTCATAATAATAATAAAAAAAAATCTGTCCTTCGAATGTCATTAAGAACTTTAGGTTTAAACTCTAGCTTTAGAGGACTCTTTGCAAGAGAAGCTGATTTAACTAGAACAGTATCAACAGTTTTAGATTTTAAAAAGGATTCAATTAATGCATTAGAAAATATTATGACCAGATCCGATAAAGAAATGGGAGGATTTTCAACCGTTAATTTTACAATTGATCCTGAAGAAAATGTTGGTCATTTTCATGGATATTTAAGTTTGGATTTACCAAAGGATAATCCAGAAGTTACAAGATCTGGTTATGCTATGTTTAGAACAAAAGATCAAAAAGAATCTTGGATAACTGGTGATTCATATTGGGATTGGACTCCATATAGTTCAATAGTTTTAAGAGTTAAAGGTGATCGTAGAAAATATTTGGTTAATATTCAGACTAACACTCCATTAGTAACCGATTTATTTCAACATAGATTATTTTTACATCATCCTGGTCAATGGGAAACTGTTGTTATACCATTAGATGATTTTGTTATGACAAATTGGGGAGTTATTCAAGATGGTTCAGAAATTAATAAATCGGAAGTTAAAACAGTAGGTGTTGGTTTATTAGATAAACAATATGGTCCATATTCTTTAAAAGTTGATTGGATTAAAGTTATGACTGGGGCAGAAGTTATGAAAGAAACTTCAAATGCTAGATCTTCATTAATGCATCAAGATAGATTAGAAAAGGGTGGTATTGAATCTCAATCAAACAATATACCAATTGATGAACCAAGTGCTTCAGCTATTTATACTGCTAAACATGAAGATCCAAAAAATTCTGTTTTTTAAAAGTATCATAACATATATATTCTACACAAATTTTTCATACATTCACATTTTTTACTTCGTAATTTTACAAAACATTCATAGTAAGATTATTAACAACTTTTTGATACAGGTTATCATTAGTATGCTGGTCATTATTTATTATTTATTACTTTATACTATTATATATAACAATTATATATTCTAAAGGTTATTCAGTTTGATAAAAAGTTTTTCAAAAAAAAAAGATTTAATAACAAAAAAACACAAAAAGTATAATAAAATCTTAATTAGAATCATTTGAATTTTATGTAGATATGAACTATAAAGTTAATAACGTCATAGTTTTATCAATTTTACTCCTATTTTGAGGGGTTGTTCATCTTAGATTATTAGATAAACCCATCTCCTCTAAAACATTGAAAATTTTGTTAAAAATTTACCCCAACTTTTTAAGTTAAATTGATGCAAAAAAAATATAAAATTTATATAATTATTAATTAGTTAATAATTAATAATTAATAATTAATAATAACGGTTAAATATGTTACATAGTATTTCATACAAAGTGGGGTTATATATTATCTATGAAATTAAAAATGTATCATTTAAATTATTATATTAGTGATTAATTATATATACCTTTATTTCTCCACTTTATTTTTCATAAATTAAAAATTATTAGAAATTTCAGGATCAATTTTATCTTCTTTATCGTTCCCCTCCTATATGTTATAATATAAAATTATATATTAGTTAATTTGTTATAAAGAGGGGAATTTTAATTCAAATCCTTTTCATTGTTTTAAACATTTAGGGTTGCAACCCTATAGTCTCGTGACTTGTGGCGTGTGATAATCTTTTTGGAAATTGTAAAAGAAAAAATAAAAATATTAAAAGGAAAGTTGTTTTTTTTTTAAATTTTTTATTTAATTTTAATTCTTCTTCTTTTCTTTTCTTTTCTTTTCTAAATTATCATATCATATAATCACATATAATTATCAATCAAAATGGCAAGAGGCCCGTATGTCTAAATATTCATTTGATGAATTACTTTTCATTCTTTCATTTACTTGTTAGAATTAGGAAAGAGAGACTATTTATGAAGTATGAAAGTTTTGTTAGAAATGACAATATTTTTCAGAAAAATATATTATATATACCGATGATTGATTGTTCCTTTTGGTTAAATCTTTCTGATTAATGGTATCACCAGTTATCATTAGAAATAATGATAGCTTGGAAGGGAGCCTTGTCATGATAATTTATTTGTTGGTTTAGATTTTTATTTTCATTCGTTCATTTTATTTTTTAGTTCTTTTTCTTTTCTTAAGTGGATAGTCACCATATATTATTTGTTTTTGCTTATTTATTAGAAGTGTGTATATTTTGATATTTCATACGGGTGGTGCCTGCGGAATGTTCGATTAGTGCATACAATCTTTTCAATATCCAAGTCATCAACAAAGGTATTGACTATTTATTTTCAAGATTGCAGAGATGACTAAGGAAAGTTTGAATTTGAAATTTGAGAATATAAGTCTACCAACATTATCTTATCATGCTTGGCTCTATATATACATATATTTATTAAACTTTATTAATAGCTCTTTCGAAAGTAATTTTGTAATTTTAAACGAAAATTTGTACTAACTAATTAATTTTAATAGAAAGAAACATTTAAAAAGATTAGCAGCTCCATCCCATTGGATGTTAGATAAATTATCTGGTACTTACGCACCAAGACCATCTGCTGGGCCACATAAATTAAGAGAATCATTACCTTTAGTTGTTTTCTTAAGAAATAGATTAAAGTATGCCTTAAACGGTAGAGAAGTTAAAGCTATTTTAATGCAAGAACATGTTAAAGTTGATGGTAAAGTTAGAACTGATTCAACTTATCCAGCTGGTTTTATGGATGTTATTACTTTAGAAGCTACTAATGAACATTTTAGATTAGTTTATGATGTTAAAGGTAGATTTGCTGTTCATAGAATTACTGCTGAAGAAGCTTCTTATAAATTAGGTAAAGTTAAGAAAGTTCAATTAGGTAAAAGAGGAGTTCCTTACGTTGTTACTCATGACGGTAGAACTTTAAGATACCCAGATCCATTAATCAGAGCTAATGATACCGTTAAAATTGATTTAGCTACTGGTAAAATCACAGACTTTATTAAATTTGATACTGGTAAATTAGTTATGGTTACCGGTGGTAGAAATTTGGGTAGAGTTGGTGTTATCACTCATAGAGAAAGACATGAAGGTGGTTTTGATTTAGTTCACATTAAAGATACCTTAGAAAATACTTTTGTTACTAGATTATCAAATGTTTTCGTCATTGGTACTGAAGCTGGTAAACCATTTGTTTCATTACCAAAGGGTAAAGGTATTAAATTATCAATTTCTGAAGAAAGAGATAGAAGAAGAGCTCAACAAGGTTTATAAATTTCGTTTTTCTTCTAAAAGTTTAATTGTAGTATAGTTTTAATATAAAAATAAAAATAGTAAATTTTATAAATGTTGCAAAAACAAAGAAAAAAGAGAAAATGTCATTTTGAAGTCTTCGGTCTTCGGGCATCAAACGTGAAAGAAATGTGCGCGATACACAAAAATTATAGTGGATCTCTCACACACATGGCTGACCAGAATTGTTTTTAAATTTGAAATTCCAATTAAATTATAGAAATGTACTGTTAAGACTAGTTAATATAGCGACATATGACTTCAAGATATAGAGTTGAATACGCTTTAAAGAGCCATCGTCGTGATGAATTCATTGAATGGATAAAAGGTTTACTAGCCGTTCCATTTGTATTACATGCTGATATAGAAAATTATGATGAAGGGTTTACAGAACATTATTCATCAACTGAGGACTATGAAAAATATTTAGAAACTCAAGAAGTTGTCACAGCATTGGAGTGTCAAAAGAGATATCTAGAAATCTTTGCTGATGTTGAAAAATTAGTTGATCATACAATTGTAATTGATGATTTAAATGAAAAAGATCCTGAAAGAAACTTGAAGAGTAGATTAAGAAAATTAGTTCCATCGGTAGGTAAATTCTTTACTCCTTTACCCTTAACCGAAGCATTCTTAATTGAAGATGTCAGAAGATCAATGTCGAAAAGAAGATTAGTAAGTCCTTCATTTAATGATGTTAGAGTTATTTTAAACACTGCTCAAGTATTAGCATTATCAAAAATTTATAAAGATCATCTTAAATCAGGCTCAAAATTAAAATTAGTTACGTTTGATGGAGATGTTACATTATATGAAGATGGGAAATCATTGGATGAAAAAGATCCTGTTGTATCACGATTAATTAAATTATTATCATTAGATTTATGTGTTAGTGTTGTTACTGCTGCAGGATATCCTGGGAAACTGGGAGCTCTAAAATATCATGAACGATTAAAAGGTTTAATTGATTCAATGAATAAAGACGACTGTATTTTAACCCCAGAACAAAAAGAAAATTTATTAGTTATGGGTGGAGAATCAAATTATTTATTTCGTTATAGTAATGAAATTAAATCTTTTAGATTTGTTGATGCAAATGAATGGCATTTACCTTTAATTCTAGGTTGGGATAAAAATAAAATAACATTTATAATGGAAACTATTGCTAAACATTTATTGCATTTACAAAAGGCTTTTAATTTAGAAGATACAACAACTTTGGTTAAAAAAGAAAGATCAATTGGTATAATTCCAAATGAAGGTTGTAAAATATTACGAGAGCATTTAGAAGAAATTGTACTTTCAAGTTCAAATAAATTAGATGAAATATTAAAAGGATCGACTCCTCATTCCACATCAATGTCATCGACTCCTTCTTATAGACGAGATCAATCTTCTTTAATATCACATTCAAATTCTTTACGAAGAGATCTTGCTACTAGACAGCTTGAAAGTTCAAGTGATGATGATGATGGCATTAGAGTTTGTGCTTTTAATGGTGGTTCTGATGTTTGGGTCGACATTGGTGACAAGAGTTTAGGAGTTGAAGCATTGCAAAGATATTTATGCCAGGATTCACCAGAGGATAATTTAGAGTCTCTTGTTTGTCCAATATTAAAAAGTGAAAGTTTACATATCGGTGATCAATTTGCAAGTCTTGGTGCCAATGATTTTAAGGCTCGTCTAAGTGCATGCACAGTTTGGATTGCAAGTCCTAGAGAAACAGTTGCCATATTAGATGACTTGATTAAAAATATGACAAAGTAGTAACATTAATATACGTAATAAAAACTTAAAACAAAATAAATAATCAAGAAAAGATTTGCAAAAAAAAACATGGCGACAACTGCAGGACTCGAACCTGCGCGGGCAAAGCCCAAAAGATTTCAAGTCTTTCTCCTTAACCGCTCGGACAAGTTGCCATTTCCAAAATTCTCCGAACAAAAACAAAAACATCAACAATTGCTAAGTCCAAATTAGGAAATTGCGGCTCATTTAGGAATAAAATCTGTAAATTTTGCAATCGAATTTCAGAAATATAGATTCCTATTGCTCTTAAGTTCAGTATACACTTTAATTAAACTTTGATATATCTATTTGATTTAAAGAAAATATTAATTTATTGGAAAAAGCTTGACAAAAAGTAGGATACGCATCTACTTTACTAAGATTTTTGCAAATTTTCTAAAAAATTGTTTATTCCTGAACCAAAATATCTATATATATAACCTATGATTGTAACATCAACGGCAAACCATAAACAATAGGAGCAGACCCATTAAGGTAAGGTAAAGTACAGCAATTTCTGCTTATGCTAACTGCTTCAGTCAAATTCCAACGTCTAATTTGTGGTTGACCTGGTAAAAGTCCCCATTTTTCAAAAACTGATAAACTGAATTGATCAATGTCTTTATCTGTCACATCCCATAAGTTTACAAGAACCATCGGAGCTCCGCATGTTAACCAATTAAATACATTTCCATGTGACTCAAACAAACCATTATCATTTAATGCCCCTGAAGAGCACCCAACTAATAAAGATGGTGGTAATCTGGGTCCTTTTGGTAGACATGCTTTAAATAAAGTTGACGTTTTCAAGTATTGATCACAGCCTCCATGACCCAAGTATACAAATAAGTCAGTGTGAATTATACTATTCATAAATTCATCCTCATTAGGTTTGACCCCAACCAAACCGTTCCAATTACTCTGTTGGGAAAATATGGGTTTAAACTTTTCTTCCGTTCTGTATAAGTCTCCACCAGGATTAATAACATAATAAACATTAGATTTATCAACACTGGCTGACTTTCTATTCTTTAGCATATCTATTAAAAGATCAATTGATGGAATACGGGAAACTGATTTACTTCTTAAACAATTTAATGATTCCCATGGGAAAAAGCTGCATCGTGAACTTGGTACAAGTATGACGTGCTCATCAGCCAGTTTAGTTCTTAAATTAAAGTACTTATCAAAAAGCAATCGAACTCCCTTATGCAATCTTTCAATATCTAATTCTTCATAATGATTGATTTCTGCATGAAAATTCAATGAGTCAATTAAGAAATAAAGCAAATCATCAATAGTAGATTCATCATATTTCGGTAGACTGTAAAATAAGCTTATTAGCTTGTCATCAAATTTCATAAAGCTTGTTGAATTGTTTACTACTCTAGCTGGGAGGGACCCAAGAATGGTCTTCTCAAAGTCTAGTTTGAATTTCGTAAAGACAGCATCTTCTGAAAAGTTATTGAAAATTCCAGCAAATCCACCAATCCAATTTGTCTCAATATGCTCAAGCAAATCTTTCATCCTTAAGTCTAAACCAAAACGCAATTTCCACCAATCCTTTCTTTCCTCCTTGGTTTTGATTTTTGATGTAGTAGATGCTTTTGTGGAAAGATCACTTTGCTTAATAATATCATTAAAACTCATTTTCATATTCTCAAATCCCATTACTACATCACTGGAGCCTAGCTTATTTGAAGATCTCTTTAGTGGTAAACTTAAGTAATATGGATGACTTCCTTTACTGAATCTTGATAATATAAGATCACCAGAATACGAACATAAGTCTATTGTCACGATAGACCAGTTATCTGGTAAATATAGATTCAAATCAATATTGAATGCAACACTTTGATTGTGAAAATCGACTGCTGGTTTGAGTTGAATTTCAGATGGCAATATTTCCTTTAAACCTGTAGATGTGTGACTTATAGATCTATCATTATTAAATGGTAGCGCCCGGAAAAAATCTTGTAAACAATACAATTCATATAACAAGTTTGTTGTATTCTTGAAAATTGACATGGACGAAATAAGTAATAAGCATTTACTCATAGTGTTAGCCAAGTCCCTGATTTGATAAGTTGCAAGGGTTCTGAACTGTGGGTTCGATATATAAGACAATAAATCATCTTTTAACTGAATTAATCTATTTAATAAAGAAATATTGTCTAACATCTGATTTGTAAATCCACTGGAAACTATATTTGGCAACGATTGCACGGTATCATTAAGTAAGGCTAGCTGTGGAATTTGACCTATACTTTTTATCACGTTTAGCAACTCTATCTTTACGTACACTAGTAATTCCAATAATCCCGTCTTCTTGGCCATCAAACTGGTATGAGCGTTAGGTTGAGTTCTTAATGACATGGCATACATAAATGCTGCATCCTCATTATGATCTAATCCATAAATTTTTAACAATTCTTCATGACTAATATCATTGAGCGATCCATATTTAGGCAATTCAAACTCAATAGATTCCAAACTTATTAATCCCATGATATTATTACTTTTATGAATAACATTGATATTTTCCAACACATGCTTGTATTGATTATACTCATTTGCCTTTGATAAATAATTTGGAAACGCTTCATTTCTCTTCATGCAAACTTGATAAAATAACATATCAAAACAGTTAATACAGTTAATAAGTGGTGATAACGATGATTCGCTTGTCTTTTCAAATTCATCAACATAGAATAAAAAGTCTCTTGTGATTCCCAATTGTTTTAAAATAGTCAATATGAATCTATATGATTCAAATAATAGCTGAATAGTTTCCCATTTGATTTCATTATATTTATCTCTCTCAACATTAGGACCAATTTTCTTGATTATGGAATAAGCAATCTTAATAGATACTTTAACATTCTTATAAGAACTTATTGGATTTCCAAGTTGAAGATTGAGCTTGCAAGTGGCAAGCTGAAACCTGGCTATAAGTAGTAAATTAGATAATTTTTCTATAACTGAAACATTTCCATTGGATATTAAATTACATTCACCACGAGAACTTAACACTTTAAATACCTTATTGAATTTTTCTTGAGCTTTTGATAGATCATTTGTGAATAAGAAATATTCAAGTTGCAAAAGATTAAAGCCTAATACTTCAGAAAGAGAATTGGTATTGCACTCTTTTAAAAATGAATTCAAATTTGTCAATGATTCAGAAGCATCGCTAAATAATGAAAGTTTTAGAAGAGCCTCACAATATTGAAATTCAAGGAATATGTTTAAGACTGGTAATGATTGTCTTTTTCTCTTGTATGTATCTATTAAGAAAACAATATAACCTGTACAACCAGAAAATCTTAAAAACAAAAGCAATGAGCGAATAATACCATCTTCATGGTCTTTGAAAATAAAGTTCGATTCATCATCAGTAGAATCAAGCCAGTTTACTAGTGAGTTTATACAATCACTGAATAAAATTTCATTCCAACCATAGTTAATCAATTTCTGTAAATATAATCCACACTTGATTAGGTTATTTCCAATTTCTGGCAATGGAATATCAAGCACTTCAGTTAATCCATTAATCTTATAGTAATTATATTGAGTTAAGAAATAATAATCATTGTTTTCAAACTTTGCAAATTGAACCAAACTATTGATTGCTTTTGTTTTCTTTTCAGAATTAGTAGACTTTTCTAAAAGTTCAAAGAGTCGAACCAAAATATATGATTTAAAATTATCAGAGTATCTCTTTGCCCCAAATATCTCAGATGCTAATGTAAAATTTAATGAAACGCATTTTGCTATCAACTGCACGAAAGTATTATCAATAGCAGATCGATGATCATCCAAAGTTTCTACTAAATCGAGGTACATCTTTATATGGCTGTATGACCTTTCAGTATTGGATATTTCACATAATGTGTTCAGTATCTTTTGAACTTTAATTTTTAAAATTTTGAAATTTTCTGGAGTGTTTTCGAGTTGGAAAATATCAATTTCATAGTTAATACATAAACTCATGATTTCTTCATTTTTAGTATTGTTACCAATGTTAAAAAGTATATTTGAAAGATTTCTAATTCTTTTTACTTGCAGAAAATGATGAAATATGCCATGTAAGTGAAAAATGATTTGTTTTATGAACTTGTCGTTTATTATATTGCTGCTAATTGCCTTTATGAAGATTGTGAATTGGTCGAGAATTTGTAAATGAGACTTTGAAAGTGTTTCCAAATTGTTGGAATTTAAATTCAAATTTGCAGTAATTATATTGGCAAAAGCATATGATATTTCATCATTCATAAGATTGATCTTGGATATGCATTGCAACAAGGTCTTGTCATTCCAAACATTCGAAGGTGCCATAAATTGTAGTTTTAATTGTTCAATAAAATTTAGTGATGGATTCTTCGAAAATGCTCGTAAGGTGACAATAATATCGTCTACGGCAGATGGCTGAAATAAGTCCAATATCGATAAAATATGTGGATAGTTAGAGTTCTTCAAATCATCTAAGAATGGTATTAAGAAACTATCAGGCACTATATCCAAATCGTTGATTTGCTGACCAGTAAATTCAACCAATTTTAATTTTAAGCATGCCTTATATATTTTTAAATCAGTTGACTTGATTTTTTTCATTAATACATCCAAGATTGCAATATATCCATTAATCATTTTAATACAACTCTTTTGATATTTATCTCTATGTACAGGTGATATTTCAATTGCATGTTGTAACCATTTCGTGAAATGACTGGTATTTAAAAATAATGAAGGAATATATTTGAAAATAGACAAATTGAAACTAGCATCTTTATTAGAAGCAATTACTTTGAGATTACTGGATAAATGTTGCAATAAACATTGTAGATACAAGAAATGGAATGCCACTATTAAATTGATTAATTGAGTGCCTTCACCTTTCGAAATATTATTACTGTACGGTACCCCAATCAAAGCATTAGCAGAATCTTGAGACCAGTTTATAGGTATATGATTAATTAACTTATTAAATGTCCGAAATAAATTGTTAAGTTCTCTCATTCCAATCGCGTATTGTTTTATTTCTATCAATCTGATGATGAAGATTTGATGCTGTTTGACAGTTATGATTGAATGATCATACGATTGAGAGTATGAATGCAAGAACTTGAAGTAATTTGAAGAAGACTCAATATCATTATCTTTCATTGAAGTTGATAGTACTCTTGTAATTCTTTTTTTTGATTCCGCTAGAATATCTTTTAGATTTTGTAATGATTGATTTTGCTTGTTTGAAACCAGCAATGGCCCAGCTGTTTGACGCTGCAACAAGTTCAAGATCTCTTTATCTAGAGTCTCTTCAAGCATTGCATTACACTTCAGCTTCTTATGTGTATGAATCAATCACTAATACGTGTTTTTTTTATTAACTTTTTTAATGATTCCCTCATTACTGTTAAATGTAAACAAAAAGAGATCTCTTTTTGTAAATTTCCTGCACCTTGAATTTAAAGAAAGGTTCTGTTAAAATTCATATAATGAAAGGAGATATAAGAAGATAAACTATATAGAGAATCCAGTTATTACATAACTTTTCAAGTATTAGTTTAAGTTTAAAATTGTATATTTAAAGTGTGAAATATCAAAGCATGTATAAGCGCTGTGATAAATGTGTGAATAATATATTATTTATGATATTGAAAGAACGCTTAATACTAAAGCGCTCCAAATTCTATTTACAGATGAGTTCTTTCTTTCTTTCTTTCTTTCTTGACTTTAATTTATTTTCGTTTTTGAATACGGGTAGGTCAAAAACCTAAAGTTAGGTTGGTTCCCATGTTGATACGTATATATGCAGAAGTGAATTTTTTTTCTTGTTACAAACTAAAATATATTCTTTGATAACTTCTCCTAGAAGATATTATCTTGATCAACTTCATTTTCTTTTCCTGCATTCTTTTCTCTTTCTTCTATTCTAGCTAAAGCCCTTCTCTTAGCCAAGACAGTCTTTTCATTTCTTTCACCACCATTTCTCTTCTTACCTCTTTTATGAACTCTTAATGGCTCTAAATCATTAACGAATTTATTTTTCCATCTTAACATATAACGTCTAGTTGACACATCTATACCTAATTTTTTCATTTGTTTTGAATCTGAAGCTAAGAATTTCTTTAAATCACTTTCAAATAACTCAAGATGATCAATAGTATTACGACCAATAAGAGTGAAGAAAGTTTTTAAATCATGCACATTTTCCTTGGTTCTGGTAGAATGATTGGTTCTATATGTTATTGGACTTGTTGAAAATGATTTAAATGATAATATTATTGGACTTGAATTATAAAGATGATGATGTATGGAGGATAGATTTATAGATGGTAGTTGTCTTTGTATAGCAAAGTTCAGACTAAGACGAGGAATGAACTTTGTGAATGATGACCTCAATCCAAGCATCCTTGATAGTTCAAAGTTTCAAGTTTATGAGTAATTTGATCTTTACTTTGTGGTCTAGCTAGTTTAAAAGAAATTTTTCAGTTCAGTTCAACTTCCAAAAAAACTTCTAGTCGTGCGATAAATCAAAATCAAAAAAAAATTGAAAAGAGAGCAAGTATGAAAGAGTTAGGCAATACTTTAAAATGGATCAAATGGATCAAATGGATAAGAAATGAAAACTTCTAACATTTTATTTCTCGTTAAAATATTTAAGTTAAACAGGAATAATTGTGCATTCTATAGGTAGGTTTTTTGTTGATGTTAAGTATGTACGTATGTGTATATATTAATACATTAAATTTTTTGTTTAATAATGATAACCTAAGACTCTAAAGAATAAAAAGAATTTAAATTCTATTACATTTATAATAAACCCTTGTTCTTAAATTCTTGTAATAAGGAATTACCTAATCTAGCTGGAGATGGTTCAACAACGACACCAGCAGATTGTAAAGCAGCAATTTTAGATTTAGCATCACCTTTACCACCAGCAACAATGGCACCAGCATGACCCATTCTTCTACCTGGAGGAGCAGAAACACCAGCAATAAATGAAACAACTGGTTTTGGAACTTTTCTAGTTAAATTATATTGTTTTAAGAATTCAGAAGCATCTTCTTCGGCAGTACCACCAATTTCACCAATTAAAATAATACCTTCAGTTTCTGGATCTTCTAAGTATAAAGTTAAAGCATCAATGAAAGTAGTACCTGGGAATGGATCACCACCCATACCAATGACTAAAGATTGACCTAAACCAACAGCAGTTGTTTGAGCAACGGCTTCATAAGTTAAAGTACCAGATTTAGAAATGATACCAACTCTACCTCTTTGATGAATATGAGATGGCATAATACCAATTTTACATTGATCTGGAGCAATTAAACCTGGACAATTTGGACCAACTAATCTTGTTTTTTGTTGAGTTTTCAAAATTTGTGCAACTCTAACCATATCTTTTTGAGGAATACCTTCAGTAATGGCAACAGCTAATGAGATTTCAGCTTCAATTGCTTCTTCAATTGCTTTAGCAGCAATTGGTGGTGGAACAAAGATTCCTGTGGCACTAGCACCAGTTTGAGCAATAGCATCTTTAACTGACCCAAAAACTGGTAAATCTAAATGACTACTACCAGCTTTTCTTGGATTAGTACCACCTACAACTTTAGTACCGTAAGCAATAGCTTGTTCAGCATGGAAAGTAGCTTGTTTACCAGTAAAACCTTGATAAATAACTTTAGTATCAGCAGTTACTTTTAAGTTTTTAATGGTTGAAGAATAGTTTTTGACAGCAGGAGTGGAAGCAAAACCACGAATGAATTGTCTATTCAACATAATAATGGGATATG
Source organism: Scheffersomyces broadrunensis (assembly GCA_030563665.1). Taxonomy (NCBI): domain Eukaryota; kingdom Fungi; phylum Ascomycota; class Pichiomycetes; order Serinales; family Debaryomycetaceae; genus Scheffersomyces; species Scheffersomyces broadrunensis. The sequence continues at coordinate 146,406 of JAJMJS010000003.1, read as the reverse complement.
ATTGATTGAATTTATATAATATAATATGATATATTAGATCTATAATAAAAAATATAGAAATAAATTTGAAATCTCAATTGGAAATCAGAATCCTTAATTATTTTTTTTTTCCAAAGGTTAGCCAACAAAAGTTTTGTTCTCTTCTTCTTTTTCTAGTTAAATTTTCGTGATTTTTAAACAACGTTTTATCGGGCAATTAAACCCCTAATTATTGCGGTGTGGATGCATATATTTTCTAGTCTATTTTTTTTCTTATTTTTACAATTATCGTTAACGGGTTAGCGGCTCGGGTTTATAATAAAATGAAACCATTCAACAATTTAGTACATAATAATGAAACGATTGCTACTTCTCAAGACAATCTCAAGGTCAATTGGATCATTGATAGACTGTAGTATATTCATTACCGAGGATTCTTCATAAAATTGAGATGCCAAAAATTTCCACGAGGGGTAAATCGAAAAAAAAAAAGGTTTAGGGAGCATTTCCGATTCGCACCGGGAGTAAAATTTGACAGCAGCAATAAATAACAATATTATAATAGTAATATTAACACAAATAACAACAATAAATTTTGCAGTCTTTTATCTCAATTAATATCACCAATATTTTATACATCTTAGCTAAGCGATTGAAAGTATTAATATATTTCATAGTTAATATCCCGTCTTTTTAAGTTGTAAAATGAAAGATCATTAACTGGAATTTCATTATACTGATTTATTATATATCTTTTTATGCAGAAGAAACATTAAGTAGAGCTTCTACATTTACAATATCTTCCAGTATTCTTTAACCAATTACTATTTCAGTTTGAATTTCAATTTCAATTTCAAGTTCAATTAAATTCATTAATTCTAATTGATGTTACGCAGCCAAATTGAAGTTACGCGATACCCTCTCTGTCTCCAGCGAAAAAAAAAAAAAAAAATGTTAGGTGAATTTTTTGAGACAATCAAATTGTTTTAGAATGCCAACGCTTCGTTAGAATGCACAAAAGGTAAAAATTTAAATTAGATATTGACAACAATATTGGGATAACCCAAAAAATCAATCAACCAATCAATCATTCCATCACTATACATAAAGGGATTTTGAATCATTCCTCCAGTTAACAATAACTATATATAAAATGTCAATTACTACCACTAATACTGCAAATGATGAAGAATTAATTCCAATCAATGAAAATAACGATAGTCCAACTAACGGATCATCATCATCTAAAAGACACAAACCAGGACCGACAGCTGGCAAGAAGCCTAGTGCTGAAGTATTACAACGTCGTAAAGAAGGACGATTAAAAGCAGCTGCAACCATTGCTCAAAATTTAAAAAAAACTGGAATTGGTAGATTTGAAGAAGAAAATGGATTTGGATTAACCAGTGTTAAGACTATACCATTAATCAATCAAAAGAATTATTATACGGAATATTTAAAGAAGGATGAACAAGTTTCATTTGTTAGAAATTGGAGAGCTGAAAAATTATTACAACAAAATTTAAAAATTAAAAAGGATGAATCAAATCAAAATAATGGAAGTAATAATGGTAATGATGATGTTAAAAACTTTGATGATTTCGATTTAAATAATATTGAAGTTGAAATGAACAATAAGAAAGCAGCAGCAGCAGCAGCTGCAACGGTTGATGACGAAGAAGAAGAAGAAGACGACGAAGAAAATGAAACAGAAGAAGTTAGACAAGAAAAGGCCAAGATTGGTCATGATGTTATAATTATCCATCCTGGATCATCATTTATAAGAATGGGTCGAGCTACTGATGCAGTACCTCAAACAATTCCAACTGTTATAGCAGTACCAACTAATAGTAATGTTATAATTAATCAAGAATCCAAACCTATACGTAAATTACATGAAACCGAAAATGGTGAAGAAGAACTTTTCTTTGGTGAAGAATTTGATGAAATAAAAGGTATAGTTACCAAAGATTTCCGAGCAAGAATGAGATATTATAAGCGCAGAATTTTACCTAATTCAAGAGAAACTGCTGCTAATTATAATAGAAAACAAGAATCAGAAAGAATTCCTGATCATAATGATCCATACAAGAAAGAATGGATTGAGTTTAATAAAGAAAATAGTTCAAAAAAGTTTTATGTTGGAGATGAAGCACTTAAATTACCATTAAGTAAAAAAAAATCAACTAATTGGAAATTAAGATATCCAATAATTAATGGAAATTTTAATGAAAGTTCAAAAGATTATAAATCACCTCAAGAAATTTTAGGAGATTTATCAAATATTATAATTGAATCACTTATAAATTTAGATATTAAAAATTTATTAAATTTAAAAGCTATATTAATTATACCTGATTTATATGATAAAAAATATGTTGAAACATGGGTTGAAATATTATTTAAATTAGTTGGATTTGGTAGAGTTGGAATAATTCAAGAATCAGTTGCAGCCACATTTGGAGCTGGTGCATCAACTGCATGTGTTATTGATGTGGGATCTCAAACCACGTCAATAAGTTGTGTTGATGAAGGAATGATTATTAATGATTCACGAGTTTTATTAAATTATGGAGGTGATCAAATTACTGAATGTTTTATAAAATTATTATTAGAAAGTTCATTCCCTTATAAAGATATTGATTTAAGTAGTAGAGTTGATGATTGGGAATTAGCCAATAATTTAAAGCATAATTTTATAACTTTTCAAGATGCTGATATTGCAGTTCAATTATATAATTTTTATAAGAGGAAACCATTTGAAACCACTGAAAAATTTGAATTTAAAGTATTTGATGAAGTTATGTTAGCCCCATTAGGATTATTTTATCCAAAGATTTTTCAACTTGATAAAGAAGAAGAATCATCAATTCCATCAATTCAATCAACCATTGGTAATCAGTCACAACGATTATTTAAATCATCTACTGATCAATATACTGGTAAATCCAATAATCCAACTTCAAGATCACAACAAATATTAAAAAAATCCAAACCATCATCATATTCTGATTTAAATGAAGAAGAATTATTATTAAAATTATGTAATGAAAAAAATGGATCAATTGATGAAGAAGAAGAAGATGATGATGAAGAAGAAGTAAAAAAATTAATTGAAGATGGTCAACCATTAATTCTTCATAATATTCCCTTAGAAAAAGCTATTATTGAATCAATCACTAATGCAAGTTTAATGACAGATTTAAATAAAATTAAACGATTTTATGATAATTTATTAATTGTAGGAGGAGGATTTTCAAAAATAAGTGGATTTGATTTAATTTTAAATGATAGAATTAATATTTGGAGACCAAAATTTTTAAGTAATACAAATTTAGATAAAATTATTGAATTTGTTCAAACTGAAATTAATAAAAATGAAGAAATTAAAAAATCATTAATTCAAGATTTAAAATTATCAAAACAAGATCCTCTTCCTCCTCCTTCACCTCCAACCTCATCACCTAAAGTTGAAACAGATGTACAACAAATAGATAATGATCAATCACAACCTACTCCTACAGTACCAACAGCAGTTACACCTGCACAACCAAATCTTGATGATATTATACTTTCCGAAGAAGAATTAGAAGAAATTAATAATAAAACGACATTAAAATTAGATTTTGATTATTTAGATTCATTATGTGAACAAGGTTCAATATTACCCGTTAATGTATTACCACCACCTCGAGAATTTGATCCTGAAATGTTAACTTGGAAAGGTGGTAGTGTTTATGGTAGATTAAAAGTTGTTAATGAAATGTGGATAACTCAAAAAGATTGGGATTTATTACAAAGTCGATGCTTATATTATAAGAGTTTATTTAATTATTAGTAGAATAAATATATTTATATATCTATATATACTTTAATCAAGGGACTTATTATGCTTATGATTTATATTTGTACTTTTAGGAATGGTTGGAGTTATTTGTCTTGATGGTGGACTACCATTATGATCAAATATCGCTGGACTTAAACTTTGAGATTTTGAAAGTTTATGTTTTGATAAATGCATTAAATTTTTACTGTTATTATTATTATTATTATTATTATTATTATTATTATTTTCGTTATTATAATCCCATAATGCCTTTTTCCATTGTGCTAATGTTGTATGCAACTCTAATAATTTCATTAATGATTTTTTATTTGATTGTGAAGGTTTTGATTTTAATTGATTATACAAAATTTCATATTCTTTATATTTTGATTTAAATTTCAGGGCTAAATTTGTATAATAATCCAATTTTTTATTTGAACCACTTGAGCTTGGAGTCGATGAACGATTATTATTATTATTATTATGATTATGATGATGATTATGATTTGTATCATCTTCAATTTCTTCGGATGATGGTGAAGTATAAGCTTCCGGTTTTAATCGTTTAGCGTTTCTTTCTTCATCTGAAGAATTTGATGCTGACGATGATGATGAAGAAGATGATAATTTTCTTTTGGTTGGATTAAGTTTATTAGTAGAAGGTTTTAAAGGAGAAATTATTGGAGTAGTAGTTGTTGGAATAACGGGAGTAATATTCTTACTTGGTTTTGGAGATGAAGATGACATATTATTATTATTATTATTATTATAATTATTATTATTATTATTATTATTATTATTATTATTATTATTATTATTATTATTATTATTATTATTATTATTATTATTATTGTTATTATTATTATTAAATTTCTTTAAATTATTACTACCAATTTTTGGCAGATCCGTTTGAGATTTTCTAAATGGTATTTTATTAGATTTTGATATAAGAAATCCACCACCAAGTGATATTGAAGGTTTAGAAGATTCTTCATCCGATAATAATAAAGAATTATTATCAGTAGGAGGATTACAAATTTTTTTCCTTATTGGATCAGATTCAGAATAACCTAATCTTGTTAAAGCATGATTAATATTATTTATAATTAAATTTCTTTCAAATTCAGTATATGACCAATTTCTAGGTTTTAAATCTTTATAAGATTTATCTTGTAGTATATATGAAGGAATTAATGAAGAAATTTCGGGTAAAATTGAAAATTTATCATGTTTAATTGATAAATCATTTGGATCATAAATTTGTGAATAATTATTAATTAAATTTATAAATAATTCCGAATGATCTGGAGTTATATTTAAAATTTCAATTATTGAAGTTTCTGATCTTGGACCTAATGCTAATAATGATATAAATTTAAAAGTGATTTGTGATGGTGTATCATTTGATAAAATTTGATATAGTTTTAATGATGAATGAGATGTGGATTTAGAAGAAGAAGAAGATGAAGAAGATGACGATGACGATGACGATGACGATGATAATACCAATTTTGAACTTGAAGTTGAGGTAGGTATTATTGAAGTTTGAGGTAAAACTTTTGGAGACGATGGAACAGAATTTGATATAATAGTTTGTTTTTTTGAAAATTCTTTAATTAATTTTGAATCAGTTAAAACATTTAATTTAGTTAAAACTCTACCTTGATAGCTTATATTACTATTATTATCATTATCATTATTATTATTAATATTTGGAGAATAAATATCAAAATTTAAATTTTCAGGTAATTTATTACAAGGAAATATTAAATCATCTGATATTTTAATAAACTAGAAAAATGATGTTAGTTAATGTAATTCAATATAATATAATATAATTATCTGTAATATAATATAATTATATGTCATATAATATAATATAAAATAACATAATAACATAATAATTAATAATAATTAATGGTAAGCGGTTAACATACATAATCACCATTTTTAACTAATAATTTTGGAGTTTTTGAATTTTTAAGACATGATTGGAAATGATTAATTACAATTGTATTTAATTTAAGCGAGAATGATATTGGTGGATTATTATTATTATTATTATTATTATTATTATTATTATTTGATGATGATGATGATGAAGGTATTGGTGGTAAATTTATTATGCTAGTGTGAGACATTATATATTTAGTATGTGAGAGTGTGGGTTAAGTATGAGTTATTATTAGAATCAATTAATATTTAATATTGGGATATATAAGATTAGATTAGGATGATATGAATGATGATGATGATGATGATGATGATGAAAGTTAAGAATAATGTAATATAGAAGAAAGTAAAAGAAATAGGTGAAATAATTTAAGAAATTAATATATAAAAATTAATTAAAGATATTTCAAATTATTAATTAAATTAAATTATATTATAGTGTAACAAAATTATTTTAACTGTGTGTGTTAAAGATCATCAAATTTCTTTTTTTTTAATTTCTTTAAGTTTTCTTAATTAATATCAATTTATTATGCTTAGTATATGCTTAGTATATATAATATATAATATACCCTATATTTATAATAAATAAAGCCAAGATTATAAAGACTATAGTATTATATATTATTATTCGGTAGTTATTAGTCCTATTGCCATTTGGTTGGTTAATTTTTATGTTTGTCTCACTCACTCACTGACTCTCTCTCTATACCCCCCCTTCCCTTCCTTAATTAAAAATTAAAAATTAAAAATTAAAAATTAAAAATTAAAAATTAAAATTAATTACTTAAAAAAAAAAAAAAAAAAAAATTAAATTTAAATTTTTTTCTGTTGGAATGATTTTTCGGGTAATTACGAAGATAAACTTTTTGTATTATTATTATATATTATTATATATTATTATATATTATTATATATTATATGGTTAGGTAGTTAATATATATTATATATTATATATTATACCAAGAATAACTTATAATTTACTAATATATAAATAATAATAATAATAATAATAATAATAATAATAATAATAATAATAATAAGGAGGTTTAAGGTATTACTATACAACGGTAACTATTACTTATTTAAGATATATTATTACATATTACATATAATTATATAAAATATGACCCATTCTATTTCATTTCATCTCCACTTGTAACACATTATATAATAATAATATTATTATTATAATAAATAATAATAATAATAATAATAATAATAATAATAATAATAATTAATTGTGTTACTTAAAATGAAAGAAAAGTTACTCAAAATCAGAATGATCGTCATATTATTTATTATTTATTATTATTATTATTATTATTATTATTATTATAATAATAATAATAATATGTAATATATAATATGTAATATATAATATGTATGTAATATGATCAATATCATATCATTATATATAAATATATTTCTTATTATTTTCTTAAACGTTACATTATTAATAATAGATCTCTTGGTAATAGATCTTGTAATAGATCTATTATACTATAATAAATAATAATAATAATATTCAATAAATTTTTATTATAATTTATTATTTTTCAGGCCGTGGTTTAGCCGTGACATTATTATTATTATTTTATTATCTTTACTTTGCTTTACTTTACCTTACTTTTACTTTACCTTTACTTTTACCTTAATCATAATCACTTAAGCAATACCAAGTTAAATATAAATAATATCAATAATAATGTCATGATTTGAATTAAATATTATTTGAAATTCAAATAATACAGTCTAATCTAATCTAATTTAATAATACTCAATGATAATAATATTAATTATTTAAGTAATTGATTATTAGATATTGATTACATTGTTAGATTATTATAAGTACCCCATAATCTTTTCAAATTTAAATTAAGAAATTTTCTTAGTATTAAAGTGAATATCAAAATCCAATCCAATTGGAATTGTATTTAATAAGAAGTAATATCAATATCAATATCTTCTTTATCAATTTTAAAAATTGTTTTTATAAGAAATAGATATAACTTTAAACTACTTTTGTATCTTAAAAAAGTAAAGATATAACATTTGAAGGTAAGAATTTATTCAATAAATTAGTGTTAATAAATATAATCATTTTTTTAATTCACCTTCAGCTTTGCCTCTTTTAATCCTTGTTATAATTATTATTATTGCTTATTTTGCATTTGTTTGCATTAAAAGGAGATCCATTTTTATAATTGCTTTTAATAATACATTATATATAAATATTTATATATATAATCAATTAATTCTTATTATTATCTATCATCATTATTATATTATATTATATTATATTATATTATCATCATATTATTCTATTATTAGAAGATAACGCATCTGAAAGATAATAACACATTGATAATTTAAAAGGAATATAATTCCTCAAGAAATACTCACCAAGCAAACAGACAGAAAAAAAGTAAGAGAAAAAAAAGAAACAATTTGTCGGCTGTTTAAGAAAAAAAATAAAAATTATAATTCGCCTTCTTTTTTAAAATAAAATCAAAACAGATTTACTTTTAACTAAATCAAATCAATTTTTACTATTTAATAGGGGCTATACATATAAGACACGTATATCCCATTATTTAATCAATTGCAATTAATATTATATATAATATAGAATATATAATATATAATATATAATTAGTCATTGTTTGTTTTAAGTTTTTTGTTTGTTTCCCAGTACTCATCTCAAACCCCTATTAAGATAATCTAGATAAATCAATTCAATCATGTTAAAATGGGTTCAATCTGGTCTTTCAGCAGTCGCAGGTACTGCTGAACCAGAATATGGTAGAGAAGCCATCTATACAATTGCCGATTCTATTAAACAAGAAGGATTACCCGTATTTAGACATACTACAATTGAAGATTTTAATTGGCAATCACCAAGTTATACAAATGTTGAAACTCAAACTTTTTATTTTACTGATATTAATAATGGCTATGCAGGATTTGCTCAAGTTATTCATTCAAATGTTATGGGAGTTCATACAACTGCACAATTTACATTTAGATTATATAATATTAATGATAATAAAGATGATAATATTTGGACATCAACAAAATTAGAAAATTTTGAAATTAAAGGATCTAACTTTTATGCTGATAATTTATCAATTGAATTTAATGAAGAATTAAAAGAAATTAATATTAAATCTCAAGTAAATCCAGAATCAATTATTGATTTTAAAATTAGTCAATTAGTACCTGGAATTTTATTTGGTAATGGAGGTCAAACATTATATGGTGAAGATAAAGAATTACCTTGGGGATCAATGAGACATTTATTTTGGCCAAGATGTAAAGTTGAAGGAAAAATTTATAATCCCGCCAAAATTTATGATATAAATGGTTTAACAATGTTTGTAATGGCTTTACAAGGTATGAAACCTCATCATGCTGCTAAATCATGGAATTTTATGAATTTTCATTCTAAGAATTATTCTGCTTTAACTATGGAATTTACCACCCCTCCATCTTATGCTAATACTAAAGTTAATGTAGGAATTATATCATCAAATGATAAAATTTTATATGCTACTATAAATAATTCTGTTGATCATGAAAATCCCGTAATTGATGAAATTGGATGGTCAATTCCAACCTCAATAAATTTCAATTATTTAAAGGATAAAATTGAAGAAGAACCAAAAGATGATGATGTCTTATTGGCTAAAGTATCAGGAAAATTAACTAATTTAGTTGAAAGAGTTGATGTTATGGCTGAAATTCCTCAATTTGTAAAAAATATCGTTAGTGGAGTGGCCGGTACAAAACCTTATATTTATCAATATTGTAATGAATTTAATTTAAGTTTAATTGATGAAGAAGATAAATCTAATGAAATTAATGAAAATGGTATTGGGTTTACTGAAGTTACATTTATTTCTGAATAGAAAAAAAATTAAAAGTAATAAAAACAGATAAATAGAATTATACAAAGCTTTTTTTTTTTATTTATTTATTTATTTATTTATTTATTTATGAGTGGATGGATGGGTATAACTTATTTATTATATTTGTTATAAAAAAAAATATAATTAATTTGAAGAGTTGGCAATTTTTTTTATATACAAAATAAGAGTAGTAATAACAATAATATTTGTTGTAGTGAATATTAGTTAATAATAATAATAATAATAATCATAATAATATAATTAATAAACATAACACACAAAAAAAAATACAAACATAAATAAAGTAATTTAAAACTAAAGAGCACCAATAAAATCAGAAATTAATTTAGTTACACCAATAAATCCATTCCAAGCACTAAAAATTGTAGTTGGACCATAAATTCTGACATCACCAGTTTTACCAAACCAAACATTACCACCATAAGCAGTCTGAGAAGTTTGAATTAATTGATCCTTTTTATCAGTATATGGAGGATATCTTGCCTTTAATGCCACATCATTCCATAATTTTTGTTCCATGGTGGTTCTTTCATGAGTAAATGCTTTAAATGAAAAAATTCCATGATATGATCCATATCCTGATTGTCCAACCCCTCCAAATGGTGCATTAACTAATCCAACATGTAATACAACATCATTAACTATAGTTCCACCTGATCTAATCGAAGTTAAAACTTGATTTAATTGTTTGTTACGATTTCTTGAAGTTGAACCACTAGTAAAGATATATTGAGCTAATGGAGTATCATGATGATCAATTATATCAATTAGAGCATCTTGTAAATCAACATAACTTAAAATTGGTAAAATTGGTCCAAAGATTTCTCCTTTCATGGATGAATCATCCCAATTAACATTATCAATTACAGTTGGTGATATAAATCTTGTTTCTGGTTTAATATCTCCACCAGTTATAATATTTCCCTTGGTTGTTTTAATAATTTTTGATAAATTTGTAAAAGCACGATCATGAATTATATGAGTATAACTTTTATTTTCTTCATTTAATGATTGAAAAAATTCTTCTTCAATAACTCGTTTAATTTCATCAACTAATTTTTTCTTAATTGATTCATGAACTAATACATAATCAACAGCAACACAGGTTTGACCACCATTAGTAAATCTACCCCAAATAATTCTTCTAGCTACAGTAGGAATATCTTTATCTTTAATATCTTCTAATACAATAGCAGGAGATTTTCCTCCTAATTCTAAAATAACTGGAGTTAAAGTTTCAGCTGCCTTTTTTGCAATAATAGTACCAACAAAATTATTACCAGTATACATAATTTTATCATATTTTTCTTCTAAAGCTTTGGTTGTTTCATCAATTCCTCCATTAATAACAAATAATAAATCATCATCTAAAGCTTCAGTCAATAATCTAGTAAATAATTGAGCAAAATTAGGAGTTAATTCACTAGGTTTAAAAACAACAACATTACCAGCCGCAATTGCACCAACAATGGCAGATAATGATAATAAAAATGGATAATTAAATGGAGAAATAATTAATACAACTCCCACTGGAATTCTTTCAATATAAATTGGATTTGTTTGTAAAGAAATTGGTAAATCTGTTACTTGTTCAGGTTGAACCCATTTATATAAATTACTCATAGTATGAACAACATCATTTAAAGCAACAACAATTTCTAAATTTTTTGTTTCACTTGGTGATCTGTAAAAATCTTTTTCTAATGATTGACAAATTGGATCAATATTTTCTTTAATTTTAAAGTAAACATTTCTTATTTGATTTAATCTATATTGAATAGAATGAGTCTTTTGACTTTTATGAAATGAATCCTTTAATTTTTTAACTCCAATTGGAATTTCTGATAATGGAGTATATTGAAAAGCAGTATCTTCTGAGTCAATAATACTATCACCTACTTTGGTAAATGATTCATCAGATACTACCGAATATTTTTTGGTAGGAGGAGTCATTGTGGGGGATTTGATTGATTGATTGATTGATTGATTGATTGATTGATTGATTGATTAACCAATAAATAAATTGTAATTGATTAAAAGGAAATTTTATGTTCTTTTATAATTAAAAAAAAAATAATATGTTTTGTGGAGAGGATTTTTTTAAAAAATGCAGCTGAAATTTTTTAATTATGCGTAACTTACAAATTTAAAAAAAGATCCTTTTAGTATTTTTTGTCTTTGTTTTTGTTGCTTTTTTTGCCATCATTTTATTTTAATACAATTTTTACTTAATAATGATAATGATATAATTAATTTGTATTTTCGGATTGAAATGGGTAATGGGTAATGGGTAATGAGGTAATATACTATGGTGTTTACATTTATAAATTTTATTGGGCTAACTAAATAAATATATTTAATATATTTATCTATTCCCGAGAATTTAATAGTTATCCCCTCCTAATTACAATGATTTCTAAAAAGGGTTAACCGCATTTTTAATAATATCTTAGACCAATTGATAATAAATCTAGGTTCAATTACCATGAATTATATTAAGATCTACCAAATCATATTTGTTAATAATCATATTTTTTTAATAAATCTATAGTTATTGTTTAGTTAGTTTCCCTCCTCAACATACTATCGAACGATTTTAAGTAACTGAGCCTATTGACTAATATACATAATTAAATAAATAATATTAAAAATAAAATTTTAACTGTTTCTTTGTTTAACTATTTATGAAAAGATTCGGGTATTTTGGTAGTTGAGTGTCAGAGGGACAAAAAGAAGGAGGGGAAAACGATCATGTGACTTAGTTTGTATCACATGGTACGTCATGTGATCTAAGACAACGTGATTTTTTTTTAAAGTTTTCTTTTTTTTAATTATGTCATCAAAATAAAATAAGAATTTCCACACACACACACAATGACAGATGGGATTATAATTTTTAATTATAAATAAATTATAATTATAAGTATGAATTACAAATCAATCATATACCATTTAAAAAACCATCAAAACATATAATTATTATAAGTGTAACAAGAGGAACAAAGTTTTGTCGTATTAAGTTCTGTCTTATTAATACTTTTGTTTATTCTATTAAACTAGTGTTACGCACACAAACGTATTCGTTAATATTTTTCCATCCCCTTATTAATCAAAATAATTATTTATCAAATGTCAACTAATCAATCAATAAGTAATGATTTAAAAAATGACGGTGAAACATCAGATGTGATAGAGCCATCAAAGAAATTAACTATTGATATACCCAATTCAAATGGAATTCCAAGCTCTTCTCCTAATTCATCAAATATTATAGGATGCCCTGTTTTACATTCCCCAATTCCCCATAAACCAGGTACTATCGTAACATCATCAATCAATAATAATAATAACAGTAGCAAGCCTTCAGACCAATCAATTCTTGAAAATCCACCTAATGAATCAGCTCCAAGTTCAGATAAAAAAGTTAAAATTGGACCCTTGTTAAAAGTTAAAACAGATCCCACTTTAAAATCTTGCTTATCACCTTCAACAATTCCTTTAACCGGTGACAATATAAAAGAGCCTATTACTGTTGAGTCTTTATTAACTGGTCATACTAATATTATTTCTAATACATCAGTACCAGCACCACCATCAATAATTCAACAGGAAAAACAACACTTACAATCACCACAACATCCTTCATTCTTAGTAGAGGCAGATAATGTAAGTCCAAATAAGCATGGCTTATTAGCGGTAAATAATGCTGGAGTAGCGAGCCCTATTATAGATGAAAAACACGCTCTATCCCATGTTAATTATACTCCATTAGTTACAAATAACCCAATAAGTAGAAATTCAGTTAGTCCAGCAACTCCAATGTCTCCTCCTCCGGCTCCACAAGTCCCGACACCTCCTCCTCATTCTGGAGCACTTCCACAAGCTACTTCAGCAGTTCCCAATTCATCTAGAATGAATTCTTTAAGATATGCTGATCATGATGATAAAAAATATATTGAAAGTTTACGTCATTCAAATAGTAGTTCCTTATCTTCACCCCGTCCTGAAGAAAAAATAAATTCACCACCAATTGAATTAGATCTGTTATTTCATCCTCAATTACAAACCAATGATAATAAATTACATTTATTAATTGGTATAACTGGTTGTATATCAATTCATAAAAATATATTTTTAATTATTGAAAAATTATTTGAATTATATACTCATGATAAATTAGAAATTCAGGTTATTTTAACCAAATCTGCTGAATGGTTTCTTTCTGAAAAATTATATAAATTTGAACAATTGCAAGTTAAAGTATGGTTTAATGATGATGATGCCAAATATTTTTTATCAAGTCCTTTTCAAAAGCATGTGGCTCAATATCAATCTCTAGGCCCAAATTTTAAATATAGATTAAATCCAAATATTTTAAGTCAATACTTTTTAGCTTATAATTTACAAAGATGGACAGATGTATTATTAATTTGTCCCTTATCAGCCAATACAATGGCAAAATTAATCAATGGATTATCTGATAATTTATTAACTAATTTATTACATTTATGGCCAATACCTCAACAAGGTACCGGTCTAGAATCTCAATCAATAATACCTCCACCAAGTCATATTGATTCCACCGTATTGACCAATAATTTGATTTCACCAAAACCAATTATAACTGCATTAGCATTAACTAATTCAATGTATTCTCATCCTATTACTCAAAAACAATTAACGTTATTAAAGGAAACTTATCCAAATATGAGTATTTTAAAACCGGTTGAGAAATGCATTGCCGGTGATGGAAATATATCTATGGGTGGTATGAGATCATGGAGTGAAATTGTTGATTTTGTAAGTAAAAAATTAGGTACACCACCTGATGAAGAAGATGAAGAAGGTGATGATGATGATGACGATGATGATGACGATGGAGAAGAACTCGAGGAAGAAAAGGAAGAAGAAGAGGAAGATGATGATGATCACGAACATGTCAAAAAAGCAGCTGAAAATATTCAACTTGTTGATAATACAGTTGAAAAGAAAAATTCAGAAAAGCCGTCTTTAACACCAATATTAAGTAAAGATAGAGAAGGGTCAATCACAGCTATACCCCATCAACCACAGCGTTCAAGGCATAATACCTTTTCAGCTAAGGAATTACAAGAACATGAAAAATTAGCTCTTGAAAATGCCAAATTGAACGCCGGTATTGGTATACATTAATGATTATGTATTTTCTTTTTGTCATTTATATTTGTATATTAATTATAATTCTTGATCTTGTTTTAACTGGCTTTGTTTATGTATTATTTCAATTCTTTTCTCTTTTTGCATAATATAAAATTTATAGTAACATGTAAATGTGGTAGCAGCCTCTCAGTATTTTTTGCAATAACATTATGAATCCTATTATATCAAAATATAGTAACATAAATACAGACACTAAATCTGGTTAAATACAGACACTAAATCTGGTTAAATACAGACACTAAATCTGGTTAAATGCAGAGCTTAATACTTCTTCCTACTAGGGAAAAAGAAAGATTACACCCACTAGTAAAAAAATAAGACTGAAGAATAAAAAATATTAAATTCTATTTGTGGTTGTAAAAAAATTTGTAGGCGCCAGGCGCTTATTTACAAATTTATAAAATTCTTACTTTCTTTCTTTTTATTTCTACACTATCAATTGATACCAAATAACAAAACTATATGCATATAGGTATTTACTAACAATCTAGATAACCCTTCCCCACTATCCATACCTCCACAAATATCAATAATATATTAAAGATCAACTGAAAGTTTACAAACATTAATAAATTCAAATAAATTAGAAAATTAATAGAGGCACTACTTAGTTGGACGCTTTAGATTATAACCCCTGAATTATTCCTTTATTGCTTTTGATAGGACGATCCAAGTAAAGGTTGCATACTAATACAATTATAGTCTTTATTAACAGCCTTCTATATAGGTCCTGGGAAATTAATTATCAATTTGTTAAAATTCTTAATTATAGATTCAAGAACTAGGTTTCTGCTAGCATAATTAAGTATAGGCTTTTATTAACTCATTTCTAGGTCTTTTATGTCATATAGGTATTTATTAACATTATAATTTAGGACACTTTATTTTTCTTAATTATAGGTTTTAAGATCAAGCATAGGATTTTATTAACGTTTTGGTATGTAGGTAAAAGTTGTTTTTCCATTTTTAGGTTTTTGCAGTTTATCAAAGATAGGTATTTATCAACAATATAGGTTTTGAGAAATGATTAGTAATTTATTAGCTTTCTTAATTATGGGTTTTAGGAAATCTCATATAGCTTTATTAACACTTATAGACTCTAGGAAAGGAAATCACATGAAGCTCTTTATTAAATAATTCCAATTATAAGACTTAGGAGATTCATCAAGTATGGGCTCTTGTAAACTACAAATAACTAAGGGTATGTTAATAGATATACAGTAGTTTATTGTTATAATTTTAGGATAATTCCAACCCTTTAAATACTAAAATACTAGTCTTCTTACTGATGGCTTATTATAGAGCATCATCAAATTTCTTATAAGGTTGAAGTTAAAACAAATAAATAATGCGCTAGGTGTAAATGTGATTGTAATCAAATTGGCATCATTCTGTCAAATAATATTACATAAAAAAACATTTTGTGCTCACATTTTGTGGGGATATAGTTTTTTCTTTCTTTTCCAAATTCTATTGTACGATTTTCTTTAAATATCTATTTCAAAAATATTAATCTTAATATCAAAGAGCAATTGAAATAAGAATTGATTACCGATTACTACTCACTAATAACAATCATGAAATTCAAATTAGATTATGATCCTAAAACTTTTTCCAACCGTAAGCTTTTTATAGCTGGTATAACTACTCACGTTTATAATGATTCAGTTTTAGAGGAATACGTTAAACAATTCAATACTGAACATCATCAAGAAATCCCAATCAATGTATTATACTTGGTACATCAAAGAGAAGGGAGTTTTTTATCTACTGAATCATTTGCGTATCATATTCTTAAACAATTTTATGAAAAGAAACAAGGTAATGTTAAAGTTCCATTGATTTGTGTGACATTTGATAATAGAAATCATGGAGAAAAATTAATCGACAAATTAAAGAATTCAGATTGGAAAAGAGGTAATATAACTCATGCCACTGACCTAGTTTCAAGCATTGATGGAAATGTTGAAGATTTAAAATTATTAATTGATTATTTACCGAGTTATTTAAATTTAGATTATTATTTAACTGATAAATTTAAAAAAGATGTTCATCCAGAATTTAAATTTAAAAATTTAATTAGTGGATATTCATTAGGAGGTCATACAGTTATAAGATTTGCAAGTAAATATCCTGATTTAGTTGAAATTCTCAATCCAGTAGTTGGATGTAGTGATTTAAGTTCATTATTAATTAATAGATTAAAAGAAAATAAATTAGATTCAGAAGATTACAGTAAGAAATTCTTTTATTTCAATTATCAGGAATTAGAATTAACTGATGAACAAAAGAAATATCATTATCCAGAAAATTTTCATAAATATTTAAGTAAACAAGATCAATTAATTTTTGAAAGATTTAATATGAAAGATATAAAATTATTTGCAAGCTTTGGAGCCAATGATAAATTAGTTCCTCTTAAATTGTCGAAAGTTTGGACTGATCTTTATGAAAATTCGAATAAAGATTCAGAAATCTTTATTCAACAAGATGCTGGTCATGAAGCTACTCCCGAAATGTTTGATAAATTTACTACTTGGCTAGTTAAGCAAATTTAATTGAATATTTAGTCTGGTATCCCATATATCTATATAAGTTATATATATATATTTATGTTTAAAGTACGATAAAAAGTTGATTTTGTTTTTAGATAATTCAACCATGTGGAGTAAATATCATTAATTAATATAATTTTATGTATTGAAGTATGGATGTTTTGAATTTTGTAACAAAAAAAAATATAAACAAAAAATGAGAGAATCGTTTAAAATGGCTCCTTTTTGTAATATTTATTTTAAACAAATCAACTGTAATATATATACATATACATAATATAAACCATTCGTCCTATACTATCACGTAGGGATTCATTAAGACTACCAGATACTCAATTCATCATTCATTGATTGGGATATATCAACTTGTTAGATAAGGATAACCATATAGATAAAAAGCATAATATTTCTAAACAAATCAAAATAAAATAAATTATCAATTATGCTGAAAGCTCAAACGAGTTCATTACTGCAGACACTATCTCAGCAATATACCAATAGCATAACGACAGATGGAACCACCTCATTGGTTGGTAGTGTTAAAAATTCTGACGATGCAGTAAATTTCATAACTTTTAATCAAGATGCATCATGTATAGCGGTTGGATTAAATAATGGTTATAAAATATTTAATTGTAAACCAAGTTTTGGTAAATGTTATCAATTCAGAAAAGAAGAATCAATTGGAATTATTGAAATGTTATATTGTACTTCATTAATTGCTATTGTTGCATTAGGTGAAGAACCTGGCTCATCACCAAGAAAATTAAAAATTATAAATACAAAAAGACAATCAACAATTTGTGATTTAATATTTCCAACCACAATTTTACAAGTAAAATTAACAAAAACGAGATTATTAATATTTTTAGAAGATCAAATATATATTTATGATGTTACTACCATGAAACTATTACATACAATTGAAACAAGTCCAAATCCAAATGGTATTTGTACAATATCAACAATACCTGATGAGGATGGTAATATTTATTTGGCTTATCCATCACCTCCAAAAACAATCACTCATGATTCTTTATTAGTCACTGGTATAAATACGAATGGAGGCTTAAATTCAATTCATAATAATATTCAATCAGTAAGTAATACACCAAATAGAGTTGGTGATGTTATAATTTTTAATTTAACTACATTACAGCCAATATCTGTCATCGAAGCCCATAAATCTGCATTATCCGCTATTACATTATCAAGTGATGGTAGTTTATTAGCAACTGCTTCTGATAAAGGAACTATTGTAAGAATATTTTCTGTTGAATCGGGAGTTAAATTATATCAATTTAGAAGAGGTACATATCCTACTAAAATTTATTCAATTAGCTTTAGTTCTGATGATGTCTATGTTGTTGCAACAAGTTCAAGTGAGACTGTTCATATATTTAGATTGGGTGAAGATGAAGCTTTAGCTACTAAGCATAATAGAAAAAAATTAACCAAGAAAGTATTAAAACTTGATAATGTTGCCGAAGAAGTAGAAGAAGGTAATACTAAAGAAAGAAAAGATCCAGATAATGAAGATTTTGATGATATACGAGATGACGGAGATGATAGTGATGCTGTTGCGGACGTTGATGCCGTAGAAGGCGACGATAATGACGACGAATCTATTGAAGTTATTTCAAATAAACAAAGAAAATTATCTCAAAGCTCATCAAATTCTTATGCAAGTATTAATTCTGGATTAAGCGGTGAAGAGTTAAATAATGGTAGTATACCAATAATAACCACGACCAATTCAAATACTTCACCTTCAATAAAAAGTGAACCACTAATAGATCAAAATAGATTATCAGTTGCTAGACTAATAAGACGATCATCACAAACTTTAGGTAGAAAAGCCGCTCAAAAGATGGGTGATTTTTTACCATCAAGATTTTCATCAATTTTAGAACCAACGAGACATTTTGCTTCTTTAAAAATTAACGCTATAGGTAAAGATGTGAAATCAATTGCAGTAATGAATAATGAAATTCAACATGATTTCATTCCTCAAGCTTTATTAGTTAATCCGAAAGATCGTGAAACTAACGCTTCTGCTATTAAAGATTTGCACCCATCAAAGGATTTATTAGAGCTAAATCTTTTACATATATATGTTGTTACATCAGAAGGATTTTTTTATACTTATGGATTGGATCCCGAAAGAGGTGGCGACTGTATATTACTTCATCAATATTCATTATTAGATGAAGGTAATTAATAATTCAAAGTGCTGGTAGTTATGTATTATAGACTTAGATGATGTATATAAGTGAGATTTTTAGAGATATATGGGAAAACAAATATTTATTATATATACTATTTTAACGTGTTAGAGGAGTTTGTAAACGAAAAGAGCTTGCTTATACATAATATTTTTAGGTTTTTTAAAATTTTTTTAATATAGTCTATATAATATAACAAACTAAACAGTAAATATAACTACTTTACCATCAATACCAGAAGTTGTAACTTGATTATTCGAAAATAATTTAATACTTGCAATTGTATTTTGATGAATTGTATTTAAGGCTTTGGTTTCATCAGATCCATTAGTTGGTTTATTAGCTCTTCCCTTTAAGTCTAATTGTTTAAACATATTTAAAGCTTGATGAGAAGAAATTTCTTCATCATCTTCGGTACCATGAACTGGGACATTTTTAATTAAATCTTTTTGACTTTCAAGTTCATAGCTTTCTTGCCAATTGGTTTCATCACCTTCAAAAACTATAAGATTACAATTATGACCTCCAACCACTAATTTATTGTTTGATAAAAATACAAATGATTTAAATGGTAAAAATTCAGTTTTAATATTAATAATTGATTTTGGTGGTAATCCTTCACCTTCAGGATAAATAATTCCAATTGTTGAATCATGACTTACAAATCCTAAAGAATTTCCATCGGGGCTAAATGAAACATCATGAATCCAAGCTCCAGTTTCATTAATAAAATCTCCACATAAAGTTTGAAATGGTAATTTTGATCCCCAAACTGTTGGTTCTGGTTTTTCATCTAATCCTTTAATAAAGGCACTAAATACTCTAACATGACCATCAGTAGATCCACTTGCCAATAATACATTATTTGGATTCCACAGTAAACTTGTTATGGTCGATTTGATTGGTTTTTTTAAGTGTTTTGAAACCCACCAATCATTTTCGGCTTCATAATAACAAATGGCAATGATTCTATCCGATGATCCAACTGCAAATTTTTGACCATTTGGTGACCATTTACAAACAGTTGCTGCACGATTAATTCTTAATAATACCAAAGTTGGTTTATAATCAGTACCATCAAATTCCCAAACTAATGCATTACGATCTTGTGAACAAGTTAAAATTCTTCCATCACCTGAAATATCAACTGATGTAACAGTTTTATCATGACCCTTTAGTGTTTTATATAATGTAGGTCTAATTGATAAATTACGTGAATTAATTTGATAAATTTCAACTTCATTACCCTTAGTAATAGCTAATAAACTATGGTCTGGTGAAAAAACGTGATCTTTTATTGGTAAATGACCCAATTGATAAACGATTGGCGTGGATGACATTACTGATTGATTCAATTGATATAATTGGATGATCAGGAGGTCGACTCTACTGATAATTGATTGATTGATATTGAAGAAGAACAAAGAGTATAGTCTGACAGAAGTAATTGTTCATTCAAAAGGAAGAAGGAGCAGTGAAGCACTATATGCCGGAAAATTTATTTTATTTTATACATTTACATACAAAAATATATACACTACTTAAATCCTCCAATTAGTTTTAAGTTTCTACCTCCATAATAATTAGAAAGAAATAAAATAGCACCCCCTAAAAGTCTTCATTATTTATTGATTAGAACACGGAGGAAGCTTGTATAAAAATGGCCCCAAGACTTTCGTTTTAACGAGAAGGATCTTGAAGTTTTTTGGGTGAGTAATATTAGTATGATCATTAAGGCTACATAATTCGGTTAGATTTTGATCCATATCGTAGTATTTCTTACGTCTATAATGGAAGGTTTCTAATACAACTGCTGACTTGGATAGATCTGTTATATTAAGCAACAACATGGCCAGTCTGTTCCTGATTTATACGTATTCGCTTCATTGCAACCAAGAGTACTCAAGACATCATACATGATTCCACTACAACATTCTCTTTCAGTTAAACCCAGCCCTCTATAAGTATACCCATTCCATGTCAATATCTCAACCGTTAATGAATCACTTGCATCTGTGACTCCATCTAAATCGGTTCCGTCGCTGACAGTTACCACTAGACCAATATCCTGCTCATCAACACAATCTAACCAAATATCATACGTAAAATTTCTGATGTTTTCAGGTGTTATCATATAGTCATTGTTGGACATTGACCATAAATTTACATTTGAAATATTAGTTTGTGTACATTCTGCAAAAAGGGTTAAATTGAATGTGAATGTGCCGGCTACTGCTATTATTTTCATATCACTATGGAAGTAGCCAAGTACATTAGTTGCCGCACTAGTTACTAAAATAATAGTGTAAACTGTTATTAGTATCTTTATTCTAATTGCAATAATTTTATTTTATTTTTAACTTTCCTGTACTTTCTTGTTTTCCAAACATGTTGTGAAATGTCACAGGAAATTTATGTTCTCACTATATCAACCAATATATTACTGGGGTCTTCTTCAGTGTCAAATAGTACGTATTGACCAGTGGATGATTGGCCAGATAAGTGGCACAGACAGAAGGAAAATATAAAGAGTATTGAAGAGTACCTAGTAATTTACATAAATTTTATATAGAATTATATGCTTGGTATATTTGAAGGTATACACGGAGAATTACATTTACGTAGAAATAACCTATAAAAATTGATTATCACTTTAGATTCTTTTAGAATTTAATGATAAAGGTGAAGGTATAAATGATTAATTATTAAGAGGGATAGAATTAAAAATTTAATTTGAAAGTCAACAAAAGTTTTTGAGTTAGAAATAATCTATAAACTTGAGATATTTAATAAGCAATTTTAGATTCTACTTAAATAAATATGATTGTATTTTTATAGAAGATAAAACATATAATACTAATGAATAAAAAAGTGTCTTTTAAAGAAGAATAAAGTTATGTAAATAATCAATAACATATTAAGCATCATGATTATCATGCTCTTTTGCATCTAAAAATTGTTTAGTTCTTGTCCAAACATGTTGAACTTTTGGATTTTTAATCGTTGAAACTTTTCCATCCAATCTTTCAACAAGAGTTTCAAATAAAACTCTTGTTTCTTTATTATATAAGATTCTTAACCAATAAAAAACCAAAAATACCACTAATTGATAACCTGATGAACCTCTAAATAATAAAGTTCTTAATAATAAATAAACAATTAAAATCAATTCATCATAAGCAATTATTGAAGCCAATAAATCTTTTTCTTTTAATACTATATTTAATTTTTGATGCTTTGAAATATGTAATAATGAAATTAAAAAATATGGAATTATTTTAAAAATTGATTTAAATGTAAAAATCCATAAAACTGCTAAAATTAAATATTGAAAATTTTGATGAGATAATAAAGTTGAAAATGATGGTAAATAATGTAAACCAAACACGTTACTAAAAGTAGCAGTCAATGCAAGAATTGAACCAATTAAGGCTAATCTATAACTAATAGCATTAATATAATAATAATTTGGTAACCAAAAGATTTGAAATAATAATGTAATAGCTCCAAAACCAATAGTTATTAAATGACCGGCTAACCATACTTTAAATTTTAAAGGATTTGTACCTTTACCCTTTTTAACCAATCTTTTATTTTTATTTTCTGGTTTTGAATTAATTGTGGTATCTTTTAATTCAGTTGGTTTTTCAATTTTAGATTCTTTAATTGGAATTGGAGCACCAGATAATGTAGGAATAGATGCAGGTTTATCTGTGGCAATTGGAGAAGTTATTGGAGGTACTGGGACATTTGATGGTTCAACAATTGTATTGGAACCATTTGAAACACTAGTCATGACTAATTGATATTGATTATAACGACAATGAATGAATGAAAGTTGATGAAATAAGTTATTAGTTATGGTTCCCCCTGTCAAAAGATGCAATGAGAAAAATATGAAATTTTGGTGATTTTTTTTATGTACAGGAATTTTAAAATAAACAATCAATCAATCAATAATAAACAACAATCAATAACTATATTTACTTTATAATAAGAGCTATCTATATTATATAATGACATCAATAGATTATTCCAAATCATCATTATTATTACCAATTGAAAGTGATATATTAATTCAATATCAATTTTTAAATAATCAATTAATAACATTAAATAATGAAATCAACAAATTAACTATAAAATCATCATCAAAACAAGAAGATTTTGATGATGAAGAAGATAATACAACCACAAATGTATCTAATAAAAATGGAACTGCTCATATATTATTAGATAATTTAAGAAATTTAGAAATGAAAATTGGTTTAATTCATACATTATTCAAAGGTGCAGTTTATACATTATTTTTAGAACAAGATAATATAAATGATGAAGGTGATAATAATAATCATAATAATGATGGCGATGAAGAAGATATAGGTGGACCTGGGGAAGAAGAAGAAGAAGATAATGATAACAATAATGATAATCCTGATGAAACAAGAGGTGAAATAGATGTTAATGAATCATAAATGACAGGCTCATATGAAATTTGTTAATATTTAGCATAGTATATATATCAATAGATATTGATATTATTTAATAAGATGGGGTGGGGTAGACACATATGTCATTCTAATTGTTAATTATTTACTTATTCACAATGGATTTACAATACAGAACTACTTCATACATAAAAGCAATTATACCAATAGTCGATACTTTACAATTAGAATAGGATTCTGTTATATATATATATATATATTAATTACGATACTATTAGTTATTATAAACAAATAATTTATATGATAAAAATTTTTTGAAGTCAAACGTTGTTGCGTAAAAAAAAATAAAAATTTTTTTTTTTTATTACAACCAGAGTCAATCTCATTTTTTTTGTTAGCTAATGTAATATAAAGTTAAATATATATATATATTAAGTTAATTAATTATATAAATATAACTCTATTTCTTTCAATTAAAGTATTGTGATTTATCTTCTTTATATCATTATAAACATTATCAAGGGTCTACATATATTATTATTATTATTATTATTATTATTACGATGAGTTACGATTCTTATTCAACCCCATTATCTTCAAGATACGCATCAAAGGAGATGTCCCAAATTTTTTCATTAAGAAATAGATTTTCAACATGGAGAAAATTATGGTTAAATTTAGCAATTGCTGAACAAGAAGTTGGGTTAAATATTATAAGTAATGAAGCTATTGAAGAAATGAAAAATCATTTAGAAATTACTGATCAAGAAATTGAAGATGCTGCTATTGAAGAATCAATTGTTAGACATGATGTTATGGCTCATGTTCATGTATTTGGTAAAACTTGTCCTAATGCGTCTGGTATAATTCATTTAGGAGCCACTTCATGTTTTGTTACTGATAATGCTGATTTAATCTTTTTAAGAGATGCTTATGATATTTTAATACCAAAATTAGTTAATGTTATAAATAAATTAAGTGAATTTGCTTTAGAATATAAAGATTTACCAGTTTTAGGTTGGACTCATTTTCAACCAGCTCAATTAACTACTGTTGGTAAAAGATCAACTTTATGGATTCAAGAATTATTATGGGATTTAAGAAATTTTCAAAGAGCTAGAAATGATATTGGTTTAAGAGGTGTTAAAGGTACCACTGGTACTCAAGCTTCATTTTTATCATTATTTCATGGTAATCATGATAAAGTTGAAGAATTAGATCAAAGAGTAGTTCAATTATTAGGATTTGAACATGTTTATCCTGTTACTGGTCAAACTTATTCAAGAAAAATTGATATTGATGTTTTATCACCATTAGCATCATTTGGTGCTAGTGCTCATAAATTTGCTACTGATATTAGATTATTAGCCAATTTAAAAGAAGTTGAAGAACCATTTGAAAAATCTCAAATTGGATCATCAGCTATGGCTTATAAAAGAAATCCTATGAGATGTGAAAGAGTTTGTTCATTAGCAAGACATTTAAGTGGATTATTAAATGATGCAATTCAAACTTCATCAGTTCAATGGTTTGAAAGAACTTTGGATGATTCAGCCATTAGAAGAATTTCATTACCTTCTGCCTTTTTAACGGTTGATATATTATTATCAACCATGCAAAATATTTCTAGTGGATTAGTTGTTTATCCAAAAGTTATTGAAAGAAGAATTAATTCTGAATTACCATTTATGGCTACTGAAAATATTATTATGGCCATGGTTGAAAAGGGTGAATCAAGACAAGAATGTCATGAAGAAATCAGAGTATTATCTCATCAAGCAAGTGCCGTTGTTAAGCAAGAAGGTGGAGATAATGATTTAATTGAAAGAATTAAAAATACTGAATATTTTAAACCAATTTGGAATGAATTAGATATTTTATTAAATCCAAAAACTTTTGTCGGTAGAGCTCCACAACAAACTGAAAAATTCATTAAAAATGATGTTGCAAAAGCTTTAGAACCTTTTAAACATCATATTTCTAATGAAACCGTTTCATTAAGTGTTTAAGTTTGGATTTATCTTTTTCCTTTTCCTTTCCGCCACTCCCCCTTTTTTTTATATATAGTGTAAAGTTCAGTTTTTATTTCAAATACAAAATGTTGAGTTTTTAAAATATTGATTTTTATATATATTATTATTATTTTACAAAAAATTTTTCCCTTTACAATAAAAAAAGTTTGACGAATGCAAAAAAAAAGAAGAAACCAACCGTATAAAATAAGTAAAAGATAAAGAATAAAACGATAAGAATACACATAAATAAATGAAACAGAAATGAAACTCAAGCTTTTAAAATATGAATGAATAAATAAATAAATAAATATGACCTTTAAAACCTCCCCTTTGACGAATAAAAAAAACTTACAAAAATTTAGAATAAAACAGAATAAATAAAACAAATGAATAAATAATAAATAAGCTTTTTTTTTCCCCCTCCCCTATAATGACGATTTTATTGATGTGGATTATGAGGATTATTGTTATATGAATGATGCGAATGATGTTGATGATGATGAGGAGGAGGAGGATATGGCTGTTGTTCTTGTTGTTGTTGTTGTTGCTGGAGTTGGAGTTGGAGTTGGAGTGGTGGTGATGGATATTGTGGTGGTGGTGGAGGAGGAGGAGGATTACCATAATAATGAGGGATAGATTGGATTGAATTTTGGGGTGATATTTGATGTAATGGAGGTAATTGATTAATAGGAGGTGGAGGTGAATAAATTTGGGAATGATTTAATTGTGATTGACTTAATAAATTTTGAGGAATTGGTGGTAAAATGATTTGAGAATTTGAATTTAATGGTTGTTGAAGATGATGATGATGCTGATGATGTTGATTAGGATTAATATATTGAGGTACTTGAATTTGTTGATAATTCATGGTTGTATATGAAGATAAAGGAGGAGAAGGAATTATATGAGAAGGAATTGGAGTTGAAATTTCAAAATTAGAAGTTGTATTAATATTTATAGTAGAATTCTTTAATTTAGTTGAATCTAAATCTTCATTATTATTATTATTATTATTAACTTCTTCTTCTTCTTCTTCTTCTTCTTCTTCATTAATTTCATCGTGTTTTGATAATTCAATTAATTTTATAAATTCTTCTAAAATTCCTTGATAATTAAATGTTACTAATATATCTCGATTACCAATTTTTGAAATTTTATAATTTCCATTAATAATTTCATAATTTATATCAATAACTCCATTAAATAAATCTCGTTCAAACATTCTTTCATCAGTATATAAAGAATATTCATTATTATTATTATTATTATTATTAATGGGGATTAAATAAATTTTCATATCACTTTTATATCTTGGTCTTGCAATAATCTTTTTAATAAATAAATTGGAGGGAGAATCTCCAACTTTTCCTAAACTATATAACATTTCATCTAAATATTCAGAAACATCAATTAATTTTAAATCTCCTGGTTTACAAGTTTCTAATTTTAATATAATAGATCCATCATTATCATCGGTGGTTGATCGTGTGACTCTTATAAGAGAATATTCTTTAATATTAAATAATGAACTAACGGCCGTATTAAGATTATTAAAGGTGGGAATTCCCGTGGTTGAATTAGTACTTGTAGCTGTAGTTGTAGGTGGAATTGATACATTGGAATCCTTATATAAATTAAATTGTTGTAATATCTTATTAGAATATTCAGATAAATTAACTAAATTATTATCAATAAGTTGAACTGATTTTGAAATCAATGACTTTTTTGAAAAATTCTTATTACTGTTATTATTATTATTGTTATTATTATTATTATTATTATTATTATTATTATTAGGGTTAATATCTTGAATATTAAAAATTGATTGAATTTCCTTTTTACTAGTGAATGGAATTAATGAATGATATAAAGAAATTAAATTATCGGCCAAAGTTAATTTAACTCTTAAACCTGCTTCTAAAGATTTAATATGTAATTTTGAATGACTTGAAATTGGACTATTATTAATACTTGTAGTATTACTTTCAGTGGTTGTTAAAGTTGAATTGGTAATAAATTTCTTGGATGATGATAAAATTGAATTATAGATATCATTTGAATTTTCAAGTGATGAATTATTATTATTAATTTTTTTAGTAATTGATTTTCTTCTAATGGCTAATTTAACAAATTTTTTATCTTTAAGATATTTTTTATGAATTTTACTATTGGGTAATTTATTAATTAATAATGATGATGATGATGATGATGATGATGATGAAGATGATGAAATATTGGGAGTTGGAGTTGTTGAAGTAGTTATAGTTGAAACATTTGATGATGATGAACTTGAATTTGATCTTGAATTGGTTGATGAAGGGTATGATGTAGTTGATGGTGATAGTATAACTTCAATATTTTTATTTCTTGTATGAGGTCTACTTGGTAGTGGTGAATTAGTGGTGCTACTACTATTAGTTGATATAGGATTATTATTATTATTATTATTATTATTAATATTATTATTTTGATTATTATTATGATTATTATTATTATCTTCTTGATTTAGTATACTATTGATTCCAAACATTATTTGTTTTGATTTATTAAAGTTAATAATAACTAAATGCAAAAAAGATAAAAGAATAAGAAGAAAATAAGTAATAAAAAAATAATAATAATAAAAAGATTGATAACAGAATAAAAATTGTGACTGGAATTTAAGGATAATATTTCATAAATAAATAAATAAATAAATAAATAAATATATAAATATTGGTTGATGATGAATGAAATGATGATTTGTGATTTTAGTTATAGTTTATATACAAGTGGATGTGAAAAAAAAATTGTAAGTTGATATAAATAAAAATAATAAAAATAAATAAAAATAAATAAAAATATATAATTTAAAAAATATGGATTACTTGAAATATATATATATATTTAATATATAATATTTAATATTTAATAAATAATAAATAAATAAATAATTATCTAATATATCAAATATCTAATAATAAATAAAATAAAATAAAATAAAATAAAAAAACCCTTTAAGATAAATTAACTGCTGCGTATTAAATCAAATAAAAAAAAATAAAAAAAAAGGAAGACCGTTCCAAAAAATTTATTTTTTAATAATTTTTATTTTTATTTATTTTTTTGATTTCTTTTTTTTTTCATTATTAAATAATATTTATTAAAAAATATTTATTATTATTATAATAATAATAATAATAATAATAATAATAATAATAATAATAATAATAATAATAATAATAATAAATAATAATAAATAAGTATAAGGTTAGGTTTGTATAAATGTAAAAAAAGTTTAAAAATGGTTACAATTAACTTTTAAAGTAATTTTAACCCATAAAAAGAACAATTTTTTTTTTCTTTTCAATATTTTCCTTCTTTATTAAAAACCAAACCATATTCATCATCATTATTATTTAAAATTATTATTATTATTATTATTATTATTATTATTTATTAATAATAATAATAATATTTTTAATGGTTTTGCGTTTACTTTAATTAGAATAAATTATTCATCATCATTATTATTTATTTGGTTTTAATGGGCTTACGAAATTCTATGGAAAAGTAAAAAAATATAATAAATAAGTAAATAAATAAATATAATAAATAAATAAATAAATAACTATAATTGATTTTGGGGATATCACGTAATGAAATTATCATAGTATAATTATCATAATATAATTATCATAGTATAATTTCATTATAGATAATACATTCTTTTTTTAATCAATCTATAATGGCAAATTAACAGATGCTTATTTTAATTTGCCATACATAAAGTTTGGTCCTATTTCCTTTTTATTCTTTTTTTTTGTTTTGGTGAGTGACGTACTACGGAAATGTACCATTACTATATATTTTTTATTTTTTTTTTATTTTTTTATTTTTTTATTTTCTAAACTCCTCAATATTTTTTATTTTTATTTTTTTTTTTTTTTTTCAAATCCTTTTAACGGAAGTCCATTTTGTTTAATAATATATTTATTAACGTATATTTATTAACGTTTTTTTTTTTGTTTTCACTTTCTCTGTAATCTCGGGTTTTATAAACCAATTTGGGGATTTAATTTTGACTATATCGTTTTTTTTAAATTTTAAATTTTAAATTTTTAAATTTTATTGTTATTTTTAATTGACATAATATGTATTCGATCATAACACTTACATATACAACATATACGTATGCAAACACACCACAATGATGTGGTGTGTTTGTGAGTATGAGTATGAGTATGAGTATGAGTATATTCCTATTTATTATATAAGTTTACACAACCATTAACATTAATTAATTAATTTATTTAAAATTTATTAATTTATTGGTATTTATTTTATTTTTGTTTACGGTGTTTTGTTAATTATAATTAAGAAAACTAAAAATGGAAAAATGAATTTTTGTCATTTATCCGCCGGACTTATAGCCACACTTATATATATATATATAACTAAAATCATAAGTTAATATTTATTTTTTATTTTTTTTTTGTTTAAACCCCTTAAGTCCCCCCACCAACCAGTCCCCCTCTCCTAAATATTAATTCATTTTATTTTTATTTTATTTTAATTTTATTTTAATTTTGTATTATTTTAATTTTGTATTATTTTGAGATTTCCATTTTTTTTCATTAAATAATAAATAATAATTTTAAATAATAAATAATAATTAAATCCTAGACCACTTTTTTTTTACTTTTAAAAGAAAGGATAACTTTAATAATAATAATAATAATAATAATAATAATAATAATAATGAGAAAAGTATAAATTTTATAGTTAAAAATTTCATATTATATTTTTATTTATTTATTTTTGAGTATTTTATGACGGCGTTAGACCAACTATTTTTATTTTATTTTTATTTTTATTTTTATTTCCTTTGGACCAATCCAACTTTAAAAGTTTAAAATCTTAAAATAAAAATAAATTAAAATTTTTTTAAAGTTTTTTAAAAATTATAAACGGAATCCCATTATTTTAATTTTATTTAATAACTTAACCAATAATAATTAATAATGTTTGGGTAAACCCCTCAAATTCAAATAATATTCGATGAGACCAATAAAAAATTTAAATTTATCAAAGAAAATAAATAAAAATAATAAATAATAATAAAAAACAAGAATTCAAAACTAAAATTTATTTTTATACATGAAATTTTCAATTTTCTATTTACACTATTTATTTATTTAAATTCTTCTATACATAAAATTATTTGTTCTTATTTCCATAATTAAAGTTTTATTATTTTTGTTTCTATACATAAATTGTTTTATTCCAGAAATATATTTATCGTCTAAAATATATGGGGATAATTAAATTATTATTATCAAATGATAATAATAATAATAATAATAATAATAATAATAATAATATGGGCTAAGGGGTGAGGTGGCGTTAAGTTCACTTTATCTATATTGATAAGTTAATTTATTTATCAATTTATCAATTTATCAATTTATCAATTTATCAATTTATCAATTTAACAATTTATCAATTTAACAATTTAACAATTAATTATAACCTTTAATTGGCTCACAACAAGTTAGTTGTGTCATTGATACTATGATATTTTTTTTTATTTGATTTAAATTGATTTTATTGTGGAAATAATTTTTAATTTAAATTTAATTATTATTTTTTAAAAAATAATTAATGTATGCGCCATCATCAAAAATTCAGAAGAAGTAAAAAAAACAAAAACAAAAATAAAAAGAAATTTTCATTTTTTTTTTTTTTGTTACTGCAAAAAATAAAACTTTTAAATAATAATTTATTACTCGAGTATTTTAATAATAATAATTATAATAATATATAATAACCGAATCTAATAAAATAAATTATAGTCATCTCATCTCATCATCATCATCATCATCATCATCATCAATGGCGTATAAGAATAAATCAATAAATCAATAAATAATAATAAATAATAAATAATAATTACTAATCTAACCATATATAACCCTATTGTTCAAAGAAAAATAGAATGATTTTTTAATCTAATATTTAAATTACCGAAGACGTATGAACGGTTATATTTACCTTTTGTAAAATATTTATATGTTTATATTGTTGCGGCTAATGTTTATATTTAATGGAAATGTGGTTTATATTTATTCTTTATTGGTATATATATACCTTCCCGTTTAGAATCACATATCCTTTCTTTTATTATATTTATTTTATTTCTTTTATTTAATTTATTTAATAGTGGTACTCTTTCCTATTAAGGTTTTGCACCCTTTTTCAATTTTTAAATATCCTTGGATATATTAACAATAAAGAATTGGCTAATAAATTTTGTTATCTAATTCAGGTAATGCATATTTCAAGGGCTACAAAAGTATTTTATTTATTTATTTTTCTTTTTACATTATTTTATTTTAAATACCCATGGAGACTAAGGTTTAACGTAAATTTAAAATTAGTATGAAACGACGGAATGAAATGAGTCCCGCCTTACCAATATTTACATGATTTGTTTATTCTATTCTATTGTTTAATTCGTTTCGTTTTTTTCATTTGGAAAGTTGTGAAAAACTAGTTGTAAAAAAAAAAAAACAAATAACAATAGGAAAAAGAAAAAAAAAAATGTGATGGGATCTACACAAATTCTGGTTTAGTACCTACATAAGATCGATCATACTTATTTCTACTTTATCTTAACTAAATGTAATGCCTTTTCTTATTTATTCTCTATGCAAAACTAAACTATACAAAAGACAAAAAAAAACATAATCCAAATTATGTAGTCATAAATATCTAATATACAAATGCTTTCTTCCTAAATTTAATTTAATTTAATTTTGTTGATCAATAATTTTATCAATATCTTCAACATGAGATAATTTAAAATCTTGACTTAAACTAATTGATTTTTTTGAATTTTCTTCTTTATAAATTAATTTTGCTAATTTTGCTTGTGGACCCCATCCATTAATTGGAGGATTTAATTTAAATGGTAATAACCAATTACTAATTTTTAAAAAATTGCTTGATAAATTTATAATTTCATAAATTAAATCTTCTATACAAATCAATCCAAATTCTTCACCAAATTTATCTTCAACAAGTTGATTATTATCTAATTTAATGATTTTTTTCTTAGGTGAATTACTTTCTTCTTCTTCTTCTTCTTCTACTTCTTCATCTATTAATATACAGGCTCTCTTTTGAAATAATTGACGAATTGATGATAACGATGGTTTACCAATTATAATATATGGAGCTATTAAATTTAATAATTTGAATGTACCGGAATTTGCCTTAACAAATACTCCAGTATTAGTTTGAGTTAATTTTAAAACATTTAAAATTTTTGATGCTTTATTAGGAATTTTTAATCCTTTTGTATGATTTGGAATTCTTATAATAAATAATAATTCATATTCTTCTTGTCCTTCTTTTTCTTCTTCTTCAACTTGTTGATCATCTCGTTGTTGTTTCTTAGTCAAATTCTTAATTCTCTTCTTTTCTAATTCATTGGATTTAAAATTACTAACTAATGTTTCAGCTCTAATAAATTTATTCTTTTGTTGTAATTTACGTTGTCTCTTTTGTTTTAATAATTTTTCTTGGGCTTGTTCTTGTTTCTCGATTCTCTTACGATCAGCATTCTTTCTCTTACGTAAAAGAATCTCAGGATTGGAATTTAATATCGCCATTATATTATTATTATTATTATTATACACTTATTATTGAATAGAATTATAGTCTTTCCTAACTATTATAAATTTTTCTTTTTAGAAAACTTTTTTTTTGATGAGCTTCTAAAAAAAAAAAAAATAATACAAAATTTAAATTCCTGTATATAAAAATAAATCCTGCATGTACTAATCTTTATGAATATATCATATAATTCCATTAAGACTAAAATTCAACTGATTTACTCATTTGAATAAGTTCAAACATGATTGAAGAATCAGAAATGCAAGTGTTGAATGACCCAGAAGTAAGTAGCTTAGAATATGTTGGTAATTTTGCAACATATATAGACAAACTTCCAATTAAATTAAGAATTAAAATTTAATAAAATCGAGAGAAGAGAATTAAATTTGCTTCTCCATTTGGTAATTCAAAACTTGAATCAGTTGATTTATCAAATAATAAATTCCTAACTAAGAGAATTCATTATGATTTTGAATCATTGCCATCTCAATTTCGTTTAAATTTACAAACTGGATTTGGTAAAAATGCTGATATAATTATTTGATGTAATATTCTTCTAGCTTTATAATTTCCTTGTAAACCGGTAGCGCTGAAATATTAATGCGCGCACAATACTATGTTTAATAGAAATCCATCAATCTTGTCTGTTTATTTAGTTGTAGACATCACTACATATGCTTCATGTATTACAAAGAACTGTATGTACAATTGATGTACCCAGCTCTCAAGCTGCACCTTCATCCACTTGATTCTAAAATGATTGGATTGGCGGTTTACATCATTCGTTTACTTACCTATATTGAAAAATTATCTCCAACTATTTCAATTCAAATACTTCACTTATTACCTATCAATCTTGTAATATCATTTTTATTGCCACTGCATAGATTTCCACTGTTAAGAATGACAATTATTAAAGAATTTTATAATAAAAGATTGACCATAAGATCACCAACAAAACTGAGTGAAAATGATCCATTTAACAAAAGTATTATCGATAAACCATTAGACATTGCAGCATTATTCAGCCATCCTGATATAAATCCAAAAACAATAACTTTCGAAACTAATACATTGAGGTTTATTCATGATGTATTATATTCTTATCCATTCAAATTTACTACTAAAGTTATAAGCATAAATATAATACTAGTTAATGAAATGCTTGATCAAATTTTAACAAACCAGAATTTTCTCCAAATTGCTTTCCCCAATCTCCGAGAATTAACATTAATCAATGTTTTTATTGAGGCAAAGTTTGAACTTTTCCTTACCAATGACTTTCCAAATTTGAAAAGGCTAATATTTTATAAAGACAAAATACCATTCTCTAAAATTGTTAAAGCTGTAACTCAGCTAAACTACTCAAGTTTAAAAGCTACTTACAAACTCAAAAAGCTCCATTTTCCAGTGTCGTTAAAGGAAATTACATTGCTGGAAAGTTGTGTATGCTATATACAGCCTCAACAATTTGAATTCCCCCATTACTTGGTGAAATTGGAAATTTTTGGGAGTAGGCTAGATCATGTACCTGTTTCATATTTACCAAGACAATTAAAATACTTTAGATTTACTAGTGAAACTAGTATGATTAGTTCTGTGATGGTGCAAAGTGATTACAATGTTGGTTGGCCACCAAGGTTAGAAGAAATTGATTTAAGATTTAATTTAAGATTATCAAAGAGGGGATGCTTGTCGACTATTAGCTGGCCCCAATCTTTAAAGAAACTAAAAGCTCATACCCTTCATAAATCATGTGAAATACTATCAGATCATGAAGACAGATTACCCGATGAGAGAGATGTCAGAATCAATATGTCAAATTTTATTACAACACGTATGATTAAATTTAGATACGTTCCTTCAAGATGCTTCCAACTATCAAATAATTTAGTTACACTAGATCTTTATGCATTTAATACAAGCTTCGAAGTAGGACAGCCATTTAAATTTCCTTTAAATTTAACGCAATTGTCATTACTATACTGTTTGGTTGACTATTCAACTTTCAAGTTACCGTTAACATTAGAAACATTGACAATTTTTGATTCTCATCAGAAATATTTTGATTTTTTGACTTATAAATATTGGATGGAGTTGATTCACTTGACAACTCTTAGAATATTCACTACTGGATTTCAAACTTTACCAAAATGGATCCCACCACCAAATTTGGCTTCACTCAAATTACATTTAAAAGGGTTTAAAAGATTAGAATGTGATTTCTTTCGTGGGTTAGCCTCTTTTAAAGCTCTTTCAAGTTTGGAAATTTCGGGTGCTTCATTAGTAAATATTTATTCAAAGTTTGAATTATCTCCCAAGTTGATAGAATTGAGAATGACACAATGCATGCTATGTGGCATCTTATATCTTCCTGCCAGTTTTAATAATCACCCCACCTTACGTAAATTGAAGCTTGACAACAATAATATACGAGGAATTGAATTCGTAGAACCACATGGGAATTCGAAGATTGAGTTACTAGATTTAAGAGGAAATGATGATTTTCTTTACCTTGGACCTGCTACCTTATCATTTTATTATTATATGCTAGAAGATGGGTTTGGTAGATCGTTAAAAGCTCTTAATCATAGGTCATTATTTTTTGAGTTTTTTTAAATTTAAATTATTATACTTAGAGATTTCTCTACTTTTCTTGGTAGCGCTCGCTTGACTTTTTTATAAGTATTAATTAATGAAGCTTTAATGAAACAGTTAAGTAGTCAATATATTCCATATTAGTTAACAATACATTTTTTATTATGATTATGATTATGATTATGATTAAACATTCCATTGTTTAGAATCAAAACACCTTAATGATTATAAGTATACCTACTATTCTGTTTTGTGGTATTAGCGTGTCTCGTGGCTAATTTTCCCCCCACTTTCCCCCTGGAATTTATTAATTATATTATTTTCTATTTAATTATTTTTAATATTAATTAATCCAATTTCGTTTAAATATACTTATTTTTTGATTAATAAAAAAAAAAAATCACACGCCACTTGGGCATAAGTGGTGTATTGTTAAATTTCTTGGTTTATATAAAGATTGTTAAATCTCAATACGCGAAGAGAGAGGGGTGGGGAAGATGAAGAGTAGTCAATTTACTGATAAGCAAAAAAGTACATTGAAAAATATGGGTAGAGTAAAAGATTAAGTTAGTGCACTAAACGATATATTAAATATGTTTTATTTGTTAGAAAGACAATAAAAAATAATTGGGTTGATAGTTGGTACGTAGTGTTTAGTAAAGAATCTGTACCTCCTTATAGACAAAACGAAAACTAGCACTCGCTCACCTTGAACTGCAGCAATTAACATGATTTGCAATTATTAGCATTAAATGACGTGAGTAAAGTAATTAAAAACATATTGTTTTTCATTATATTTAATGAGTGGGTTTTATTATATTTATAAAAAAGGTTGCTATTATTGAAATTTATAAATAATTAATAATTAATCTAACAATAAATCTAATAATAGCAAAAGTAAATATATATAATTAACATTGGGCTGTTCCTGTATATAATTAACCCTAATTAAGAACAATAATTTTTGTTAAGAAAGAAAAAAAAAATAAAAATTTTGGTGTGCAGAGAAAGAAAGCAAAAATAAATAAAAAAAAAAAAAAAATTCTGATTCAGTTTAGATTTTTTTTTTTACCACACAGATATTTAATTTAATTTAATTTAAATATAATTTTATCTTCATTTTCTTAATAGAATATATCATATTTCTTCAATCTTATCTTATTAGAGATAATCTTCTAGTTTTTCTTCATCTATCGTATCCCAGCAATTAGACTAGAAAAGGTAACAGGCCATTTCTGAGTGATTCCCGTCTTTGCATTCTTTTTATTTTTTTACAGTCAAAAATTAAAAGTCCATACCAACAATCATTTCAGTATACCCCCATTCCCAAAAGTTTTGTTACTATTGTTGTTTATATCCTATAAGTCAAGTCGATTAAGTATCAGTGTACATTAAAGATTTTTTCAAAAAGAGTTGCTATATTCAACTTCATTGATCTTTAGATCAGTATCCTCATCATCTACACTAAAAATCTTACACATTAAAATAATTCTTACTTACATCCCTATGTGTTAATCTTACTTAGACAATATTTCAACTATATTTATCACAAAACAAATCCCATAGTATCTTCCCTAATAGGTTTTCACACATTATACTAGTATACCCATCACCCCAGAAATCTTATTCTTTTTTTTTTTTTAATATCATTATAGAGGTTTTTTTTATATTCGTGTTTTTATTATATTTTTACATTATTGAAGGTATTATATCCCGATAGTAAGTTTTACTTATAGACATTTTTTTTACTATAACTTATTATCATTATATAACGTTGGTTTATTATTATTATTATTATTATTTTATTTATTAGTACTTTAGGTGGAAAAAGCATTTAGTTTTTTATAACAAAAATTTATCATTATTATCAGGGAATAAAGGCAAATCTATTTAAGATTTTTTTTATACTTATATTTAAAAGGTTATTCAAAATTTATACATATATATATCGGAGAGCAAAATAAAAGCCATTCAATGGATCCTAATCAGCAGCATCAACGACAAGAACAACAACGACAACTTCGTCAGCAACAAGCACAGCAGCAGCACGCACAGCAGCACGCACAGCAGCAGCATTTATCCCAGCAGCAAGGTTCAGAGGAGTACATTTTAAATACTCCTCAACAAAGCAGTGGTACTCAATTTAATATATCACATCAACAGCACCATCTTCAGCAACCACCACAGCTTCAAAGTTCTTATGGGAAACCAGAAGGTGAGGCAGCCTATTTTGCATCTCAACCAACTCTGCAAAATTTTCAATTTACGCAACCACAGCCAAAGGTCTTAAGTCAGCTGGGTCAACAGAATCAATTCTACCAATATGATTTCAACTCTAACATTAATCCTTTACAGCAAGATAGATTTCCTGCAGGAGCCAGTCAAGGTACTAGACCGGCTCCTCAGTATCATATATTTCAGCATGGAAGCTCATCTCAAAGTCAAGCATACTTGCAAGAGCTGCCTGAACAACAAAAGCAAACTCTGCATCAACAGCAATATCAGCAATACGTACCTTCACTTCCAAGTGTAGCTGAGCCGTCAGTATCCAAGTCTAGGGAATCTAAATCAAATGAATCATCAACTCAGCAGAAACGGAAAAGAGCAAAAAAGGTTGATCATGGTTTGCCAGGTGATAAAGGTGACAATGAGTTAAAGCAATTGGCGTTCAGTTCCATGCAGACTCCATTATCTGATTTAGCATTAAAAATAAAACAGTTAGAAAATGAAGAAGCAAGTAGTCCACCACCTAATGTAACACCAACTAAACTTGAAATCCATAAGGTTAAAGAAAACAAAGAAAGGCAACGACAAGTATTTGGAATGGTTTGGTTATTAAATTCTTGTGAAGCATCACCAACAGCTGTTATACCAAGAAATCGAATTTATGCAAGATATGTTCAAATGTGTGCTGATAACAACCTTGTACCGTTATCACCCGCAAGTTTTGGTAAGTTAGTTCGAATTTTATTTCCAAATTTAACTACCAGAAGATTAGGTATGAGAGGTCAATCAAAATATCACTATTGTGGAATTAAGTTAACTGCTGATCGAAATTTTGAAAGTGCACCATTTCAATCACCTCAACCTCAACAATTACAACATAATCGTCAATTAATTGGTGATTTTTCTTTTGGAAGTGGTTCCTTTCTGCATCAGATGCAATCACCTGTATCATCATCAAATTCATCAATTTCATACGAAGAATCTCCAAGGCCTGCCCCTCATTTGCATACACCATCATATACACCTATAAATTCTCCTTCTATTGCATTTTCAGCCAGTATTGGTCATCAGTTACCACTGGTTTCACATCTTAGATATATTCCTAATTTGTTTTCTTTATTGAATGGTAATACTCCATCACCTTCAAATCCAAATTTACCAATACAACTTCCAAGCATTTATCCATTTTTAGGTGCTGATGCTGATTATGATATTGCTGATACTTTATCTGCGTTATACAAAGTTCATGTTAATACTTTATTTGAATCACTTCGATTTATGCAATTGAAGAAATTCTTTTCAAGTTTTAGTGGTTTTAATAGTATTTTGACGGTTCCAGTGTTGAAGCTTTATACTAGTGATGTAATGATTGAATGGGTTAAGCAATGTGATGTTATAATGTACAAAAGAATGATTCGAATGTTGTCAAAATTACAATTACAATTTCTGATTCCACAAGATGTAGTCGGCCAATTGAAGCAAATCTCAGCAGGGTTTGTTAGAACTTTAACAAATAATTTAATTAATATTAAAGTTAGCAAACCTTTTGTTATTATGAAATTAAAGTTAGCCAAACATTTTATTAACCTTTTAAATCGATTAATTAAAATCATTGAAACTGGTCAATCAGCGTCAAGAATTTTAATTGATCCTATAGAAAAGGAAGCAATGATTCATGATTGGTTGAATTTAGATATTCATGAAATTATTTATCATGAATTACCTTGTAATGACAGAAATCTAGGAAGA
This sequence comes from Scheffersomyces broadrunensis, assembly GCA_030563665.1. Classification (NCBI taxonomy): domain Eukaryota; kingdom Fungi; phylum Ascomycota; class Pichiomycetes; order Serinales; family Debaryomycetaceae; genus Scheffersomyces; species Scheffersomyces broadrunensis. The sequence goes on along the minus strand of JAJMJS010000003.1, from coordinate 106,042 downwards.
CTATTAACTATTTTATCGGATGATTTCTTACGTTTATTAGAGTATAATGGTAATTCCAATCCAAATCAAGGCGTAGATATTAAAATTCAAATTGATCAAATTATGGTTAGATTCAGTAATTACATTGCTGAATTACCAAGTAATTTTCCAGGTATTAATCCCAGATTAATTATTTTGTTAACTTGTAATTTATTAACTACATGTTTAAGAGAAATTAGTTTACGTGGTGGCAAAGGCTTTGGTGCTTGGTGGATATTACGATGTTGGATCGACGAATACCTTTCTTGGTGCTTGGAATTAGGTGGTTTCTTACAAGATGAATTCATTTCAAGTTCAGTATCAAGCAGCGATCAAGAAGGTAGTGGTGATGTACCAGCTACACAAGCGAGTGCTGGTACTGCTGCGTTTGGTGGAAATTTACCAACTGGAAGTGGTATTGGTACCACTTCCGAATCATTAGACGCAATTAATATTCCAGGCAATACAAGCATTAACACTTCAGGAGGTTCGAATTTCGATTTTGCCAATTCAGATGTTAATACTTCCTTTGGAGTTGTTGATTTGTTAGACGGTAATTATGGTAATGAGGACATTGATGCTGAAGAAGGTGTTAATCAACTCGTCGGTACATCAAATGAAAGTATTCTCAAATATGAACACAACGAGCAGGATCTTTTGTAAAATTTGTTCTATTATTTATTCATATACATTTAAGCAAATAGCAGAATACAGAAAAGTAAGACGAAATTGAATACAAAAAAGAAAGCTGTAATTTTATAAGATGGCGCCATCAATTGAATCTACAAAAGAGATTTAAAGAATTTAACCTTCTTATTTTAATTTGGTAGCACACCCGCTACCACCTTTATTCTTTTTTTTCTCATGCGTTAATTTTGTTTCCATATTTTTCTCTTTTTAAAAAAGTAAGCGTTTGTGTTTTTAACAGTGTTGCAAATAACTTTCAAAAGACGAATCAATCAATACCAGAAGTAGGAATAGACACAAACATGGGGGAAATTACCACAAGCATTCACATCAACCCAATTAAAGCCAAATCAACGATCTTGGATAAATTTGTTGCCAATTTAGAGTTATTTTTTAGTTCAAGAGAAGAAGAATATTACATATCTGAATTTTATAGGAATATTCAATCTACCGGAGCAATCAAAATTTCACATCAAAAAGGTGGCCCCAGCAAGCGTGGGATTTGGTCGACAGAGGTGATTGATGCTCATAGGGCCATTTTGACAATTAGTCCACCTGTTAAAGTTTACTTTTTTGAATCTTTAGATGAAAAGCAATCAGTCAAAAAGCTGGATTTAAGATTAAAAGAAAGATTAACAAAGAGTTCCATTTTGATGTATCAGTATGAGGAATTGGTTTTACTGACGATTAAAGAAGATCCAACCATAGGAAATCCAGAGATTTGCAAAGATAATCTTTTTTTAATGATTCTTAGAATATTTATAAATTGTGCAATATCGGCTTATTACAAATCTAAAATCTTAAATTTAACAAGCCACAGGGATGAAATCTCCCACTCTCAAAACCATCAGCATATACTTTTAATATCTAAGGTTGTATCAAAAGCCATATTTTCACTTGCCCCTAGTTTGGGAGACAATGCACTCCTAGCTGCAGAAATTTATAGGTTAGGATGTATTTGTGCCGTTAATTTTAACGTGCTAAATAATAGATTAATGGAGCCAATTGGAACATGCTTGGATCCTGCATTTGCCTTGATTAATCATAGCTGTACTCCAAATACTATACTTATAGCTCATGATAGCAATCAATCTCTTCAATTGGTAAGTACTCAAAAAATTGAACATGAGATAACTACAAACTACTGTTTTACTGCTTTTCCTAGAGAGCTTAGACTCTTAGATTTAAAAAAAAGATTCTATTTCGAGTGCAAATGTAGCTTGTGTACAAGGATAGTTGATTGGTATTTCTCTTACAATTGCCCTAGTTGTGAGTCTGTTATTCATTCAATGTCTATGACTACTTGCTTTCAGGATATCCCAGATTTGAATAAGGCAGAACCTCTAATTTGCAAAACTTGCCACCGTGAAGTTGAGAAAAAGCATTTGGAAGAGAGCCAATTTTGGCATAAACTACTATTAGCAATGATGGTGACTTGTGATGATTATGATGTTCAAATTGATAATGTTCAACAATTCAAAGAAATAATGCAACCATTAATTGATCAATTAACTGATCTGCCATTAGCGAAACATGAACTAGCTCTGTTACTTGTAGATAAGGGATTTTCTTATAAGATGCACCCCAAGAGAGCTAAACTATTTAGAACCATAGTGGATAAGTTAATATTGTACAATATTGTTCCTGGATATTGCTACCCTTTGAATCTTTTTATTGACTCCTTTGAGGAACTCCATTTTGCCCCTGATTACACAATATCTACTGAAAAGGGTCGAGAAGTCCACTATAGATCATTACACTTGAAATTCGAACTACAAAGAAAATTCCTAGTCGCTTTTCCTTCAGATATTTCTTGTCTGATGGGTGTTTGCAACTCTCTGTACATTGATTTGGGTCATGCGATTATGAATGTTTTAGTTGCAATCTTTTTTCATGGAAGTGATAATCTTGAAGTTCCACAAATTTTGCTTAATTGGATAGGGAATGAAGAAATGCTATTCAATACGCTCATAAGATGCGGAGTCTTCTTTTATTTGCAAGCTATTTATTCTTACTTGGATTTTTCAGACAGAACAGTAGCTGAGTTAATACAAGCTTTGCTTCAATTAAAGCAGATTAACAAACTCGCGAAGAACGTCTTAGAGTGGAATCCTGAATATTTTAATGATGATACTTTTGATGCGTCTTTACAAGAATTATTTATTTTTGGTAATGTTAGTCACAAAATATATAATAAGAAAGATTTGATTAGAATTTGTCGTGCCAATAGACAACGAGAGGCATTATTTACTCCATTAAGGTTCTTGAAAAGTAACCTTATTGCAGAAATCCAATAAATTTTACATAGATTGTTCTATACATCATTTAATGCAACGCATACAGCCCCTTTGTGGTGCCCATTATACTGTCTAACTGTCTCACTGTTGGATAAATCCCATAATCTAACATAGTGATCTGAACATGCTGTAACTAAGTAAGCGCTATCGGCACTAAAGGCACAATCCCAGACCCATCTTTGATGACCTTGTAAAGTAGTTTCCAAATTAAAATTATTTTCAGTAGACCAAATTCTGGCTGTATGATCAGCAGAACACGTTGCAAGATGCTTTATATCTGTCAGGAGTAACACTCTTGTTATATATTTCAGGTGCGATCTGAACTTGGTTACTGGAGTCAATGAAGTTATATCTCTTTGACTCTGCATGTTCCAAACATAACAATTACCCTTATTGTTACCAGCTACCAACATTGAACCATCACTGGCCACAGACAATGAATTTAATGGAACATCATCTTCAGGAATTAAGTGGTGAGTACACAGATTTTCACCTAAGTCCCATATCCTTATGTTACCATCTTGATCACAACTTATTAATTCACCTTGGTTAGGGTGTATTACAACTTCATTAACTGGAGAATGATGCTTATAAGACCTTTGAACTGAAGGAGCTCTGACATCCCAAACTTTAACAGTTCCATCTTCCAGAGATGTTACCATCCACTTATTTTCTATCTGGAATGCCAATGATGTTACATTGTTGGTATGACCTTCAAAAGTCATAGAAGGATTATTATTGCTATTATTATGATTGCTATGACTTCCATTAGTGCCTCCTCCATTATTAGTGGCCGAAGCTTGGGCAGTGGCATTACCTGAACTACCAGCTTGTCGTATGTCATATAGTCTTACGTAAAGATTACCAGCAGCTGCTAAAAACCTTTTATCTGATGTTATTTCTAATCTATTAACTTGAGAATCAGTATGTTGAATTGTTCTTGAACAGACACCAGTTAATGCATCCCAAAACCGTATGGTATGATCATATCCCGCGGATGCTAAAATAACCGACATTGTTTGAGGTAAAGTCGCTGGTTGGTACGTAAATAAATTGGATTCAATATACAATAGTTTCTTTCCAACTTTCCATATTTTTTGTTTAGTTGAACTCGCACGCTACAAAAATTAATTTTTTAGAAAGTTTTATTTACGTATATTAAACTGAAACGATTAACTAAGTGTTTATTTAGGTATTGAAGTGAAATGAGTAATGTACATTTGTGATATATATATATAGTACTTAAATGATATTTGACTATGTGTATATTTGATGAAATGGAGATAATGCATGAAAAATAGTTTCATTAAAACTGGACGACACCTTAAAATGCCTGTTGAATCAATTGCTTTTGTTCCGGAGTTAATGAAATTGGGTAATCAACTTTAAATACTATTTCTAAATCTCCTCTTTGACCTGGCAGTTTACTTATTGGCATTCCCAAACCAGGGTATAAAGTTGTAGTGTTGGGTTGTACTGGTTGGGATCTTGATAATGGAATTCTTCTACCATCAATTGTGGTTACTTCTCTACTAAAACCGCATAATGACTCTTTGAAAGTTAAATGCAATTCCAACTTTAAATTGTTACCATCTCTCTTGAAAATAGGATGTGGTTTTTCTTCCAACACGAACTGTATAGTTTGCCTTGCACCTGCTTCTTCTTGATAATCACCTTCATTCGTGAAATTGATTTTAGTACCAGCTTTCCAACCTGGTCTAAGTTGTACTTCTATGACTTTACTTTCTTTTGTTCCTGTTATACCTTTTCTATTTAATTTCATTTTTTTAAGAGTGCCTTGAAATAAATCTTCCAATGATACAGGTAATGGCATTGTTACGGTATCTGGTTCACGACGACGGTGTTGCTGACCACCAAAACCACCTGGCATACCACCTGGCATACCTCCAAACCCACCTGGCATACCACCACCACCAAATGATTCAAAAGGACTACCTCCAAAACCACCTTGTGATTGGAACCCACGTCCTCCTCCCGAAAATCCATCATCCATTCCAAATCCACCCATTTGTGAGAAAATATTAAAGGCATCGGCATTACTGAAACCACCAGTTGAACGGAATCCTCCTCCACCACCAAATGGATTTCCACCAGTGGCACCTTCAAATGGATTTCCTCCTGCTGGAGCATTGCCTCTTGCTGCTTCTATACCATAATCATCATAAACTTGTCTCTTATTTGGATCCGACAAGATATCAAATGCTTCTGAGATTTCCTTGAATTTTTCAGTATCACCGGACGGTTTATCTGGATGATATTTCAATGCTGCTTTTCTATATCCTTTCTTAAGTTCATTTTCATCTGCTGATGGGGATACACCCAATAAATCATAAAGCTTCTTATCCTTTACCATTGTGTTATGTTATTGATATAAGAATTGTTCTTTTCTTTATAATTATTAACACTAAAATATAATGATAAAAAAATCACCAAATCATATAAAATTTAAATTTACAGTCATTTGATCGTTCTCTTTCTCAATTATCACCATAATTGGAAAATTTCGAGATTATTCTAGAATTTTCTACGCGAGTGGTCACGTGTAAAGTTCAATGTTTTTTTATTATAGGAAGACAACAATGAAAGTATTCTTATATATATATGTACTATATAGTTAGATAATACAAACTAGAATAAATATCAAATTGTTCACATAGTTCACAATTGATCAGTGACATTGAAACTTTTTTAATACGTTGCACGCAGCCTTGCTATTTTTGAGAACTCACACATAGGGATGATAGCAATCATTATAATTTATGTCTAATCCTTCTTTTCAGCAGCTAAGCGGGCAGCTCTCTTTAAGGCTCTAACACGGATACTTTTGTGCATATCAAAGTTAAGTTTATTAGCAATCTTAGAATGTACTCCAACTGTCTGATCAATAAAAAAATGCATGATTGCATGAGCCCAATATGGAGTATTGGTTGCATATCTTTCTTGAGCTCCGTTACGACGCCCAACTCCATTCAAAGTAGATTTAACAAAAGTCTTTGGGTTTGGAATAGCTAATGAAGTTTTTCTTATTTTTGACATAGCAGATGTAACTAAATATGAAACAATTAACTCAACATCAATACCCTGAGGTTTTAATTCGCCAGCTAAAGCGGATGACCAAGCTTGTAAGAATGCCTTCGAACCAGAATAAGTAGCTAAATATGGAGTTGGCAATAACCCTCCAAATGAACCCATAGTTAAAATTAAACCTCTGACTTTCTTTTTCTCTTTTGAAACAGTAGCTGCAATTATTGGAGCAATGACTTGAGTTATCTTTAATGTGGCAGTATTATTGATTGTGATTATATCTCTTAGTTCTTTATCTTCAGTTTCTAAAAATGGAACTGGGATTGAATGAGATTGACCAACATTGTTTATCAAAATCGTTACTGGCAATTCTTTTATAGTATCAGAAATAGATTCATAATTTGAGGATTCATCAGTTGAAGCATCAAATGCAATAACTTTAGTTTCAACTTTGTATTTAGATTCAATGTCTGCAGCAAGTAATTCTAATTTTGATTGAGTTCTTGAAATCAAGACAATATTTAAACCTTTAGAGGCTAATTGCAAAGCGTATTCTTTACCAATCCCATCAGAAGCACCTGTAACAACAGCCCATTTCCCTTGTTTGGCACCGTATTTCTTGAAATTGGTTGGTGGTAAAATGAATAAGTCAAAAATTAATGACAAAGTATTCAAAGTAACAATAGTCACTTTAAATACACCAACTAGTAAGACCCCCAAGCCAAGGAATTGCACGATCTTATAGTCATATATTGATGCAAGTATTTCTGGAATTGACATTATGAATTGGATAACTAAATATAAAAATATGTAGAGTGCTTAGAAGATATATTGAGATATATTGATTTTTTAACCTCAGTATACTTTTCTTGTTGGGGAAACGTTGCGTTTATATTCAGTATTTCCCAGATGAATGTCGCACCCCTACTACCCAAATATCGCTAGTTACATAAGCTTGATATTGCTTCCTGTAAGTAAAATATCTCTGTGACTAGTCAAATATTATCTCTTCCTCCCTAATTGGGAAAGTCTTCCCCTAAAATTCATTCTTAAGAATTAATATTTCGTCTACCATAAATTGGCATTTCATAGTACTGAAGCAAAATAATTCGTGAATATGTTAGAGAAACAGCGCTCATATAATTCTTTCTATTTCGTTTTGTCTTTGGTTCTAATTTCATAACTAGTTCATAAAAAAAAGTGGTGGTGTGCAAGTAGCTTTTCTTACTTCCAGGTAATTTTTTGTCGTAGGGAGAAGCAATTAATAGTCGTTCCTAGCTTATGTTACGCTTAAAATTTAATACACAAATAGCTTGAAGTTAATTATTAAATTATCAAATTATCAAATTATTAAATTCATTTGAATTCATATCTTTTCAAATATTAAATAACCAAGTTAATCATTCATCATCATGGAATATATACCACTTCACCGTTTAAAGTACGAAGAAATCCTTCGTAAAAGTTGCTTACACTTTATTGAAATTTTCAAACAAAAGAACTACCGCCAATATAACGTCATGAAGGGCCATGAAACAAATTTAGTTGAACTTTCTAATGATTATAAAGAATTCCTTGAAAATGAAGTAACATTGTTAGATCCATCAGAAAGAGAATTTACAGATAAGGGGGAATACATCCACGATTTTAATCACTTGACCTTCACCCTTTTTTCTTTCTATTCATTAGTAGGAAAACGAAGTGTAATTCCTATATCAGATGAATATATAAGATCCAAACATTTCAAATCTGATGTTGATCTCATGAAACTAAGAGCTTTTGAAGTTATAACGGATATAACTTATGAGATGTTTGGTCGAAATCTAGTGTGTCAAAGGATTCTTCAAAATTTATTCACGATTTCTTTTATATTCAACGTTCAAATTCAAATAGAAGACCAAGATATGGTAAAAAAAAAAATGAAGTCAAGTGGATTTATAGAAGCCCGATCATTCTACGAAGTTTATGGAGAAATATATCCCGACTTCGTTGAAAAAGATTTAAATCCTATGTTTTCAAATTTAAAAATCACCATAGCTAAATTAGAAAACATAAGAATTAATACCAACTGTTTAAGACCAGCTGAGAGGAATGCCAACGAAAGCATGTTAGTCAGTGCCATCGATAATGTGTATTTATTTGCCCTTGAAGGATTACTTAGATGCTTTAATAGAGATGTTGAAATTGGTATAGAACAGGCTGTGTATAATCAAAATAGTTTTCAGCGTCCTGACCTTAGCATCAGAATGAGTAAAGAAATTACTATTCCTATCGAATTTAAAATTCATGGACTATATTATTCTTTACAAGATAATAGTGAATTCGTTGAACCGTATGACAGTCAAAAACAGGTGAGAGAATGGACTAATCAAGTCTGTTTTCAAGCCTTGTTTGGGAATGTTCATTACGGATTCATCATTGATAAATTCACTCTTGTAATATTTGAGATTAATATTGAAGAAAGTCCAGAAACAATTCAATACGGTGATAGAATTATCAAAAGAATTAAAGGATTCTATTATAAGTTAAACTTTCAAGATTCGACTCATACAATTGGTTCAGCGTTGGCTGCTTTTATTATTCAAAAATTGAATAATGATGGTACCTTGACTAGTGATGGTGGTTCATTGCACTACTTGAAACAACTAAAAAAGACTGCTGAAGAAGAAGAGGTAATACTCAGATATAGATATAAAATAATAGAATCTTTATGGTCTTCAAGGTTTAAAAATTTCGATGAAGTTGGTGGAATATATATCAATCCCAAATTTGAAAGTTTAGAAATACCAGCCCTTTACTATAATTTCCTTAGAACCTATAAGTGGTTTACAGATATCGATAGACGCCAGTTTAAATTTTTAAATAAGATCAGTGGAATGGATAAATATAGTAGATATTCATGTGTCTACCTAGTAAAATATGGAGATATTCCAGATAATCTTATTCTCAAAATATATGACCCCAATTGGTCCAAAAAATCAAGAAAGGGTCTTGAACGTGACGAGTTTCATGCCACTTTAGGAACAGATATTATTATGTTCCTAAAAGAAGTCGCTTGTCTAACAGAATTGCGTGGAGATCCTAAAGGACTTGGAGATGTTAAGCCTCTAACGGCCGGAAGTGATGTTATCACACCCGATGAAATAATACATAATGTGCCAGAATTGATATTGTGTGGATACATCAAATCAAAGAGGATCAACGAGCCTGCTGGAGTGTACACCTTGCTGAAATTTATACCTAATAGCTATAAGAATAGAAAATTTTCTGATGATCAAATTAGACAGAAATCCAGACAGGCTTTAAAAAAGATTCACGATCGTCAAATAATCCACGGTGATATACATGCCGATAACATCCTATTCGGATTAAACGGGCGAGTCTATATTATAGACTTCGGATTTTCAAGCTATAATCGTTTAAGAAGTAATATTCAGAATGATGAATCAGCAATAAAAGATTTTGAATATCAGAAACAAGTTGATAGAGATAACCTTGAACGTGCCTTGGATGAGATATTTGCTAAATTTCCATCTAATTAGGCTTTAGTTATTATTGAATAATCGGAATACTTGCTGTTATTGAATTTTGGTGTCTATCTTTGAACTTTCCCTGCTAGAATATGGTACTTTAGAATACAAGAAAATTTCAATTTCAATAATCATTTAAAAGAATGTCTGTTGTAAACTGGAGTCTCCTATGAAGTAGGGATACCCAGTATGGGGAAGCTATGTCTTGAGAAGGTAGTTTATAGTATATAAAATATATATTGAAATCCTTAATCTAAATATAATTAATCTAGGAGGACTTCTCGCCTCCTTTTATACTTCTCCAGTACTATATCAAGATCCAGACCTTTGTACTTCACCGTATCTATGAGATATTCCATAACTTTCCATGGAGACATTAACGACATGCAGCATACACTGCTATTTTGCCAGCTAACTCTAATCACTTCTAAACTAGAACATGATTATCAACATTAAGATTACAAGAAGATGAAGTAGCTAAATCCGTTACATTTATCGTTTCTAGATTCTCCTTTAATCGTTGTGTTGGTGGTAAGAATGTAAAATCCAATCTAGGCAGCACTTAATGACAATAGTCTTCTCCCTCAGGTAATTACTCTAGTTTCTCTTTGGGACGCTACCTTGATTCTTTTCTCTCTTGTATAGAATTCTCCATTAAGTTAGTCAGAAGGGAGAATTATCTTCTCGACATAACTTACATCTGATAATTCTAACCTTGTACTGGACCATTTTTATTGTTATCAAATCTAATACAATGTTTCAATGAGCAAGTAGTTAATTACTAATACAGAACTTCATTTTCCCTAATTAGGATACTCGTTGCGCCTAGTCGTTGCAATTGCAAAAAAAGAAAAAGTATGGTGGTTTTTTTCTTTTTTTTTATTTTGTAGCCCGACGCGGGACTACAAGCAGCCGCTTTAAGTAAACCATTCGTCGGCAGCGATTTTAACACCATTTGGTAGCGAAATAATTCTCCTTCCTTCAGCGAAATTTATAGTTTTAGATTAGCGATTTATCACATCTAGGGAGTCCGCAATTCTTTTGTTTGAATTACGACTGATTTTATCTTTCTACTACGAAAAATTAATTCTAGTTTCAGCGAATTGCTCAATTTATTTTCGACTCATTAGATTTCTACTATAGCGAATTTATATTTACATATGCTACGACATTTACAATTATGTAGTAAGACTTTTTTAGCTTATATGGTATGACAATATATTATTTCATTATCAGAAAATTTAATTCATCTCTAAAGAAAACTTTTAGGGAGCTCCAGCGAATATTAATCCTCAAGAGCGACGAAAAATTACTTACCTAGAAAATGCCTTTCGGATACCACAGGTGCGACATTCATCTGGGAAATACTGTAAATGATAATAATACTAATAATAATAATACATTCATTTTCATTTACACATTTATATATACAGCTATTACTAATTTAATCATGAAATAGAGTCAATTACAAGTAAGTGAACTCTTCTAGTTTTTCATTAGTAATTTGAACATTTAAAGCCTCTCTTTCAAGCTGTTTCTCCAAATAAGAAATGGAACTTTCCAATTTTAACTTTGCCTTTTGTAAGTCTAGTATGTCCTTATTTACAGAAGCTAATCCATTATAATTAGTTTCCAACGAATCTTGCAATGATTCTGTTTCTATTTTCAACGTATTTATCCATGGATTATTAAATGTCTTTGTCTGTTTACTTGATGAACTTATTGGACTTGAGCCTTCTGTTCCTCTATCTCTAGAATACACAGGAGTATTACTTGACGACTTTGTACCATCTTTGTTATATACATCATGTCCACTTCCTCCATTATAATGATAGGCACCCCTGTAATGATAACTACCTCTTCCTCCACCTCTTCCCCTATAATTATTACCCCTGTATCCCCCACCTCTATAACCATCTGATCCTGATCGATCATATGAAGTAGACTCTTCAACATTGCCATATTCTTCACCCCCTTGAACATCTTCTTGTTCATTGTCTGCATTATTATCTTCTCGTCCACCACTTCCTATATAGGTTGAAGTGTTTCTACCTCCACCACTACCATAAGAGGAGTATCTATATCCACCTCTATTACTTCCTCGATATGAGTTATAGTGTTCATAACTGCCTCTTCCCCTATACGATCCACCTCGTGAACCTCTACCTCTGTACGAACCTCTATAAGCATTATTCTGGTAGTATGAATCATCACCATTATAGTTATTATTATATCCTTGGTAATGCCCATTACCATTAGCCTCTCCATCTCCTGATCCAGCAGAATCTGACATGATTTTTTAAGTCTTTAAGTAGAATTCTTACTGTTTAGATATTATTGTTTTGATGTCAGTTTTCACAAAGAAAAAAAAAATAAAAAAAAAACATTTTTTTCCTACCACAATCTTTTTGTACTAAAAATATTTTGAGGTTAAAATATTATTTTGATAAATAATTTATCGAAATTAGGTAAAACCCTTTATAATTATATGCATTTTAGTTAAGAAATCAGCTATATCGTGGCAAGAATATCATTAGACAGTTGATCAAGATGTATCGTTAGCCTTATGAATAGAGCTTTTTTTAACTGGTGTTTAGAGAAATATGTCTATACATTCATATAAGTTTTTATTCATCTTAGTCTCGAAAAGTTACACATGTCTTGTCTTCCAGGTTATTTCTAGGAATAAAATTATTAAGATAAGCCTACCATTAACTGAGTCATTCGTACTGAAAAGTTTTGGATATAATATACGTATAGATAATCTGTAAAATAAAATTATAATGAAAAGTACAAGTTTTAATTAGACTTCCTAATTGGGAAGTCGTGGCTCGATCAATTTAATAACAAAAAATTAAATGATCATAAAAAAAACGTAAAAAAAAAAAAGTTTAACACCCAACAGATTTTTGATTTTATGAAACCTATAATATTTCAATTATTATAAGTTAAAGCAATTATAAATTAATCATTTTCTTTTCAAACATTCAACTATCATACCCCTTGAATATCTATACCCACATTCAAATATCCACTCTTTGCAAGTAATTATCTAGAATTTTCCACTAGATCCAACGATTAAAAGACTCATATATGGCAATTGCAACCACAAATCATGATTCTCTTCCTCATCACCAAGTTCAAGAAATGAATAAACTCAATATAGATATTAGACATGAAATACCACATCATCAGCGGCATTTTCCTCCTAGTGATGATGATGAAATTGATATAGATGATTATGATGAAACAGCATCATTAATGGAATCCACACAATTGCATACCCATCTTAGTTCACCTTCAATATTGGATGTTGAAAGTATAAACTACATAAAATCAAATAGTGATCAAAAATTTTCAGCTGATGACGAAGGAACTGAAACCGATGAATATGATGTTGGTGATGATGATGATAATAATAATAACAAAAATAAAAAATATCATGTCAAAAAATCATTAGGGAAATTAATTACCTTACATCTGGATTTATCATTAAAATTTGAGTTAATGGATCATGAAATTAAAGAACTTAAATGTCAAAATGAAGTAGAATTTAAAGATTTAACTAATTTAATTCAAAGAAATGAAAATTTAACTAATCGAATTAAAAATATGAATTCAACAATAACGATTTTAAAACCAAAACCTGAAAAGAAAGATCGTCCAAAAAGTATCATTTTTAATAAATCATCAATTCCAAATATCATCCAGTCTACATTCACGGAAGAAGATCTACAAGTATATAATAGGTTAACATTATCACCACCAAGAAAGGCAGCACCCATTGATAAATCTTCAAATTTTATAACTTCAAGTCATTCAAATGGAGAAGAATCCATTTCTACAGCTTCAACCACGTCTAATGAAATCAAAGGAGCTATCACTTTTCATCAAAGTAGCACTAACGAAGTAGCAGCTCAACCTGTTATTACTGAATTATCTACTAAAAGAAGAAGTATTACTAATAATGATAATAACCAACAGGTAATACTTAAAAGTTCAAATAATTCTCATGAAATTCAATTCAACTATATCATATTTTTTTCAATTTTATTATGCATTTTAATAATTTACGGGTTTTAATTCATATCAATCAATGCATAGGTTTACTTATATATATATATACAAAAAAAGGCATTTTATTTATTTAGTGATTCATAATATACATAATTTAATAATAATAATAAAAAGACTAGTAATGATAATAATAAGATCCCATGTATTTATTTAATAAGTTATTAATTAACTCATCTATGACTATTTATTTTTTGTTATTTATATAAAAAAAGAAATGAATCAATGAAATGACCACCACTACCACACTATCCCATATTAACTGATCTTGGATAACTATCCGTATCATCTTCTTGAAAATAAGGATGTACTAAAGCACGCTTAGCACTAATTCTACCACTTGGATCAAATATTAAAGTTTGCTCTAATAAATCAACACCATCAGCATCTAAACTTGGAACAAATTCTGCTAATACTTTTTTTGACCATTTTGGAAATGTTGGTTTAAAATCAGGTAAATATGAAACATCAGGCCAAATTTCTTCAGTTGGTGTACCTAAAATTCTAAATATTCTAAAAATTTCATCAATTTCTGAATCACCAGGGAATAAAGGTTTTCTATTACACATTTCAGCAAATATACAACCAACTGACCACATATCAACTCCAGTTGAATATTGTTTACCACCTAATAAAATTTCAGGTGCTCTATACCATAATGTAACAACTTCATGAGTATAAGCCCTTAATGGTACACCAAAAGCTCTTGCTAAACCAAAATCAGCCAATTTTAAATTACCTTCTTTATCAATTAATAAGTTCTGAGGTTTTAAATCTCGATGTAATACACGATGACTGTGACAATGTTTTATACCTTTAATTAATTGATTCATAAATCTTTTAACCATACTTGCACCTAATCCAACTCCTTGAGGTATTGATTCCATATATTTTTTTAAATCTAAATCTAAAAATTCAAATACAAGGTATAATTTATGAGAATCAGAATGTATTATATCATATAATCTTACAATATTATCATCTCTCATTTCTTTTAATAAGGAAATTTCTCTTATAGCGGTTGATGGTACTCCTTCATCTTCTGATTCTAATCGAATCTTTTTAAGAGCAACAACTCTATTATTATGTCTGAGATCTAATGCTTTATAAACAACACCATAAGTACCTTCACCTACTTTTTCTTGACGTTGGAAATCAGTTAATTCAACCATGATTAATCCTTATATTATATGAAGTCTATTAAGAAACCTTTGATACTGAAGATATCAAAGCTAATTATTATATGCTATTATATATGATATTAAATTTCTTATTATAAGAAATATGAAAATAATGAACGAATGTTTTTGTGAATATAATTTTGGGGTATAATTTATAGGGCGTCTCTTGAGTAAACTATATTAAAAGTAAAAAGAAACCAAAAGCTTTTTTAAAAAATAGGGTAAAATAAATAAAATTAAATAATTATTGTGGAACCGTTAAGTTGAATGGAATATGACAAACTACTTTCAAAGGTTGATGATATCCCCTTTTTAAACAAGTAATTTAAAATCACAACAATGAAAATCGTCAAAGGAATCAAAAAAAAAAAAAAGAAAGAACTTTTTTTCTTTTGTGTGTATACGTGGAATTGACCGAATCAGGAAAAATAAACAAATTATAATTATAATTAAAAATGTTTCTAACAATCTAGTTTAAACCTAGCCTATTGATAGTATTACTAGTACAGTATCAAAAGTAGTTAATTAATATTAGAAAGAATGTAAATTTTCATAAATACAGGTGATGGTAACTAATTGATGTTAAAAAATTATTCATTAAATTAACAAGAAAATTTGTTACGCGTTACATGAAAATGACCATAAATGTTTAATTAAGAACTATACTAATTATAATATATATATATATATATACATATACTTCATTTTAACTTTTTTTAATGACCTTCACCTGCTTCACAAACTTTGATTTCTCTACCCCATTCACTATTTAAAATTTGCTTACCAGTAATTCTCCTTTCAGGTTTTGGATCTAATATTGAATAAATAACATTACGACATCTTGCTCTTTTTAAATTTTCAATCGGGTCATAACCAGAAGTATCTTTCCTTCTTAAAAGATATTCTCTAAAGAATTCATCTTTCTTAGGATCAGCCAATTTCCATAATTGACGACCAGTCCTCATTGCCATATAAATAACTCCACATGACCAAATATCAACACATCTTGGATCAAATGAATCTTGAGTAAATTCTTCAGGAGCAATATATGGTGAAGATCCACAAATTCCTTCACTTAATTGAATTTCATTTTCCCATGCCATTTTAAAACATTCACTATTACCAAAATCAGTTATTTTTAAAATCCCATTTTGAGTTAATAATAAATTCTCTGGTTTTAAATCTCGATGACTTACACCAACTTCATGAATATAATTAACCCCCCTAATTAATTGCTTAAAGAAGCAATCAGCCTCAGCATATTCTAATTTACCCAGAGCAATAATTAAAGTATATAAATCACCACCCGAACAAAATTCCATTACTTCACAATAATCACCTTTTGCATCCTTTAATAAATCTAATGTATCAATAATATTAATATGCTTTAAACATGATGATATACAAAATTCAGCCGTTAATCTTCTATTATATTTCTTATCGGATTCATTTGATTTTCGTTTGAATTCTTTAACTGCGTATAAAACTTCACCATCACAATCATCACCATTACTTACAGTATTAGAACTTTTTATAGATGTAGCAGGGATTTTCTTATGAGATATTCTAACGACTCCAAATGCACCTCTTCCAATAACTTCTTGACATCTACCATATTTTTCAACAAATGATCTGGCATCTTGTTGTGGAGTAGTTGACCCCCCATTATTGGTATTAACGATTGATAAACCTGGGTTAACATTCAATTCACCTCCATTATGACTATATGGTGATGTATTATTATTGATATGAGTGACTAAACTGTTTAATAATGTAGGTGGTTTGTTGGCACCAGCTGGAGTTGGAGTTGGAGTTGGTATTGGAAGTGGAGTTGAAGTACCATTAGCAATAACACCTTGTTGCTTTTGATGTAATTGAACTAAATTTTGTAAATTATCAGGCACCGCACTTTTAGCTTCATCCCTTAATTTTCTAGCACCAATTAAATCCTTTAACATATTTGATAATTTTTCTTGCCTTTTTGCTGATTTTAAATTATGTTCATGATTACCGTTTTCTAACATTTTAAATCTAGGTAAATTACTAGTGATACTGCTAGTTGCAATTGTACTAGTAGAAGGAGCAGGGGATGAAATTGGTGAAGCATTGTTCATGCTTATAGTAGAAGGATGAGCACTTATACTACCATTATTATTATTATTATTATTATTATTATTATTATTATTATTATTATTATTATTATTATTATTATTATTATTATTATTATTATTATTATTGGAATTATGTTTAATAGATGAAGCTCTTGACACTGAAGATGATCTTACGCTGCTTAAATTAGTATTTGAAGGATGATTATGAAATTGACTGGCCGAAATGGTATTAGCATGTCTTCTTGTAACATTAGTTGAAGAAGATCTTGATACTGAAGTTTTATTTAAATTTCCATTATTTAAAGAAGTATTTAATTTGGAGAGATTTGAATGTGTCAAGCTTTGCGGCTGAGGTTGTTGAATGGTGTGATGAATAGGATCGATATTTTCATCATTTACTATACCAACTGGTTGAATATGATTACTTAATTCTTTTGAGGAAGTTACCAGTAATGGAGAAGTTGTGGTTGGAGAAATTGGATGTTGGTTAATAGGAGTAGGGGATCTTGAAATAGTTAATTTTGGAGATGAATCTGAAGATGTAACATTAGCGTTAGCGTTACCATTACCATTACCATTACTATTTCCATTAGTAGTATGGGTAATAATATTATTAACTGCTGAAATTTGTTTGGGTAAGGGTGATACAAAATCATTATTTTCTTGTTGAGATAGTATTACATCATCATCATAGGAAAGAGGTGATTTAGCAATAGGAGCATGATCTTGATGTGGTTGCTGCTTTAAAACTGGGGTATGATTATTAATTGGTGTATTTATTGATAAAGGAGTTATTATATCATCTTTTTTCTTGGAATAATCATGTAAATCACTAGGTTGAGTATTAGGAGACAGGACACCAAACAACTTCCCAAGTTTATTAATAGTCTTTTTAGATTTTGAATCTCCCATTATTTGATAACTATATGATGTGTAAGCGGAAATAGCAGTGAAAAAGGATGAGGATTTTACCTTTTTTGGTAAGGTGAGATTACTAACCAAGTAGTAAAAGGCAGGAAGGATGAATGAGACTAAGACTTATAAGAGTCTAGGGGTTAGTTAGGTCGTGGAGAGATGGACTCGGATAGGTTTGATTGATATGATTAGATGAAAATTTAATTGATTGAAATGTTTATAATAAATTTTATTTATGTAAAAATTCTGGAAATCCAGATTTTTTTTTTAAAACTTTTTTTTTTATTTTATATATATGTTTTTTTTGTTTTTGTTTGCAATCAAAATATAAAAAAATTTATTTTTATTTTTATTTTTATTTTTATTTTTATTTAAAAAATGGGTGAGGGAATTATTTAATTTAATTTAATTTAATTTAATTTAATTTTTTTTTTTTTTGTATGTTGTTCTGTTTTAGAAAAATTTTCTACCTATTAATTTTTTATTGATGCTTTATTAATAAATTAATTTTTAAACTAAAAGTGTGTCTGTCTGTATCCTATCTTAAGTAAATTTATTCTGACTGCATGTCACTTCTTATCCTGTGTCTGAATTTTTATGATAAATTATAATAATAATAATTTATTATGAGCGAATTTTATAAAATTTATTTTTTTTTTGTTAGGGGGAGGAATCTTTTTTTTTTTTTAAGAGTGGAGTTTTTTTATGGCTTAAAATGAAATTACTATAGGAGAACCCACTTAATCTATATTATTATTAAATTAATATCTCCTTATTTTTAATTTCCAATCAAATGTGTTATATATATATTTATATATTATATATATTCCTATTTACATAACAGTAATTGATACTTATATAAACAGTTTTGAAATTTATATTAACCATTGGGACTGCATATAGTTTTTTATTGTTATTTTTTTTTTAAAGATTTTTATTTACAGCCTTTTCTTTTTCGTATGTTTACCCAATTGATTTTGCCCCTTCTACCCTGAAAATTGTTTTATTCACCTTATAGATATATAAGCTTTTTTTATGTTACTATTTAGAATCTTTTAATTTTTGTCTTTGTTTTATTTTTTTTTTTTTTTCTTTACTAAGTCACCCATTTACTAACGTGGCTAAAATTTCTCTTGTGAAAAATTTTTTTGTTTATTTTTTTTTAATTTTTTATTTTTCTATTTATGTCGTCATTCCAATGCCTCGCTACACGACATCCCTTAAACGAATTATATATTACACGTACACGACATAATATAACATCATCTGAATTTTTAGCGTTTATGCCAAAACTAAAGTCCAAGATTTCTTTTTTTTTAAAAAAGCTTGCTATTTATAACACAGCCTTAGATCGTGTGATTCAATTTCATTATTCTTAACTTATATTATTACTAATTCTCATGACCATCGAGAACACTCTGAAGCAATGATTATTCAAAGAAGAAAAAAAAAATTTTTTTTTCTCTTTCTTTCTGTTATAAGTCATTAAAAATTAATTTTATAGGAGCCGCCGCCTTAAGATCTACCGTTGATTTAGCGGAAAGAAAAGTATAAAACAGACAGAAAAAATATTCATAGAAAATAAAATTTTTTTTTTCACCTTTGTATAGTAATTATGAGATTTTTATTTCGGTGAACCGACCCGTGTCCTTGGTTTAATTAAATTAATGATTGAACAGTAAGGCGTATTTTTATTTTCTTTTTTTGTTATCTTTTTTTAGCGGTACGTATCCTCATCTCGATTGTTTTTGTCTTAATTTCCCCCTAGATTTTTTTTCTCTTCAGTAAATTCCTATTTGCGCTTTTTATTTCCCCTAATATATCATTTCCCCCTTATAGAAGGTTTTTCAAATTACCCGCAAAAAAAATGTGATTCAACACTTTGAATGCAAAAGAAATAACCATATTTTCAAAATTCTAATAATACATATTTTTATAATTCTATTAACTATATAAAAAAAGTAGTCTAAACTATAAAACCGAATAAAAGTACTAATAACAGAATGATAAATAAAGTTTACCAGCTTCGCCTGCAACAGTTTGAATAATCAAAGCTTCAGAACTATAATTTGGTGTAGAACTACTACTGGTTTCCAAACTTGTAATCTTGCTTCCTTCAGACACTGTTGTTTGCTCCGCGTATAAATTAGTTGTTGCTTCTCCAATAGTGTTTTCAAGTAAATTAGTTGGACCTGTAGTACCCTCAGTAACCTTCGTCGTTCCAGCTTCGATACCTATACCCATTTCACCAGCCAATGATTCAGGACAAACTGCAGTAATTACAGTAGTAATTAATTCAACAGTTGTTACCGTTTCAGTAGAGCCTTCTGCACAATATGTAGTTGTAATTTCCGTGACTAAGGTAGTTGTAATAGTAGTTAATGGAATTGCGCCTTTGCCATTTCCTGGAGATCGATGACATAAGTAGTAGTACCAGTAGTATGTTCGTTGGCAGAAATAACTGACTCAGTTGAAGTTTTAACCATATTCATATAGGCTACTATTAGCATTAAAATCTCATTAGATTGTAACTTTGGGTACAAACCCAACATGCTTATATATGTTTTTTTAATTATTAAAAATTTTACTATCTATCTAAATTATTTGATATAAATGAATTTGATTTAAAACATTCATATAATTTAATTTTTAAAACCAAGGGAGGATCAATATGAATATTCATACTATTATTTAATGATGATTCACCTATAAAAGTTAATAAACCTTATCAGTTACTATTTTCATATATTAAGGTGGGGGATTATATGTTTATTTGCAGTTATTGTCATGTCAAAATCAAGATGTTGGTAATAATAATAAAGCATGCTCCCCCATTAGGAAACATGATTTCGGGACTTATTTCTCCTTTCATTAATACTAAAATATTTTTAATTCAAAAATTGTTTAAGTAAAAGTACCTTATTTTGGAGCCACAAATTTTAGAACGTTTTGTTCAATTTATTGTTGCAAGAGACCACTTTTTTTTCCAAATCTCACTCTTCTTCATGCAATGTTATGCGACAAACTTAAAATTTTTATATTGAAAAACGTGTTTGGACAAATTGAAGTTAGTTGAACTTACAACATAGATTCTTTTGAAATATTCAAAACTTATGCTTATTCTTATCAAAATAAGCATTTTATTGAATCTTTTTTTTTGCCAGTTCTTAAGTTTTAAATATTCATAAAATCAACAAGCAAGTAAACTGAAATTAAAAAGAAGAAAATAAAAATAAGCAAAGAGCTATTAAACTAAACCATATTAATCAAACAGTTTAAGGGGCTGAAAAGGAATGGTACCTTAAAATAATTTTCTTCTTCTTCTTCTGCTTCTTATGATTTCGAAATTTTCTTATTCTTGGCCCTAACCACCACCACACACCCCCCCCCCACGTTTCGCTTATTCTCACCTTTATTATTTCCTTAACTGTGAAAAAATTATCCCTTTTGGAACATGGAAAGTAGATATGATCTATAGGTTTAAAGATTCCACTAGAATGAGATATATAAGTATTCAACAGTGTCCCCGTCTACTACTTTTCTGATTATGACAAATTGATTTAATAATATGATTTCATCAGAAATATGAAATCATTATTATATTTTTTCGCAATTGTTCTATTTGCAACTCTAACTTATCAAACTCCATTATTCATAAGAACCAATAGAAATCAAGATCAATCCATTGATAGCGATAATTATAATAATAATAATAATAATAATAATATTAATGGTGATATAGTTACAAATCCTTTGGATTATGTTGATTTATTTTATGGTACCGAGGGTGGAGGTCATGTTTTTCCTGGGGTTACTAGACCATTTGGAATGGCAAAAATTGGTATTGATGCGATTGATAATTCATTTGGTGATTCATATAGTGGATATGCACCTGGTGGTTATATTACTGGTATTTCAATGATGCATGAATCAGGAACTGGGGGTGCACCAGAATATGGTATAGTTTCTCAATTACCATTTATTAATGAATTCAATCCAAATTTTGAAATGAATTTAACGAGATCAAATCATGATATTGCTCAAGTTGGATATTATAATTTTAATACATCAGATAATATTCAAGTTGAATTTAGTGGCGGTGAAAAATCGGGAATTTTTAAATATCAATTTCCAATTGATTCATCATCATCACAAATTTTAGTTAATATTTCTCATCATTTATCAGCTCCTTCTAGACCATGGTGGACACAATATTTTGTTAATGGTACAATCGAAGCAAATGAAGATTTAAATGGATATACAGGTTATACTACTATAAAAGGAGGTTGGGGTGATCAAATACCTTGGACGCTGTACTTTTGTGGACAATTTGATCAATCAAGTTCATCAATTATAAGCTTTCAAGGTAATCAAACTTATAATTCTTTACAAATATCATCTAATATTCAAGATGATTCGGTGGGATTGGTATTTCAATTTAATAATTCTATAGTGCAAAGTAAAGTTGGTATTTCATTTATTTCTATTAATCAAGCATGTACTAATATTAATGAATTAACCAACAATGATGATAATGATGATTATGACTTACAATCGATAATTGATCAATCTCAACAAATTTGGTTAAATGAAGTTTTCAATAAGATTACAATAAGTAATACCAATGATACATTAACCAGCTTGATTTATACTTCATTGTATGGATGCCATCTCTTACCAACCAATAGAACAGGAGAGAATCCATATTGGTCAGACCAACCGATTTATTATGATGATTGGTTTACAATTTGGGATACATTTAGAACCCTTAATCCATTAATTAATATATTGAATCCTATAAGAGGTCTGGAAATTATTCAAAGTTTAATTGAAATTTATAAACATGATGGATATACACCAGATGGAAGATCAGCTAATCAAAATGGTAGAACTCAAGGAGGTTCAAATTCAGATATACTTATGGCGGATGCATTTATAAAGGGGATTCCCAATGTAAATTGGACTGATGCATTTGCTGCCATGGTTAAAAATGCTGAAGTTACTCCTCCATATTGGTATGATTCATTTGCTACTGATGCTTCCACTAAAGATGGTAGAGGGGCATTGCCTGATTGGTTACAGTATGGATATATTACTCGAAATTATTCTAGATCGGTTTCAAGAACGATGGAATATAGTTATAACGATTTTGCCCTTAGTGTTGTTGCACAAGGATTAGGTGATTCAATCAATCATGAAAAATATTTAAAACGATCAGCAAATTGGCAAAATATCTGGAATTTTAAAGCATCAAGTTCAAAGCTTTCATCATATCAAGGATTTATTCAACCCAAAAATTCAGATGGATCTTTTAATGATACAAATTATGATCCTTTATCCTGCGGTGGATGTTATTGGGGTGATGATGAATATGAAGGTAAACCTATAGAATATGGATGGAGTGTACCTTGGGATATGACAACTTTAATAAAATTCATTGGATCAAATAAAACTTTTATAAATAGACTAGATGATATGTATTCGTTATATGGATCATCACCACAAATTGTTGATGTTGGAAACGAACCAAGTTTTACCACGCCATATCTTTTCAATTATATTAATCAATCATATAGAAGTGTGGAATTAGTAAGATATATAATTAATAATTATTTTGGAATTGGTTCTTCAGGATTACCTGGAAATTCTGATCTGGGAGCAATGCAATCTTGGTTATTATTTGGATTATTGGGGATTTATCCAATAGCAGGTACCACTACCTATTTAATTACTAGTCCATTCCTACCTTATATTTCAATAAATTTATCAAATGGGAATCAATTAGAAATTATCGCCAATAATTTAAGTAAGGAAAATATTTATATCTCTAATCTTTTTGTCAATGGTGAACAATATACTAAGAATTGGATTGATCATGCTACATTATTTATCAATAGTACTAAACTTGAATTCAATCTAACTAATGAACAAGTAATTTGGGAATCTGGTGATATTCCTCCAAGTCCAGGTCATTATGAATTAGGTTTAGTTTAAAATTAAAAAAAAAAAAAAAAATACATAGAATTTTATTTTTATTAATTTTTATTTTTGTGTCGATATATATTTCACACACCTGGTAGCGAGAAAGATCAAATTAACCTCAAATAGGAAAAAAACCTTTACTATCAGTATTTGTAATAATAATTAACTACACACAAAAGGTAGGGAGTACGGTCTATATAATAAAAAATAAATCATACGTGGTAAAGGACTCCAGCCAAGCTCTTCTCTTATCTTTTAGGGGGCTAAATGATTTACTGAAGAAAGTTTAAAATGGTTGCTAACTACTATTAGAATTATTATTACTACAAATTAAACTTACGAATTGTGGGGAAGAAAGTTCAAAAATATATTTACAAATATATATTAGCAGTACTTAATAAAGAAATAAGAAAAAGAAAAATAAGAAAAGTAAAAGTTACGGTAAGAAAATGATGAAATATATTTAAAATGTATTAAGACAATGATGGTTGAAGCAAAAAAAAAAATAAAAATGGCAGAAAAATACAGAAATGAAAAAGCATCTATGAATTAAATAGAATTGAATAGAAACCATAGCATTATAATACCGTAGAATTGAATTGTAATTTGAAAACCAGTTTCATTTTTTGTGTTCTTTTTATTTTGTTTTTGTTTTGTTTTTGTATTTACTCTTTTTTTGCATTTAAAGATCTAATTCAAGATCATTTATGTGACATGTTATGGATTTTAATTGTAACAATACTTTCATCCTTTTTTCAAATTGTAAAAGTTCAGATGAATTAGAAGGTTTCTTACCTATGATTAATTTATCTTTTAAATAATTAGTTAATTGTTCGTTGGAAATGAATAAATTGTTAGGTACTTTATATTGACTTTTATTTCTATATTCAAGCTTTAATTTAATGATGAATTTTTCAAATTTATAATTAACAGTAAACTCTAACTCGCATATGTAGACTCTTGGATGATCATTTATATCTTGAGGTAAAGAAGATTCATTTGATAAAGTATCTCTATTTACTAAAGTTGAATTTGTAAAACCTAATTCATTTAAATATTTAATAAAATTACGACCTAATTCCATTAATTTATTGCCTGGTTCAAAATTAACATGGCGAACTCTTTGATTTAATTGTGGCCAATTAACAGTAGTTGATTCATTCTTATCAGAAAACTTAAATTGTTGGGAAAACTGTTTATGTTTTGGTTTGGAAGTTTCAGAATTTAATTCAAATTCTTCAGTTGAAGAAGAAGAAGAAGAAGAAGAAGAAGATGATGATGATGGTGATGAATCAATCGATGATGAAGATAAACGACGTTTAAGATTCTTTACTTTGATGGAGGAAGTAGTAGATGCAATCACATTGACTCTTCTAGAGACAGGAGTAGGATTTTTAGGTTTATAAGTATGATGTCTATAGGATGGTACTTGAGTTAAAGGAGTAAGAAAAGTTAAATTATTAGTAGTTGAACCTAATGATGAAAATTTATTTGATGATAATAACCTGTGATGTTTAAAAGTGCGATAAGCGGTAGGATGATGAAGCATGATAGTAGTTTGTTTATAGTTGAATTAAGGGTTATTGTGAATGAATTAATTTTTTTTTGAGATTGTAGATATGATGTGATCTGACACAAATGCAAAAGATCTATTATTATATAAGTAAAATAAAATAATTAATATAAAATAATTAATAATAAATAAATAAATAAATTAAAAATATATATGTATGAAGAGATGATGTTTATGGTATTGGTTGTCGTGGTTTTTGGAAGGGGGATTTAATGATATATTTATAGGAAATATCTTTCCTATCAGAATTAGTTATTATGTTTTATAGATTTTCAGTTTAACACAATTTCGACACAACAAAAATAAAAATAAAAATAAAAAATAAAAAATAAAAAATATTTTGTGTTAAAATCTAAAAGGAAATGTTATTATTATTATTGATTCTTGGGCTTTTATTGTTTCAATTATATTATAAATATAATATTTAAACAATATAACTAATGTTATTTGTTTTGATTAAGATCTATATTGATCTTGAAGATATTAAATATAATAATGATTATAGATCAGATCTTGCAGGGAGAAAAATTAAAATCTTTTTTTTTAGACATACATTAAAAATTAACAATGAAAAACTGAACGCCTTTTTGTCTTAAATAAAATAAAATAAAATAAAATAAAATAAAATAAAAATTTTTAACTTCCCCTAAAAATACCTCAACATGTGCTCTTGTCACTCACTAATTATTGTGGATCCATTATTATGTATAACTTTTCATCTAAGAGTAGTAACTACTTTTATACGATTGTATTTATACTACATTAATTACCTCCATTGTCTTTTTCAATAAACTCATATTGTCTTATTATTATTATTATTGTTGTTATTGAACATTAAGTTCTACATAAATTTATTTAATGATGATAGATAATTACTTAAACCCACCTCGTGCTTTATCTTATCTGGGCTGTCTCCTAGTTGGTATTGTGCAATGAATGAGGGACATTTGGTGTGGGTGTGAGATAATTATTATTATATTTTATTATATTATTATTATATATTATTATATATTTTTATATTATTATTATATTATTATTATTGTTAATTCCAATAATTTTTCTTTTTTTTTTTTTTGTCAATTTCAATAAACCCTCTATTAACCGAACGAATTTATTATTTAAAAACCAATAAAATAATAATTATTATTTAACATAATATTATGTCGATAGATGACATCCCTCTTTAGGATAGGTGTATAAATATTCTTAAAATTATTTATATATTCTAGGTCAGGGTAAATAAATTTCTTCATATGTCAGAAGATACTCAATTTAATGTCAAAGCATATTCCTCCACCCCACACTCTTTCAGTGCATTTAACCTTTTCTACTAAAAAGAAATAGTTTAAAAAATAAAACCTTCCAATTATATGGAGAAAGTTTAAAGAATCATTTATTCTTCACAAAATTAAAATAAAAATAAAATGCTTCAAACTTTCTCCATATTAGGAAATTATTTTCGCAATCTGTTTTGCGTTACAAGACATAGTTATAAAACTTATTCCGACAGTATAATTGATTTGGTAGTAGCTTGCTTGTCCATTTTATAGTATATAAATTAAACACAAATTCCCAATAGAATGTTCTTTATTTGGATGGCCCGTTAATCAAAACAACAAAAAAAAGAAAGGAAAGCTTCAAAAAAAAAAAATGAAATATTGGACCCTTTTATTCTTTTTGATATTAAATTCTTTTGTCAAATCAGTTCCTGTGAGTGTATTAACACCTTCTGAAGATCCTTTTTATAATTCTCCAGATGGATATGAAAATTCTCAACTAGGTACCATTTTGAAATTTAGAAAATCTCCTAATAAAATTAGAAGTATTTATGTACCAGTTAATGTTCAAAATGCCTGGCAATTTATGGTAAGATCTGAAGATTCATTTGGTAATGCTACAGCTATTGTAACGACTATTCTTGAACCTTATAATTCAAATTCATCTCGATTACTTTCTTATCAAGTAGCTGAAGATTCTGCCAGTCCTAATTGTGCCATGTCTTATGCTTTTCAATTCGGGGCTTCAATGGATAATGTCGTTACTCAATTAGAAATGTATTTTATACAAGCAGCATTAGAACAAGGTTGGTTTGTTGTTATACCCGATTATGAAGGTCCCCAGGCAGCATTTACCGCGGGAAGACAAGCAGGACATGCAGTTTTAGATTCACTTCGAGCTACTTTACAATCAAACAATATTACTGGCATTGAGAAAGATGCACAAGTTACGATGTGGGGTTATTCTGGTGGATCATTAGCTAGTGGTTGGGCAGCGGCTTTACAACCCGATTATGCACCCGAGTTGGAGAGTCAAATATTAGGAGCAGCAATGGGTGGATTTGTAACTAATATAACTGCTACTGCTACTGCTACAGACGGGAAACCATTAGCAGGATTAGTTGCTTCAGCAATTAATGGATTATCTCAAGAATATCCTGAACTTGCCACTGTTGTTAAAAATGGTATCCCAGAAGATAAATATCAAGACTTTTTATATGGTTCAGAATCATGCTTGTTACCATCCATTGTTCATTTCTTTAATCATGAATTTTTCACTGGTGATGATAGATATTTCAATGCTGGTTTAAATATGTTTTCAAACCCGATAGTCAGTAACATTATAGATGAGAATACCTTAGCATTGACGAATAATACCGAGATTCCCAAAGTTCCGATATTTGTGTATCATGGAAATATGGATCAAGTTGTACCCATTGTTGGATCTGAACGAGCTTATACTAATTGGTGTAAATGGGGTATCAAATCATTTGAATTCGCCCCTGATTTGATTAATGGTCATATATCAGAATTTGCTTTGGGGGCACCAGCAGCATTAGCTTGGTTAATTGACAGGTATGAAGGAAAATCACCTGTTGAAGGATGTCAAAAAACTGAACGAATTAATAATTTATTATATCCTGGTGTACTGGAATCCAGTAGAATATACTTTGAATCGGCCTATGAAAGTTTATTAGGTTTACAAGTTGGTCCAAATAATCAAACTCTTGGCTCTATAGATAGCTATGAAAAAAGGTCAAGTCAATTATTATAGGGTAAAGTCTAGAAAGGCTGGTTCTTCTCGAATGCTTAGGTTAAATCTCCTGAATAAATAAATTATAATCAACTCCATCTAAATATAGTATGTAGTATTAAATTATCTATCATATGCCTACGAATACTATTGTAGAATAAGTTGAGACGCTCGTCAATTTATCAGTTAGCTCATTTTTTTTTTTTTTTGGACTTTACTAGCCAAATTTGGTAAATACTTTTTTTTTTTCGCATTCAACAAACCTTGCATGACAAGTCAATTTACATCAAAAGTTAGTTAAAAATCAAATTGAAAATACTTGAAATGGAATAAACTATAAACGAAATATGTAAGTTAAGTCAAGTCAAGTCCTTATAAAAATTTTCAAAAAAAATGCTGCTTAACTGTTAATACATACATGATATTGAAATTATTGGAAATACAAAAATAGAACCTCTATATAAAAATAATATACAAATAAAAAAAAAAGCTATATTCAATCCTCTTTCTTACTACCACCAGGTATTGGTTGGTTCTGGGGTAGATCTCCACGTTTCGGAATTATATCTTCTTCAGTTTCTTCATCTATTTTAGACATGGATGTATCTAAAGTATAATTTTTAGTTTCATCTCTTATCGAAAATAACTTTTCTGTATCTTCTTTTTCTCCTTCTTCTCCTTCTTCTTCTTGATCATGCTCTTCCTCATTTGACACAGGAATGATTTCTGGTCGTTGCTGTTGTTGTTGTTGTTCATGAATAATTCTAGCCGCAGCAGCAAGATCATCATCATAGCTTGAATAATTATATCCATCATCATCTTCATATAACATTCTTGTTGATTTATTATTGGTTCTTCCTCCAGTACTTCTTCGTTCTCTTATTCTTTTTATGGTTGACTCTAAATTCCGTTCAATACCCGTTGCATTAGTAGGACTTACGGGTATTGATTGATAATTAGGTTGTGAATTATCGGGTATAACGACTTGATTTATAATATCTTGAAATAAGGAAGATACTGAAGATCGATGTGACGAAGGAGATTTACCATTAATCAGTATATTACTACTATTATTACTAGTGGTTTTCTTCTTACTTTTCCTACTCTTTTTATATTTTTTAATTAGTGGGGTTTTTTTAATTGAAACTTTATTAATGGGTTCGAAATTAGTTTCATTAACCACTTTATTTATAATCGTTAGATTGACTCCTAATACAACCCCGACAATCAATCCAATGAAAACACTAGCAATGCCAAAATGTAAACTTTCTAATATAAATAATTTAATATGTTGAATTAACCATAAAATTTCTTCATATTCATTTAAATCCATATTTTCCAATTCCAAGAAATATTTCAAGGGAATCACCAAGGGGATCTTGACGAACACGGTATAGACCATGATATTCAAGGCAAGGACAAGAGGAATGAATAATAAATGATTAATAATCTTGATTTGAATCATGATTATAGCAAATATAATGGCGTATATGAATTGGAGTGGTTTGAGAATTAATGAATGTCCAAGGGTTTTGAAAAACTGAAGGACATGATGGATGGCCGTGGGAGATGTGGGTGATATGGGTATTATTGATGATGATGATGTTTCAATGGTCATTGTATTAAGTATAGTATGGGGTTTGGCATAAGTTGATGTATATTTTTTTTTAATACTTTTGTTTTATTTTTATTTTGTTTCGATTCCGCGTGCATATGCTTTTATTTTATTTTATATTATTTTATGTGGAGTAAGTAAAATATAGAGAAAGTATACCAAAAAATTATTATATTATTATGCTAAAAACCATGTATTTTAAAAAATTTTAAATATAAAAGGGAGAAAAGAAAAGAATAACAATTTAAATCCAATACTAATAATATATATATATAAAGAAGAATAAGGGGAATAAGGAAGAAGAAGAAGAAAAAGAAGAAAAGGTAAGTATATATGAAGAGTATAAAAAAAGAACCATTATAAGATAAAAAAATATATATTTTTTAAAAAAAAGTTATGTGTGTATATGATATGATGGGATGAAAATTTACGAAGTGGAAAGAATGGGTGCATTATTTGTAGCACTATTGTCATTATCATTATTATTGTTATTATTATTATTATTATTGTTATTATTATTATTATTATTACTTCCACTGCTGTTGTTGGTATTATTGGTATTTCCTTTACCTTTATTTTCATTTTCATCATCGTCATGATCAAGATCAGAATGCATTTCAAAACTAGTGGTTGTAGTTTGATTATTGGCTGAAGTTGAAATTAATTTCTTTTTAAGATATTCCTTTTCTTCTTGAGCTAATTTATCAACTTGAAATTTAATATGATCAGAATAATAAGTTCCAAATACATTCCAATGAAATTTAACCAAGGTTGATATTCTCATGGCGATATTTTTCAATTCTGAAGATGATCCATTATTATTATTATTATTATTATTATTATTATTATTAGTAGTAGTATTATTATTAACTGTTGCATTTGAAAGGGAATTATTATTAAATGCCGAAGAAATCACCGAGGAAACATTAGTTGAAGCTTGTTGAGATGATGATGATAATAATAAATCATGTTCATCTTTATTAATAATAATCATAATTTCATTTAATAATTCTTTAAAGATTTTAACTTCCATTAATGCATAAACTTCTGATTTTGGTTGAATATGTTTCATTAACCAATTATAACTAAATTCAATAAAATTTTGAGGTAAATTTTTAAAATTTGATGATTGAGTTAAATTTTTAACTAATTGTAAACTTATTGCATTAATATTTTTTGTCCATTTAATATTTCCATTATCATCAGTAACAATGGCTAAAATTTCTTGTTGAACTTTTGAAATATTATTTGATGATAGTAATTGAATTGGTTTTTTAGCCATAATAACTAATTGTTTATATAATACCATACATAATTGAACACAAACCAATTGTCTTACATCAGTTCTTAATAATACTAATCTTGTATGATCAAATGCTAAAGTAGATGGAAATTCAGTGGCCATTTGTCTACAACTTAATAAATCAATAATTGAACTAATAATAATTGGTTTTAATAAATTTTCATCAATAGTTTCAGGGAATTTAATCTTTAATGATGAAGAATTTTCAAATTTTTTATAAACTTTTTTATAAAACCAATTTAATGAATCATTTATATTAATTTTTTGATGATTAATTAAAGTTTGGAAATAATCACGTTCAAAATCTACGGCCGTTTCAATTAAAACAGGACGAAGAATTCTAATTTGATGATTTGCTACATCTAATTTCATAGCTTCTAAAATTTGAAATATCATTCTTAATCCTCCTACTAAATAATCCACTGAATTTAAATTATAAGCATCTTGAAATTTTGAATACATTTCAATAACCCATTGATCTCTCATTGGTGCACAATGACTTTTGAATACTTCTCCCAACCATCTGGCCATTTCAACAAAATCAAATGATCCATGATTTAATTGTTGAATTAATAAATCAATATCCATAATTTCATTAACTTGTTGACGATCTTTTGATGGTAATAAACTTAATAAAATATCTCGTAAAGTAGCAAATAAAATTGGTAATCGATTAATTTTAATTGAAGTTGGTAACGGAGTTTGAAAAAATTGTAAACATTCTAATTTAATTTCTAACCAATATTTTTCAATAATTGATTTTTTACGTTTTCCACGTTCTCCATCTAAATTAGGTCTAAATTGTAATTGTGGATCAAATAAAATATCATGTCTTAATTGGGGATTCTTTAATATTTCATGTAAATCAATTTCTTTTAAGCTTTGTAAATTAATTGGTGGTAAGGGTGGAATATTTAAACTTGAACTTGAACTTGAACTTGATGATGAGGATGGATTACTTGATGGAATAATTGGAACTTGAGAAAGCTGGGATGATAATTTTCCTGGTTGATTATTATTATTATTATTATTATTATTATTGTGATGATGATGATGATGGTGAAGATGATGATGTCTTTGAGAGTGATAATTTATAATTGGTAATGATCTTGATCTAAATCTTCTGATGAATTTTGGAGCTTTAGTTTTAGAAATATTAAAATTATTATTATTATTATTATTATTGGTGGTGGTGGTGACATTGGTGGAGGTGGAGGTAGAGGCAGTGGCAGTGGCGGTGGCGGTGGCCATAGTGGTTGTTGTATTATTATTTTCAAGGATGATTGAATTTGACGAGGGCAATCTATTCATAGATTCCGAATTATTATTAGTTATAGTGGGATCTAATCTAACTCGTTTTGAAGAATCATGAACAAATGAAGGGGAATTAATTGATAGTGATGAACCAGTAGATGATGAGTTACGTTTTTGAGAAGTTGATGTAGAAGCTACAGTAGTGATGGTCGATGAAGGAGATAAAGTGGATACTGGTGTTGTGGATGATTGAAGTTGTTGAAGTTGTTGTTGTTGTTTTTGAAGTTGAATATGTAAATTTATATGATGCAAATGAATTTGATGAGCCAATACCTTTTGTTGTAAAGATTGGTTAGAGACGGATGATTTTTGTTGTTGATTATTAATATTATTATTGTTATTGTTATTATTATTGTTATTATTATTATTATTATTATTATTATTATTATTGTTGTTGTTGGTTGATGAAACCACTGGTAAAGAAGTTGGAGAATGTGGTTGACTTAATTCATTGTCGGTGGTTGAATTACCAGTTACATTTGATGAAGATGACGAACCATTTGAAACAGATGGTTTTTTCTTATTAATGGTTGAACTTGTTGTTGGAGTGTTTGTTGTAGGTTGAGGATCGAAAATGACTTGTCTAAATTGATCTTCTTGAAACATTTGTTCTTGATTCTCAGTTGGATTATTAATCTGAGAATTCATACTTGTGATATTTATTTATTTATTTATATATATATATATGCTAATAATGAAGATGATGGATTAATGACTGCTTTTGATTATTATTATTATTATTGATATTTCTATTGATATAATTAGATCTTAAGTTATGATAAATTCATAAAGAAGATTATTAATAGCAAAAGAAAAAAAAATATGTAGAAAAAAAAATTTAAAATATGAAATTTGATAAATATAGCAAACAAAAACAAGATAAATTTTTGGAATAGATTAAAAATGATATTGATAATACAGCAAAAGGTTAATAGGATGAATATTAGGATGACTTTTGCTTTATGATGTTTGCTGGGATGGTTGGATTAGATTGATTAAAAAGGATAAAGTAATTGATTAATAAATAAAAATAAATATATAAAAATAAATATATAAAAATATATATTTAAAAAATTTGTTGGATGAGTGAGGTCAAAATTCAGATTGAGGGTCAGCTAAGTTTTTTTTTTATTTTTTACTTTTATTTTTATTTTCTTTTTCTTTTTCTTTTTTTCTTAGTTTCTTTTTTTTTTGTGTGTGTGAGTGTGAGTGAGTAGTTTTTTTCTAAAGGGGGATTATTAACGAAACTATATATATATATATATATATTTATTTATTATAAGATTTCGTTAATAATTCAATAAAGTAATTTATTAGATATATGGTATTTATACTAATAATGTAGGATATATAGTCTATACGGTAGATAGGATATGATTAAAGAATAAAACACAAAGGATATATAAGAAAACAGAAACAATTAGTTTATTCTATTTTCATTTCGTTTGAAACGCAAAGTTGAAATTATTTAATAAATTTAACAGTTTATTATGTATACGTGTATATATTATATAATAATATAATATAGTATATGTTAAAACAGTGAGGTAAGAGATTAATTATGAGTTGTAAAATTCTTTTTAGGGAGGGAGTGAATTTTCTTTTTTTTTTTTTTACTGAGATTAGAGAAAAAAGTTTAAAAAAAGAAATAACGGAAAATAAAAAAAGAAATAATTTTTAATTTAAATTTTAACTAATTAAATTGAATTATATTGTAATGTGATTTTTATTAAAATTATTAAATATTTATTTATTTATTTACTATTTATTTATTTATTTACTTATTTATTATGATGACTCAGTAAAAAAAAAAAAATTAGTGAGATTTTCTATTTTTTCTTAACTATATGAAAAAAAAAATAATTGTATGGTGTTAAGTTTGAAGTTTGAGTTTGGGTCAGCGGTTAAAATAAATAAATAAATTTTTTTTTCTTCTTAACGGGTTATTTTTTATTTTTAGGGGATGATTTTTTTTTTTTTCTTTCTTTTTATTTCTTTTTATTTTATTTATTTTATTTTACTTTATTTTATTTATGTGTTGCGGTGCGACTACCGGGGCGGTTAGAAAATTTATTTTAAAGTGAATTTAACAATTTTAACAATTTAACAATTAAATCAAAAATAGAAAAAAAAGAAATAAAATTTCTTTTTAACTGCAACATTTTAAACGAATTAGGTAAAACTCCCATATTTTATTTAATTAAAAATTAAAATTCAAAATTCAAAATTCAAATCAAATCAAATCAAATCAAATCAAATCAACTTACATATGTTCACATAGACAACCTATATTTATTGTAAATCTAGGTTATGATAATTTACTTAGTTAATCATTAAAAAGTTTTCTTATTTATATATATATATATAACATATGATTAAGCGTCTTGTTATGACATATATTTTAAATATTTAATATTTAAATATGATGATGAATCATCATCATAGTATAATAATTTCATATTATGGAACTTAATGAATTAATTATTTAGTAAATTAGATTAAATTTATTAAGTAATGGTTACATTCTACAACCTTCCTTTGGGGATTTTCTTTTTATTTTTTTCTCTCTTTCTTTTCTAACAAATAAAATAGTGAGGGTTAAAAATATCATCCTCCCTTAGTAATAATTAATAATTAATAAAATATAAAATATA
Source organism: Scheffersomyces broadrunensis (assembly GCA_030563665.1). NCBI lineage: Eukaryota > Fungi > Ascomycota > Pichiomycetes > Serinales > Debaryomycetaceae > Scheffersomyces > Scheffersomyces broadrunensis. The sequence continues at coordinate 70,713 of JAJMJS010000003.1, read as the reverse complement.
AAATATAAAATATATAAAATATATATATAAATAATGAAATTTTGATATTATTATTTATCATTGTGTTTAATCTTTTATCCTTATTTTACCTTTCTTTTAATCAAATTTTAAATATATATTATATATCTATTATATATTATATTATATATTATATATTATATATTATATATTATATATATATTATATTTATTGTTATTACCATTGTCCAACCTTTCTTTTTTATTTAAACTATTGAAAGTTTCACTTTTTTGTATTATTTAATAAATTATTATTATTATTATTATTATTGTTATTATTATTATTGTTATTATTATTATTATTATTATTATTATTATTTATATTATATAATATAATATTTTCTAGTTAATAAATAAACGGTTATGGATAAATATTACCGATAGTTTTTAAAACTGATTGATAGAAAATAGATATACTTTTTCGCTTTGACCCGATTAGGAAAGGTAATGAATTACGGATAAATAAATTTATTATATAGAATTAATTGCGCGGTAGACTTCCTAATTCAGCACAAGTTTCCGTTAGCTCATTTTATATTATTTTATAATATTATATATATTATTATATATATATTATTATATCAAAATTTCATTTCATTTCATTTCTTTTCATTTCTTTTTATTTTTCAATTCATATTATATTATATTATATTATATCGTATTAAATAATATAACTTATCTTCATTAAGTAAATACATATATATATAAACTATTTATTTATTAATTTATTAATTTATTAATTTATTTGGAGGCAAAAATATGAAAATATGAAATAATGTTTCTTTTCTTTTAACTTTGTAAGTTTAATCTATGCATATCGGGTTTCTTACCTTGTTTCTCTATCTCGTTCCATTTTTTTTTTTCTTATTTTATTTTATTTTATTTATTTATTTTTTTCAAAACCTTCTATTTTATAATCAACTTCTATAAATGATCTTTTCAATTATGTAGAATAATTCTTCGTTCACATATTCTTATTATTCTTATTCATCATCATCTTCTTCTTAGCATTTCAATTTCAATTTCAATATATTTTTAAATTATTTTACAATATAAAATTTTTTTTTTTTTCTTTTTTTTTTCAATAAAAATAATTATTTATTTTTTAACTATCGGAATCTATTAACCGCATTCCATAAATATTTTTATAAATTAATAATAATAATAATAATAATAATAATAATAATAATTCTTATTCTTAAATAATAAAGGCTAATGAGGGTTATAACCAGGAACCATTTCTATTCTGTTATACATGCACGTTTTTTTTTATTTTCTTTTCTTAATTTTGTTAATTTAATTTCAAGAAATAACCATATATCTATTTATCATGATTACAGACCATGAGAATAGAATAGAATAGAATAGAATATAATATAATAGAATGGAATAGAATAGAAAATCTCATCATCATTAAATTTATATATATTATTAGTTACAATCGTAAGTATGCACTTGTTAGGACAATCAATCAATCCAAGAAAAGTATATATATATAAAAAAGAAAAGGAAAAAAAAAACCCTTTAGAAAGAACTCAGATGCATTAATATTTCTCACCCTCTTAAAGTACCTCCCCCACCCCCAATTGACAAAGAAGACTACATACATATGTGTAATATTTGATTTTAAAGTTTTAATGGAAATGGAAATATCTTTGATTTCATATATCCATATTTCCATATCTTTTTAATCTATTTATCTATATACATAAATATAATAAAACAATGAATAAGTTAATTAATTTAATTTAATTTAATTAATTATTAATTAACTAATTCATTGTTATATTTATTATATATTATCGGTATACATATGTTTGAAAGGAATCAATATCCGTTTATTTTATTTTATTTTATTTTTAAATAAATTTTTAGTTATTTCATGAAAAAATTTTTTTTATTATTTTATATCAGAGAAGGAAATATTACAGAAAAGAAGGAAGGAAAAATAAAATTTCTTTTTTTTTTTTATTTTTTTATTTTTTTATTTTTTTATTTTTTTTTTTTTTTTCAGATTCTTTTTTTTTTTCTCTCTGTTAATAAAAATAATATTAATATAAACTAATAAACTAAATAAAAATAAAAATAAAAATAAATAAATATAATTCAAAAATTTTTATCAATTTTTCTTTTTATTTTAAATTTTTATCTTACTTCATTTTACAGCTACTTAAACCTTTTTCACTTTTAATCATTACAATAATCAAATATCTTCCTCAAGATTATCATTATTCATGTCACTAATACCTCATCAACCGCCTGCACCTCCTTCACCTTCTCCGTTGGATATCCCAAGTCCAAGTCCTACTAGATCTATTTTACCTATTATAGAGAATAATAATAACAATAATACTAGTAATACTAGTTCTACTAATACTAGTACTACTACCACTACAGGTACTAATCAACATGGTAAAACTCAAACTGTATTTATTCATAAATTATACGATATGCTTCATGATGAAACAATATCTCATTTAATTTGGTGGTCAAATTCAAATGATTCATTTTATCTTTTACCCGGTGAAGAATTTAGTAAAGTTTTAGCTCAATATTTTAAGCATACAAATATTGCAAGTTTTATAAGACAATTAAATATGTATGGATTTCATAAAGTAAATGATACATTTCAAAATAATCTGAATAATAATAATAATAATAATTTGAATGATGAAACTTCATCAATAACTTCGGAAAATAGTAGTACTACTAGTACTAGTACTACTACTACTACTAATAATAATAATAATAATAATAATAATAATAATAGCGGGTCAAGTTCAAAATGGGAATTTAAACATTCCACTAATCAATTTAGAAAAGGTGATATAGATTCTTTAAAACTTATTAAAAGAAGATCTTCAAAAAATATTAATTCTCATAAAGAAATTGTAAATTTAAAATCTTTACCTCCAACTTCAAATCCAAATAATAATTTAAATAATTTTCCTTATCAATTTCCTCCTCAACATCAACAATATGTTTATAGTGATGATGAATCTTCTATTCATAATATGAGTCGTCATGGTTCAAGTGATGATTTACATCAACAATATCATCAATCTTTACAATTACATCAACAATCTTTATTATTAAACCCTTCATCAAGTAATAATAATAATAATAATAATAATAATAATAATAATAATAATAATACCAACAATATAATAATACCTTCAAATAATTCAACTCCTTTACATGCTCCCTCAGCTCCTCATACTCCAGTACCTCATCAATTACAATCTCATCCAAATATGATGCCTGGCTCACCTCATCATATGATTGGTCCTCCTCCTCCGCAAGTACAATCACAACAAAGTCATACGCCATTATTACAACCTCAACCAATACCCTTACAACAACAACAATCGAATGCTATGTCTAATCAAGCTCCACCACCACCACCACCATTAATTTCAAATCCATCGTTTGAAAATTCAATTAATTTTAAATTTATTGAATTAAATAATCAGGTAAATTATCTTAAAACTGAATTATCATCAATTAATAATAAATATGATTCATTGACTCAAGAATTTATAAGAAATCAATCGGATATAATTCAATTATTAGAATTTATTGAAACAACATTAATTAAAAAATCAGTAACAACAAATAATAATAATAATAATAATGCTGTTAAATTTGAAGAAAATGATCGTAATGCTAATAATATAACTCCTATTAATAAACAAATTCATGAAGAACAAGATGAAGAGATTAATAATGGTACATCACCAACATCTCCTTTAACATCCACTAAAACTAATATTCCCAAACCTATTAATAAAAAGAATGATAATAATAATAATAATAATTTACAAAATGATATTGAATCATTTAAATCTTTATTATTACAAAGAATAAGAAATATGAGTAATTCTTCTTCTCAATCTAATCCTACCACCAATCAATCTCAATCAACTTATCATCTTAATAATACTACAGCTACTAATTCAAGAAATCCTTCTAATTCAAATATCCATATTGTTCCTCAACATTATCCATTAAATCCCCATTATACGATTTATAATAATGCAAATGAAGTTCCATTTAGAAAATTCCCCTCACAACAATCAATTGATGAAACTGCAAATCATAATAATAATAACTCAGCTTCTTCTACTAATCCTACTGGTGGCCGTCATTTATCAGTGTTAATGGATCCTTTACAACCTATCCCATCACGTAATACAAAGTTTTTATTAGATGATCATCAATCACAATCTCAATCTTCAACATCGTCAAATTTTAGATTACGAGCTGAATCAAAGAGTTATAGTCCTTTAACTATTGGTGGAAGTAATAATAATAATAATAATAATAATAATAATAACAATAATAATTTTCAAGCACCAGCACCACCTACTTTACAACCACCAATTCAATCATCACCTCAACAATCATCTGGTAGATCATCATTTGGTAATCTTAATGATTCTGCTAAAAAGAGTAATACTTCAAGATCTTCAAGTTTAATAAGTAATAATAATACTCCTGATTTTTCATCGACAAAATTCCCTCCACCACCAACTCCAAATCAACAATATCCATTCCCAATTATGACTACTAGTAATAATAATAATAATGGTGATCATTTATTACATTCTATTTTACCCCCTCATCAAACAAATCCAAGAACTAATTCATTACCTAATCCCCATCTTGAAATTTCAACTCCAAGTTTGAATCCATCACAACCAAGTTCAATTCCTTCTTATTATAATCAACGTAATTCATTCACTTCAATGTATGATTCTCAACATCATCAACATCATCAATATCAACAGAATAATAATAATAATAATAATAGTAATAATCTTCATCATCCCCAACAATATCATTCTCATCTTCATTCAACGTCTTCATCTTCAGGTTTCCCACCTCCAGCATTAACAAAATCAAATTCTTTAACTATTACTAATGGAATTAAAAAAGATATAATTGAATCCAAGAATCAAAATCAAAATCAAAATCAAAATCAATTACCATCAGTTAGTGAGTTAGATAAATCCATTAAGAATACTCCTCCTGCTTCATCTAATGGAAGTGGAGCATCATTACCACCCATGGCATCATTATTAAAGCCATTACCTTCAATTGAAAAATTAAATGATGAAAGAGATGATATTGATGATGAAAATAGGAAAAAAAGAAAATTATTATTAAATGATTAAAAAGAAATTGCATTTTTTTATTATTATAATTACATTGGTTTTATTTATTTATTTTTTTTTTATTCATTCATCAATTGTATTAATTTATATTTGTATTTTTATCGTTCTACTTTCTTCTGTATTTTAATAATCTTTAAAAAGATTTTGTATTTTCTTTAATATATATATATATATACAAAACTATAGATTTTCAATATAGATATATATATAGACAAATGCATATGTAATAATATATTCTAAGAGCAATTTGCTATAACTCTCTTTAATGGATCAACATAATCTGTTTCTAAATCATCTCTAACATATACTATATAATATGGAGTTGCAGTATTATTTTCTTCAAAATTAAATACTTCTGATAATGAAACTTCAGTAATTATTTCATCATTATATTTACGATAAATATTATTTCTATGAGGATCTTTAATATAAATCCAATAATGACCATAACTTGCTTCACCTCGATGAATAAAAATTGCAAATATTGTATATCCAACTTTTTTATAATTTTTGAATTGATTAGAAATATTATGTTGTAATTTAATTAATCGAGAATTATATTTATTTAATTTTTCCAGAAACTCTTCTATAACATTTTCAATTTGAATAATTGTATTTGGATTAATACTTAATTCTTTATCAGGTAAAATAACTGATTGTAAATATTTCTTGGTGATTTTTAATGAGTCAATTATTGTTAACTTTGTTTCAGGATTGATCATTAATAATTTTTCCTTTTCTAAATTAATTTTGTTGATTTCATTCTTCCATTGAAATACTTCAGATCTAAGTCGTAAGATTTCTTCATCAGTTGTATCTAAATATCTATCAAAATAAATTTCTTCCAGAAATGGTATTGGTTCAATTGATTTATATGCCATTAACTTTTCACGATCAAACATAACTCTTTGAACATGAAATTGTAAAATATCAGGTAATTCAGCAACAGTAATGGACTTTTTACACAAACCTTCTTCTAATTTAATTAAATCTTCATTAAAATAGTTATCCAAGGTATCATAAATACTCTTTGGATGATCACTGACATTAATAATTAAACTGAAAAATCTTTCAATCGAAACACGTGAAGGTCCACTTGTTACCGTTGGATCATCGGGGTTAACAGGTGTTATTGTTTGTTTGATTTTACCATAAAATAATTTCTTGATTAAATCAATTTGTTCACCATCATCTTCTAATCTTTCTGGCGACAAAGCAGTTTCAATTTGAAATATAACATTTTCAATACATTCAGTAACATCCTGTTGTCTACCAACTTCTATAGTACTTTCCATTTGATCAGTACTGATAGATAATAGTTGCGGTCCTGTTGGTATTATATCTTCTTTTACCACATCATGATCTTCTTCAAATTCATCTATTGTTACGATTTCAACATTACATAAATTATCCGTGTCTCCTTCTTCAACTTCTGTGGATAACTGTTGATTAGATCCAAAAGCTTCAGTTGAATCGTCAGTTATATTAACAGCTTGAGGCGACTGAGATCCAATTACAACCAATTCCTGTTCTTGACTATCATCTTGCATAATTTGATCTTCCTCTTCATTAATTTCGATAATTTCTGGGTCATTTTTATCTTTAAATTCAACTGGTTGAGACAATGCTAAGAAAGATAAATAAGCTAATTCCTTTGTTGGCAGAATGCACCTTTTGTTAGTATGAATCATTTCATCAAATAAATATCTTAAATGATAAATAAATTGATTCGATCGTTTAATTTCTTGATCTTCAACTTTTCGACCTCCAATCTTACGGTTGTTAAAGTTGCTTAAATCAATTTTGGTTTCATCAAATTCCAAAATCAATTCTCTTAATGGCTTAATACAGAAATAATATTGTAACAACGAATTCAAATAACAGGTATTACCAATATTATCTAACCCAGCTGGCCAATTTTCGGCAGGTAGTAAGCTTGGATTAATTTTACCATTCTTTAAAAAGCTAAATAATATTTCGGACTTTTTATTCTCAGCAATTAACTTTAAACAATATCGCAAGATTCTAATATCACCATTAATATCATTCTTATCATTTAGACTCAATTTAAGTTGGAAGGCAGTAATTAATTCAAAATCAGTAGCATTAATATTATTAACTCCCAAAATTTCAAATGCCTTAGAATAAGTAATATTATCCTTAGGTATTCTTATTATATCTGATAACTTGTTTTCGATATAGTTTAATAACAAATAACTTTTCCTATTTACTGCCACAGATAACAACGATTTCTGCAAGGATAATATTTCATTTGTAGAAGTTTGAAATCCACTTGCCTGAACCAAATCATCTAATTTATATTCGTATGCCGTTATAACAACATCATCTTCTGTAATTTCTTCGATTGATAATTCTTCTAATGCAATATTGACGGGAATTATCTCATTATTTATAAATTTCCACAACTGCTCCGATTCTCTAACCTTTGCAATCAATTGAAGATGGTTGTTATAATATTGATAATTCTTTGGATCATTGTTGTAATTTGATTTATACATGGCTATAATGACATCATCTTCTACACTATCAACTTCAGAAGGATCAACTACGGAGACTCCTACTATTTTCATAGAATCTATGTAATCATAAAATCCAATTAACTCTCCTTGAGTAGCCATATTCTTCAAATAGGAACCTAACTTATTGGATGATGCTCTGGATTGTGCTGTATGTCTTAACGAATCAACATAATGCAACTTATTGCCTGGGTCGGACTTCACAGTATTTTCAAAGCATTTTATAATCAATTCATCTTGGAAGTATGAAGTAATACTTAGATTTATTAAAAATGGAAGTTGATTCGTCGAATGCTGTAAAAATTGGCTTTGGTTTATATGTTTATCATATTCTGAAATTATGCTAAATACCAATGTAAAATTACTTGAGTATGAATACATTGTTTGATATTCGTTACCCTCAACATTCTGACCATAAATTCTTCCTAAATATATCAATTCTTGAATCATTCGAATAAAAGATTCTTTTAAAGCAGGTAATAAAACAAGGTTTGGAGGAACTAAATCAGATTCGTCTTTATTTAACGTAAAGGACAATTTCCTCAACAAAAAGTTAACATCAATAGTAGCACTTATTGAGGTATTTACAAGACTAATTGTCTTTATTGAATCGCTTGGTTTTAACAAAATAGGACCTTTTAACACTTTTATTAATGTTTTACAACAATGAATAACATTAGGTACAGTATCTGCCGATAAACTTGGATGCTTTTTCATTTCTTCCAAATACCTTTTAGTAATTAATTCTTGATCGACAAATGGTAAAAAATCTTCTTCAGAAAAGGATCTTTCAAATACTGTTACTCTTAAAATTTGCCCATAAGGACTATTTAAGCTCTTGAAAAACGCATCATCAATAATCCCCACTTCTTCTTGATCCAAATTTACCCGTAATAGCTTTAAATCATCATCAGATAACAATGACTTTGGAATTATATGATACTCATGTTTGTCTAATAAATTAGTTACAAATGGATTGGAAATTGATTCTAATACCAAGATTCTGAAATGATAAAGTTCATTTTCATTATTAACTATTAAACCCCTCACAATGGCTAATTTATTAGGAATTATATCCAATTTTTCGGATGATGGTGAAAAGTCTAAAGAATTATTGAGTGTCAAAGCATCATAATGGTATCGTTTGTTGCTCGACATTCTACTTAATTGTGATGAATAATCTATTGGCTTACTATTCAATAAACTCATTCTGTGCTTATGATGGAATGGAATAGTCCATTTTAAATCGTCTAATATTCGATTTAAAGTTTTAAATGGATATTTGATTAATTCAGCGGGTGGTATATTTGAAGATTGATATTTTGGTGGTAATTCTTCTTTGCCATCAATTTCATCTACTGGCTTATCATGATTTTTCAAGAATGGGTTATTGACCTTTCCTGTATGAGATGTGTCATGATCGTTAGATGTCTCGACCTTAGGAGATGAAGTAATTGACTTATCATTATAGTCTGACTCCTCATTTGTAGTTGTTCCTGATTGATCTTTAATTACATTTGTACCGAATAATAACAGGTCGTCATTTTCGAATGTCATTGTATACGTTAAAATATGGGCGGTATAATATTTGTCTATTATATTAGGATACCTCTGTCACTTTAGATCGATTCGACTTGATGGGTTTGAATTGTACTTGAATCTTCTATTCAAACCCTTAATAAATCAAATCCTAAGTTTAAAAATATCCTCACCAAAAAAAGGCGCTCTTTTTTTGTTCATGTAAAAAAATAGTTGACAGTTTCACCTACTACACAGGCTATGTCTGTTTACCGTTTTTTTTCACGTCATTCCTACTTCCAAAGATACTGTATAAGGTTCCGTTGTCCTTAACCAAGATTGCATCAACTGCTTCCTAAGTCTGATGAAATTGTCATGAATTGCTCTTTTAAGAATATCAATTAATAGTAAGTTATGAGATTAGCTTGTAAATAGTACTTTGAGATATTGATGTTTACCGTAATTAAGTAGACTCTTCACTGGGAATGACTTTCTGGCTTAGTTTCTAGATTAGCTAATTAACCTCCTATTGTAGCATTTGTCTGTCTAAGCAATAACGTAATAATGTAGAGGAAATTCATTATGCTCAAATATATTACATGTTTTCAAAAGCATTTTCAAGAATCATTAACTAATTTATTTTAAATATATATAATACAGTATATGCAATTTGATCAAGCAATTTTAAGCATTAGCTTGATCCTTTTCAACCAATTTATTAAATGCAGCCTCATTCTCATATTTATCGTGTATTTCATCATTTGAGAAGAAATCAGTATTAGGAGTAGATCCAACTTCCATATCAGCTCTTGTAGTTTCATTCTGATTGTTGCTAGTATGATTACCCCATGACATAATCAGGTTAGTTGTATTAGCTCTTGATGCCTTTTTAGGTGATGAATGATCTTGAAAAAGGTGACTATTTTTTGAGACTAAATCATGAATTTCGTCGTCTAGTTCACCACTGTAAACTACCGATTTACCAACTGATTCAGCCAATAACCTATCTAAATCATCCGAATTCTGATGTGATGTTAATAACGGGGATGATGGCATATTAACGACAGTTGCCTTTTTATTATTAAGACCATTAGTAGGAGATGATGAAGTTACTTTGTTGGTAAAGGTCTTTAAATGTGGCATATTAGGATGAACTTTTAATCCATCAGTAGGAGTTTTTGAATCTGGAGAAATATGATCTTTTGGAGTTGGTTCAGTAAAAAAATTACTCATCCATTCATTCTGACCCATCGGGCTTGACTTCTGTGAACCTTGATTAAAAGATTTGACGACCATAGAATCAAATGAATAAATGGCATCTTTAGTTTGTTGATCCTGAGGAGGAGGGCAATTTTCTTTATCATCACCGTCATCATCATATATGTTAATGACACGAGTATTTGATTTAGTAGCCATCATTGGTGGGGTATAACCCTGATCTTGAGGTAATGGATCTATATCTGTTAATGGTCCACCAAATGAATTTATTTGACTCATTAAATCATTAAGATCATTGTAATTTGGTGTTTGTTTAGTAGTTGAAGATGACTCATTTTGATTATTGTTTATCACCCGATTATTTCGTGATGAATTTTGTTCATTATTTTGAATGACCTGATTGATGGCTGATGGCGTATGTGAAGGAGTTGGGAATTTATTTGACTGTGATACTACCGGAGATGACGCAAACTGTGACGACTTTCTCATTGCAATCGCACTTAAGCTATTTGATCTTTCTTTTGCAGCACTATCTGAAGATGCAGAAAGTCCACCATTGCTAATTAATTCATTAATTTCTTCTCTATTCTTTAATTCTCTTTTATATCTTTGTTGCTGTAAATATTTCTTAACCACATTTTCTGGTCTCATAAATCCTTTATTTCTTAAGAACAAATAACAAGCATTACATAAAGGTCCAAACATACCATCATAATTTTTCTTGTCAAATTCTTTGGCTCTATGAATAGCAAAGTAATTAGGTCTAAATTCAGTTTCAAAATATCTCCAAGCTATTGAAGATATAGTGGCACAATTAGTATTAACACAAACTAATCCATGCTTTTTAGGAAGTTTGCTATGTGGTATTGTATGTGTTCTTTTACTATCCAAGTCTTCCAAATCTGGCAATGATTGAAATGCTTCATTAGAATTTTCATTATGATTATTTTTGGAATTTGAAGAAGAGCTTTCGTTAGGTCTATAAGGAGGTTGTTGTGGTGTATATGGAGAAAGCTCATCAAAATCGCCATCATCTTCTTCTTCATCTTCATCCTCCTCCCGAATTTCGTTACTTTCATGATACTCGGTATCATCAGTATTATCGGACAAAGGCTCTTCATTAATGGGAGATGAAATATTTAAAGGAGTTTGAGTAACCATTGATCTGGTACGCATAGCCCTTTGGGGTTGATCCACGTACTTTCTATGTTTTCTAACTGGCTTATCAATAATCTTTTCCAGAAAGAATGGTGCCAGTTTGAAACGATCTTGAACACTTTTACTATCATATCTTGATGTACTATTCATCTTATCTGCATTCATAATATTAAACATAGTTTGATTGGGAATATTATTAAATATTGGTAATGATTTGGTTCTAGTAGCTTTTACAGCTGAATTCATTGATGTTGGGTTAATTGGTGTTGGTCTCTTCAGTGGATAACCCATATTGGAATCATTGGGTCTTTTCTTTGGCTCAACTATATCCCGGCGATCTTGTTGAGCTGGTTGAACATGCTGCTGTTGCTGCTGCTGTTGTTGTTGTTGTAGTTGAGATGACTTTTGAATCGATTGTTGTGATGGAGAATCTATAGTATGTAATTTTAATATAATCTCAAGTGTTAATGGAGAAACATTTGCTCTATCACCAAACAAAAAGCTAGCTGATAAATTTTGACAAACTCTACCAGGAATTAAATCCGATTTCGAATTATTAAGGAATCTTGACAATACACCATTCGCTACGAATGGCTCATCTGGTTGTTCTGTGACATCTTTGTAATAAACAGCATAATCTTCGCTTTGAAGTTTGAAATTTTCAGGAGATTGTTTAACAATCTGCTGGATACAGTTCTTTAAGTCGAAAGCACCCAATGTTAGCAATTCATTATCCTGATGTTCATTGGTGGCAAGGGAAGATGCCATCGGTATTTGTGCCGTTTTAACTGAATATTGATTTTTTGACCTTGATAAGAATACAGTTGAATTATTATTGAATGAATAAAACACCTTTACTTGCATACGCTTGTAACTTTGATCATCCAAACTCATGTTGGAAGGAAATGCAATGATATATTAATTAGAATAGTGAAAGAAGGGTAACGATGGAAAATAAAACAAAACGTAATAAACAAATGCTGGACTATGCAAAAAAAAAAATCAAACTAAGCAGATAACTAAAAGTAATGACTAAAAGTAACTTGAATTATTCGAACTATTTTGATGACCAATATGATTGATTGCTTAGTCAAATATAAACTAGTTGAATTGTAGTAGTAAGTAATAAAAAGAATGATGAAAGTATAAACAACAAAAAAAAAATTGTAAAATGTTAAACTAACTCGCACCTAATGATAAACATGAAAGAAACAAAAAACTTAGGGTATAAGTTTAGTATGATGATTGAATTTCACTATAGGTAGCACAATACATAATATACACACAATTTATGCCAACCGTTTCAATTTAATATATGCATAAAATACTTTTATATTAGAGTGTTTTGATTTGAATTTTGTGTTACACCATACTAATTATTTGTCGCGTCGCGTTGTTGTTATAACGCCAAAAATAAAAATTTCCTATATTTTAATTTGATTTTGCAGTTTATGAACCTTTTTCACAACAGTATAACAGTACATACCTGTAAGGCTCAAAAGACTCAAAGGTTCACTTAAGCAACTTGAATTACACAATAATTATTGATTACTATAAGGGAAGTAACCATTTACAATATTTAATATATACTATTATACACGAATATTACTTTTCTATATACAAGTCTAGTCGTCTAATGCTCTAATGCTGGTTGTATTTAATCTAATCCAATAATCTTTCTGACTTCTTTAATATTGGAATGGGCAATTTCTCTTGCTTTATTACTACCCTCTTGACAAATTTGATCAAGATATGGAATATCATTAAGTAATTGATCATATAAATGTCTCTTTTCTTTGAATTCTTCGACTATTAACTCAGTGGTATGATCCTTAAGTTGTTTATGATCCTTAATCCATTTCAAATCTTCAACTGTATCATTGATAGACTTACGTGTTAATCCCGATATAATATTGATCAAATTGGACACTCCAGGTCTTTCTATCGCATCAAAATAAATAGGGCCCTGAATCGAGTCAGTAGTTGCTTTTCTTATCTTCTTGGAGATTTCATCGGCTGATTCAGTAACATATATAGAAGAATTTTGATCAGCATCCGATTTAGACATCTTCTTGCTGGGGTTTCTTAATGATAAAATTTTCTTCCCTGGAGTCAATAAAGTCCTTGGAATTGGAAAGAAATCTGTCTTATACATATGATTGAACGAATTGGCTATGTTTCTAGTTAACTCAAGGTGTTGAGATTGGTCATCTCCAACTGGAACATGAGTTGATTTATATATTAATATATCTGCAGCTTGCAATACTGGGTAACACAACAAGCCAGCTTTAGTTTGTTCTAATACTTTCTCTTCAAAAATTGAGCTAGATTCATCTTGTTGAGCCTTCAGTTTCCACTGAGTCATACGATTTAACATGCCCATACTTGTTATACATGTTAAATACCAATTCAATTCTGTGTGCTCTGGAACCGATGACTGATGGAATAAAATACATTTTTCAGAATCTAATCCACTAGAGAGTAAACTAGCAATTGCTTCCATTCTATACCTTTTCAATTGTTTAGCATCTTTTGGAATAGTGATAGCATGAAGATCAGCGGTTCCAAATAAATATTTCGTACCAGGTGATTCGACATCTACTAAGTCTTTCCAACCACGGATTGCTCCTAGATAATTACCAATATGTATCTTTCCTGTTGGTTGAATTAATGAAAATATAGTTGAATTCTTTGGAAATTTTTCAATTCCTTGAATAGTTTGTACAGAGCTAGAAGTTATTTCTGACTTAATAGAATACGACCTTATAGTTGATCTTAATGACAGTATAATTATAACCCTAGACATTCCAATCATCTGTATTCCTAAGGAATTTGAGTTTAAACATTCAACCTATCTGTCATAGTTAGTTACCCAATATTTTTTTTTTTTTTTTCACTTTCGAGTTTGTGTAACTCATTAATTCTTTTTCAACCTTCAATTTACAATTCAAGATAGCTTATAAGTTTACAATAGACGTACGAATCAATAAATCAGTAAAACAATTTAAAGTAAAGTCATAATATTAAATATTAAATATTAAATTATTTTCATATTTCCTTGCTTGAAAATGACCGATATGAAATTGTTAAAGAAAAAAACTCTATTAAGTTTCAAATATATATATATACAAAATGCTATTGATGGATAAAATTTATAACAATTACTTTTAATCATCAACCCTGCTGTTGAGATGAAGATTCTTCTAGTTCCTGATTCTGATCTTCATTCGTATGTATGATAAATCCACCAGCAACATTCGTTATTTCAATACTATGATTTGTTAGTCTCTTTTCTAATTTAATTCTCTGTAATTCTCTCCATCTATTTAACTTAGAGTATTCATGCAATTTGAATCCAAATACTTTTGGAACATAAGTTTCTTTGGGATGTACGGGTATAACTTGAGGGAAATTTTGAAAAAACATCGCTGGAAATGAAGTACCGAAATATGCACCATCAATTACTGAATGCCTTCCAGATTTTGGGTTGAACAAATCTTCACATTTAGCACAATATAATTTAACGGAAGCCAACCTTGGTTGGTCATTGAGTCCTATTGGTAACAAAGGATGTAACTGACAATGAACTCTTGGACAATAACCAAAATCTCCATTTCTAAATTTTTCAAACATTTTATTTAATCCTCTAGATGTTAATATATACCTCGCATGAATTAAACCGTATAATATTCTAGCATTATGTTCTAAAGCATCTCTATGTTCTTCAGGTTGCAGTTCTATATCAATAAGATCTGTTATTATATCTATTAATGTTGGTAATTTACTAACTTCTTGATTTAATCCAGTTAAATTGAATCGATCACGAATATATTCATCATCAACATCACAAAAGTATTCATTACCCTTTATACCTAAGAATAGGTCTATCCAATACTCTGTGAAATCGGAACTTGAGTCCGTAACATACTCTTCATTGGCCATCTTGAAAAAACAAACACAAACCTTATTTTGATAATTAATATAAGCTTGTAGTTGAAATTAGATATATTTAATGGTGTCTAGATAATCCCTGATAATATTTCTACAGGGTTATAATATAAAAGAAAGTAATTGAAAATGATTGATTAACTATAATTTAACTTTTTGCTTGAAAGTATCTGATGATTGGCTTTAATTTCCCTTTCAAAAAGATTTTTTTTTTGTCAGTTATTTTTAAATTTTGTGTGTTGATTGTTCAAACCAAAAAAAAATAAAATAAAAGTTGTATGGAACATGCAAACAATAGAATTTTCATATAATTTATATGACGACACATAAAACAACAAATCAATAGTTGATATATCAATTGATAATTTATACATTCAAAAGGAATCAAATTTGCTTTTCTGGATAACGAAACCTCATACAATAAAGGTAGTCGGTATCTTATATTATGAAATATCTAAAGTTTCCCACTATACATCATGGTGGAGAAATTCATGCGGTAGATATTAACAAAGATGATTCTAAAATATTAACTTCTGGTAAAGACAATAAAATAGCAATTTGGAACTATAATGATTATGTAAATGCTTTAACTTTGGAAAACAATGATAAGATTAAAGATATTAATCCTATAGAAACCTTTGATTATCACACTTCTTTAATATCAATTGCAAAATGGTCACCAGTTAATCCAGACATTTTCATTTCTTCTGATATAAAGGGTCATATATATTATAATGATATATCATCAAATTCTCACATGTTGCTTTATCCATTCCAAGAACTACCTTCAAATAGTAATACTTCGCTTGTCGATTTAACTTGGTCTCAAGATTCTCGCTTAATTGCATTCAGTACTTCAGATGGAAAGGTTCATGTACTTGATATAATTAAAGAAACATATCAAGAATTAACATCACTAGTTCATATGGACAAGTTAATTACTCAAAGAAGTCTAGCATTTGATCCATTGAATGATTATTTGATTACGTTGGGTGATGATACTTTAATATATTTATATCAATTCAAAATCGATCAATCCACAAATAATTATCAATTCAGATTGATTAACAAAATTTCAAGATTAATTAATAAGAACCCGTTAAATGTACATTATAAACGAATTTCATGGTCACCAGAAGGTGAATTGGTATCCGTTCCGACTGCCAGTAAAAATCAAGTTTCATTAATTTCGTTAATTTCCAGATCTAAGAACTGGCAGAATAAAATAAGTTTAGTAGGTCATGGATTAACTTGTGAAGTTGTTAGATTCAATCCAAGAATATTACAGACGGAGGATAATGTATATTATGTTGTTGCAACTGCAGGGGCCGATAGAACGTTAAGTGTTTGGAATTCTTCAAAAGATACTCCTATTTTTATCTTACAAGAAGCAACAGACAAACCAATACTTGATTTAAGCTGGAATCATAAAGGTGACAAATTATTCTTAGCGTCGCAAGACGGATATATTGGGCTTGTATCATTTGAAGAAAATGAGTTAGGATCAGATATAACCCAAGAAATCAAAAACGAGTTGATCAAGTTGGCAAAAGAGCAAGTTAAACCTTTGACTCACAAATATGAACTGGATCAGCCAACTTCCAATAGAAGATCAAATAATCCGTCTATAGAGCTTTTAGATCAAAAGGATGCGATTAATATTGAAAAGCAAAATTTTGAAAATAAATTATTATCTACAAAGATTAGCAATGGTGACGCTGGATCAAAAGGACTTAATGGAAATGGAACAGTGCAACATGATTCTATAAAAGGAATTATTGAGCCAGTGGTGATACCAAAGCCTGAAATGAGTGAACCTGATGTACCCTCTAGTGATATGTTACATTCAGCGATGAATAATAGACAAGCTACTGCAAAGATCAACAATGTCAAAGTCAAAGCTAAGATAGCTCCTGTTCTTAGTGTAAGCGAAAAACAAAAAGTAACCACAAAAAATGGGAAAAGAAGGATTCAGCCAATGCTATTATCCAATAGTAACGGAAGTTCAAATACCAGCTTAGAAGCCAAATCATCAACTCCTTCAGTTGAATCACCCATGACCTCAATAACTTCAAAATCGATCATGGATTTTGATAAAGCTTCTTATATTGTATCTAACGATTTCTATAAAGAGAGCAAAAGACTAAAAAGTCAAGATGAATCTACGAACAATAAAAAGATCAAACGTGAATTAGAGCCAGTGAAATTCATTGGAACTCCAATTGTTAATCCCAATACTACATTTTCAAAAGTGAGATTGGCAGTGCCGAAGGTTAGATTTAATTTTCAACTTCATAGTAAATCAGATAATGAAACTTTTGTACTTGATATAAAAAATGGTACTGGTAATGAAACTAAACCATCACGTATAACTTATTTTAAGAAAGATAAAGAAATATGGTGTGATTTTATCCCAAGATATATTCAACTTGCCACAGAAGGATCAATATTTTGGGCATTAAGTACTGCTGATGGTCAAATTTTAATATATTCACACACGTCAGGCAAGAGAATATTTCCACCTATAGTTTTAGGATCAGCAATATCATTCTTGGAAAGTCATAGTAACTATTTAATGGCTGTCACCGCATTAGGTGAATTATTTGTATGGAATATAGAAAAGAAAAAGGCTGAATTAACTACCCAGTTGACGCCATTATTAGAATTGAATAACAAATACGCTGATGATGGTTTATCAAAATCTGACAACATAACTTTATGTGCCATTACGTCTGCTGGTATACCGTTGGTTACGTTATCCAATGGTTCCGGATATCTTTATAATAAAGATTTAAGTACTTGGCAGACGGTTAGTGAATCATGGTGGTCTTTTGGTTCTCATTATTGGGATAGTAATGATGAGAATATTAAAAAGCCTCAAGCTTCCAATTTGTTTGATAATGAAGCTTCTTTAATAGATTTACTTGAGCATAAAACAAATGAAGAAGTAATAAGAAAAACCAGAACTGGAAGAGGTAAATATTTTAATAAAATATCGAAGAATATGTTGATGAAGGAGGGATTTGAAAGTTTAGAAAATGCAATTTCAGTCAGTCACTTGGAAAACAGAATCTTATGCTGTGAATTATTAGGTGAATTT
Organism: Scheffersomyces broadrunensis; assembly: GCA_030563665.1. NCBI lineage: Eukaryota > Fungi > Ascomycota > Pichiomycetes > Serinales > Debaryomycetaceae > Scheffersomyces > Scheffersomyces broadrunensis. The sequence continues at coordinate 52,040 of JAJMJS010000003.1, read as the reverse complement.
AGAGATTTTCATAAATATTTTGTGACGTATGTTCAAAGAATTTGTGAATTAGGATTCAAAGCTAAACTTTTTGAAGTTTGTAATGAATTATTAGGTCCTACCACTGATGGTAATGAGGAAGAAAATACAAACAAAGATTGGGAACCCATAATATGTGGATTAGAAAAGCATGAATTATTGAAAGAAGTTATACTTACCTGTTCAAAACACCGTGACGCTCAACGTATATTGGTACATTTTAGTCGAAAGATAGGTATAATTCAAGATGAGCTATAAGAACTGTAATATTAATATGTACATATATATATACTAAATAAGAATGAAAACTATTTACAATTTGAAGACGTTTAAATTATCCCATTTTTTCTTTCCAAGAAGACCCGTAACTTCTCCTTGCTCTTTATGAACTAAATCCTTTGGACCTGCTACATATTCAGTGAAGCCTTCTGGTCCACATACTATTGATAAACTGGCATCTTTTTTCGGTTGACTACTTGTTATTAAAGCTTGCTCAATAGCAGTTTCATAACGCGGTAATCTTATTAATTCAACTTCCTTCTTTTCTTCTTTCTTCTCTTGCCCCAGAAGTATATCCATTCTTAACTTTAATGAATCAGATTGTGCGATTGATCCTCTTTCCTCTATACTCTTTGGACTCAAGTAATTTACTTCAACTGGTTTGGTTATATCTTTGATAGTAAGAACTGATTTCTTATCAGTATCATAATGATAATGGATCTTAACTCTGTCCAACTTTTCTAAAAAGAACATAAACCTCTCAAGCGGTTTTAATTCACCTTCTTTTCGAGCTGAATAATGAAGATTAATAAACCCTAAGTATGGATTACGAGATAATAGGATTTGTAAGGCAGGAGCAATGCCTGTGCCTGCAGCATAAAAATTAAGATTATCAAACTCTGGTAAGTCATGAGCTTTTTTAATACCTTCCAATAAGTTTTCCGGCTCTACTTTTGAAGGCAAATCTCTAAATATTGGCCTTGTGTGATACTTCTTAAGCGGATGATAAGGGAATTTATATTCTACGTTGGGACCTCTAAGTTCTATCTCTTCACCAATTTTTTTGTCTGTAATGTAATTCGAAACCTCACCATCGTTATATCTCTTAACATAGAGACACATAACTCCATTTCTATCATAATCTTCTGCATCATTATTTACAACTTTCAATAAGGGTTTTCTTTCACCTGATCTAGTATATTCTGATTTCATGAAGAATAGAGGTAGTGGAGTATAAGCTCTAACAACCATGATATCTGGTTGCTTAATATCGACGGACCAAATTCTATCACCACTCCAAATAGATTTCTCCTCATAATTAGTATGATAACTATACTTCCAATGATCGAATTTTGGAATCAATTCGATTAAATAGTGATCTTCATCAATCTGTTCTTTATGAGTTACTACAAATTTATGGAATTCTGTAGGGTCTAGTAATTCTTTACTATCAGCACCCTTTTCTGGCTTAAACATCCAAACCTTTATAGTATATACACCCCACCCTACTGCCAATACAGTAAGTATTTTAGGTATATATCTTGACCATCTACTGGTTATCTTTGGTTTTTGAGCCTTGGTGAATTCATCTTCATTTGGCAAGCCGGGATATTCATACGATAATCTTTGATGCTGTAATTTTGGAATGTAAGGCTTATTATTCTTTTTCATTAACTTGCTTAAACCCAGCAGCATTGGATCTATTGGAGCAGGGGCCGACTTGGAAGTAGCGGATTTGATTTTGAAATCACTTACATCTTGATTATGTTGAGAAGCTAATTCTTTATTTTGATTTTCTTTATTACCTTTTGGGCCAGTTGATTTAAATCTCGGGAATTGTAAAGTTCTCCTATATGAAGCATACTCTAAGGTGCTTCGTACACCTATACTTCTCATAGACATTATCATTGTAGTTATTTAACTTCCTCTGAAGTGCCTTTATTTTATTTGGCAATTAAAAGCTCGAAAAAAAAAAGTTGAAAAATTTAAAAGATCTTATAATTAATCAGAAGAGATATTACTTTCTAGACATCATATCATAAAATGACAGAATTAATAAAGTCTATAAAAGCTCACAGTGATAAAGTTTGGAGTGTAAGTACACATCCTACGTTACCATTGTTAGCCACTGCCTCGACAGATAAAACATCAAAGGTATATAAATTATCAGCTAAACAGAATTTTCCACTTATATCAGAATTAGAAGATACTCATAAAAGATCAGTGAGAACAGTTGCATTTAAACCTCCATTAGGAGGTGTTGACCATCCTGCAGAAAATTATTTAGATTTACCTGCATTGGCTAGTGGATCCTTTGATTCAACAATTTCAATATGGGGAATTGATGAACCAGATAATGAAGTAGATGATGATGAAATCTTAAGTAATCAAGCTGAAATATTAACTAATCCTAGGAATGAATGGAATTTAATGGCTATTATTGAAGGACATGAGAATGAAATTAAATCAGTAGAATGGAATTTTTCAGGTAGTTTATTAGCGTCATGTTCAAGAGATAAGACAGTTTGGATTTGGGAAACTGATCCAGAAACATTAGAAGAATTTGAATGTATATCAGTATTGAATGATCATCAGCATGATATCAAGAATGTCACTTGGCACCCTAATCAAAATTTATTAGCTAGTTCTTCTTATGATGATACCATACGAATTTATAAGCAAGATATAGATGATGATGATTGGTCATGTGTAGGTGTACTTAATGGCCACGAAGGTACTGTTTGGTGTTCTAAATTTGAAAATAAGAATAGTCCAAACGCAGATCCTAAGAAAATAAGATTAGTAAGTGTTAGTGATGATTTAACAGTACGATTATGGTCTACAATTACAGAATTCACTGAAAGAAATGGTGATGAGAATTATATACCAAGTTCACTTAAACAAGATAATGAAATGATTTGGGAACAAGAAAGCATATTACCCAGTGCACATAAGTATGCTATTTATTCGGTTGCATGGTCTTCAAAAACTGGTAAAATAGTATCAGTTGGTTCTGATAGTAAAATAGTTGTATATAAGGAAGTTGATAGTAAATGGGAGATTGAAAGTATTAAAGATTCAGCTCATGGAGTAAGTGAAATAAATTCAGTAATATGGGCTACGTTAGATAATGGAGAAGAAGTGATTGTTACTGGAGGTGATGATGGATATATAAATATTTGGAGAGTATAAAATTTTATAAATTTATCTTAATAGACAAAGCAACAAACAATGATAAAGTATATTAAAAGGTATATAAAGACAAGAAGAGAAAATTATGCAGATGAGTCACTATTAGACGAAAGTAACGATAAGTAGTATACCTAATACAGCTCCTAAAATAACCAAGCAACAACACATTCTACCAGTTGAAGATCTTTGATATCTCTCGGCACTTCTTAAAGTATTGCTTGCAGCCCTGACATCATTACTGTAGCTGAAAATACTATCTTCTATATTATCAATTTGAAATTGTTGTTCATTAACAATCCCGGCTAAATTCTGAAATATATCATTGATAGTTTGGGTATCTTGATGAATTCTATGAAGCTCACGTTCACGTTCTGCAATCAATAAAGATTGCTGCTCTAACTCTTCCGCATTTAAAGGCTCATAAGTGATTTGTATTTGCTCTTGAATCTGTTGTTGTGTTTGTGTACCTGTTTGTGGTTGTTGTTGTGATTGATTTGGTGATTCTTGAGATAAATTCTTTACTTGTAAAGACTCATATCTTTTTTGAAAGGTTTTAAAATTGGTTAAACTATCTTTAATTAATTTAATTTGGATCGTTTCCTTTTGCTTAAGATAGTTTAAAGTTTCAATATCTTCATGACTAGATTCAATATTTTGAATAACCCCATTCAAGGACTTTATATTTTCATTTATCCCTTTGAATTTGGAATTTACGGTACTTAAAGACTCAGCAACCAGTTCGGAGCGGGACGTATTGGTGGGGTCTTTTTCAAACTCATAAATTTGAGATTTTAATGCTGGTAATAATTGTGAATTTATATGATGTAATTGATTTTCTATTGTATGAGATGTAGTTTCAAAATCGGGAAAATCTTTGTATCTATTAGATCGATTTGTCGCCGTCCTCTCTAAATCCTCATTAAAGGATGTATTGAACGACATGGTAATTAAGGTTTTATGTGATGAGTCTAAATAGATATTTGTTACCTTATCACTTCGCCCTTGTACAAAAGTTCATGATCCTGATAATTGGTAGTGACACGACTTCAGGCTGCTTTTTTGTTTTTGCTGCCACGGTTATATCAACTAACCGTATAGCTCTAATATCTACAAGATATTAGATCTATTAACAAATATCATATTTATTAGAAGGATACGAAAGGTTGGATATATGAACAAATGAATATTAAATAAATATTAATTAAATAAATCTATATGAGTAATTATGTAATTATGAAAGAAAAAAATCTAAATCTAAAATGTTTACATATTTATTCTTCTTCAGATAAGAATTTTTCACAATCTAAAGCAGCCATACAACCGGAACCGGCTGAAGTAATGGCTTGTCTATATTTTTTATCTTGTACATCACCAGCAGCATAAACACCTGGAATTGAAGTTTCGGCAGTACCAGGAGTAGTTATAATATAACCAGTTTCATCGGTTTTTAATTGCCCTTTAAAGACTTTGGTTGCTGGCTCATGACCTATAGCATAGAATAAACCATTAACTGATAAATCTTTGGTTTCTTTAGTTTTATTATTAAAGATTGATAATGATTGTAATAATTTTCCATCACCTTTTGCTTCTTTTGCTTCAGTATTAAATAAAATTTCTAATTTTTCATTAGATTGAGCTCTTCTTTGCATAATTGTTGAAGCTCTTAATTGATCTCTTCTAACTAAAAGGAAAACTTTTGAGGCGTACTTTGTTAAGAATAAAGCTTCTTCACAAGCTGAATCTCCACCTCCAACAACAGCTAATGGTTTGTTTCTAAAGATAGGAACAGCACCATCACAAACAGCACAAGCTGAAATACCTTGTTGCCAATAAGTTTCTTCACCTGGAAGGTGCATTCTTAAAGCGGAAGCACCAGTAGCGATAATAACAGCATCAGTTGTAACTGGTTCGGAATCTTCATTCCATTCAGTCCACAATTTAAATGGTCTCTTGGAGAAATCAACTTTTGAAATGGTTTCAGTGATAATTTCAGTACCAAATCTAACTGATTGTTCTCTCATTTGATCCATTAAAGTGGTACCATTAATACCTAATGGAAAACCAGGGAAATTTTCAATATCAGTAGTGGTAGTTAATTGACCACCGGCAGCAACACCATTGGCCAACATACCTTCATACATGGTTGGTTTAATTTCAGCTCTTGCTAAATAGATGGCAGCAGTATGAGCAGCTGGACCTGAACCGATAATAGTAACTCTATGATGAACCATTTTTTTAGATATTATTATATTAGTATTATTTGTAGAATTGATATTCTTATATATAAGATTGTTTGAATTAAGGAAGTGCTTATTAAGCTTGAAGTATTTATGTATTGTTAAGTTAGAACTAAGTCTATTGATCATAAAAATATTATAAGTTTTTCGATTATCAATAAAAATGAAACAAATTAATTTATATTTATACAGTGGAATTTTTTTAAGGTTGAGTTGGTTTGTGATCTGACAAATTTCTTTTTTTTTTCACTAGTTCTTTTTTTTTAGAACTTTTATTACAAAAACAAAATTGAGTCTAGCCCGATTAACGGATTATAGTTAAGAAGGGTCAGGTGCAATCCGTAACGTGACCCATTAATTTCCTAAAACAGCCATTCTTCTTATTAATATAACATGTGTGCATCCCAACCGCAATACTTAGGTATCTGATATTCCATTTGTCACCCATCGATTATTAATTAAAATATTGAATAATTTATTTTTAATGGTTAACTATGGATGTGGATATTTTTACTTTATATTACGACAGATCAAATAACCAGGATAATGAACTGAATGACATGTTCATTTAATTTGTTATTAAAGAATATCCTTCTACGGTTGTATAATTATTTGTAATTTTATTTCTTTTTATATATTATTAATTTATTAAACTTTATTGTTGATTTCAATCTATATTATTGTTATTTCTTTTGCAACCTAACTATGCCAAAAAGAAAATAACTTGTATAAGGAAGACTTAAAAATAGAAGTCTTCATTGATTGAGTTAATCATTACTCATATCATTATTCATATCATTATATATTACAATTACCAAATTAGTGATTTCATCACACTAAATATTATATATGCATAAGTCATTTTATCATATCATGACAAGTCTTTTATTATTTCATCCTAATATAAACTTCTTAATAACTTCACAATCTTGAAGTTTCGGATTTAATAATACATTACTCATAAACCATTGTAACCCCTTTCTCCTTTCTTCTAACCAACTATTCGATAAAAATAATCGATCTATTCGAAAATTATCCTTGGGTGGTAATGCAGGTATTAATGTACTTTTAGTATTTTGATAATGATGTAATAAATCTTGTTGAAATTGCTCAATCTCACTATATCGTTTATAAATAACTATGGAAGAATATTCCGAATCATCTAATACAATCTTAATTGACCATACAACATATGGCTTACCATATTCCCCTTCAATTAAATGATTTTCTCCTACCAATACATTGGTTATATGAGACAATTTACTATGCTTCTTGGTGACATTATTATTATTATTTGTTGTACCATCATTCGCTGCACTATTGTCGCTATCCTCATCATCATTGTGTAATTCTATTGGAACCGGTAATACCCTATTCAATCTTGAGACAGAATTAGAATGGTTTCGACTCATATGTGAGTTGATTATTATTAAGCTATTGTCTAGTTGTAATTTGAATCCTTTTCTTTTGATTTATCTTTCTTGGTGGTATTCTTTCGTTATTTAATCTTCTTTGTCGTATTCTTCAAAGAAACATATCAATGATTGGTCTTATATGAAAGAAATTATCTAAATTTATTGGTAATTGCTGTATCATCCTTAATTTATACAAAAAAAATTAATGTATATTTGAATTTCCACAAAATGGTACATGCAGGAATTTTTTTGACATATAATCATCAAATCTATTTTAGTTAGAGATATATAATACTTTAAATTAATCAAGAGAGACAATATGATAGATCCTATCAAAGGGAAATATTCTTCCTGGAAAAGATTAGTACATAAATTCCAAGCGAGAAGAGATATACCGTTCAGGAGGAAATTCTTCATAGGTTATGATTTACATGGTAATACATATTGGGAATTTACCCTCGATGGAAATTTACAAAGATTAAGAAGAAAGATGGAACCGTATCAAGAGCAATTATTTAAAGTAGATTACTTTTCAACTGTTCCTCCACAATGGTTACAATGGCTAAGAAGAACTCGATATGAACCTCCAACTTTGCAAGAATTAGTTGATAATGAAATTAGACAAGAAAGAATTAAATTGTTGGCTCAACAAGCTGATGATAAATGGACTCAAGAAAAGCTTAGATTAGAGGAAGATCAACGATTGAAATTGTCGGATGAATTAGAGAGAAGCAGAAGAGAAGCAGAAGAATTTAAATTAAAAGTTACAAATCCAGAAAATCCTTGGAAACAAGCAGAGCAAGTAAAACCAAATGATTCTGTTGAATCTGCAATCATAAAACAAGTAAAGCAACTAGATCCAGATCCTTGGAAACAGTCGGACACTACGAAAGACGAGAATCCAATTGATTCTACTACAGTAACACCAAACTCAAGATAATTAAACGCTATCTTTTTAAAAAATAAAAAAGCATTTTGTACATATATATATTTAAAACTATTTATTTAATATGCATTTGCATATTCTGTATATATAAACCTCTTTAATCAATCTCATTTTCATCGAATGAATCATTACTGGGTGTTGAAGTTCTAGAATGACGTCTTGTAGAAAGTTTTTGTTTGAAGATTTCAATTAATTTATCGCTATACCTTTCAATTAATTCTTCTTCACCATATTGCTTACGGTCTATGTTCAAATTTAATGCATGTAACTGATCATCCTTATCATTCCCTAATAGATTTATAATATCGATGACTTTATTCTTGAGCTGTACTTTAGACTCATCATTTAAGGTTTCTACCTTTAATCTTGATTCAATATATTTCAATTGAGTAAGTGCTTTATCAACAAATGTCTTTGGATCAGAAGCATTTGATTTAATAGGAGATGAGAGGATACCATGAGGTTTCGATTTTCCATATGATGAAAAATCAATCAGATGTCGCTGGGGTCTAATGGGTGATGTTTTGGTTGATGGATTGGATCTTGTTGGTGATAGCTGAGTTTGTGCCTTTGCTATAGGTTTAATCGATGATAAAATTTTAGAAGTATCAGCTGGTGACAAATTACCTTTAGTTCTAATTTGGATTCGTCTTAATGTTGCAGGGGTTAATCTAGGGGTTGGCGACGATTCAGTAGAACTGGTTTCTATCCTTTCATAATCTGATTTAGATGGAACAGATTTTTTTGGGGACACTGGGATTATCTTCCTAGTAACTTTTGTGTACATGGGAACCAGTTCTTCCGAACGCTGATCATCGATACAAACGGAACCTGCATAACCTCCTCTTTCATCCGAAGAAATATTATCTAACAAGTTCCAAATGAATAAACATCCATCATTGCCAATTGAAATTAATTCATTGCTTGGTTTTAAGACTAGGCTTATAATAGGATGGGCATGACCCCAAGAAGCATAAATTGGTTTCCCAGTCATATAATTGAATACCCGAAGTGATTTATCGGACGAAGCAACTATTATTAAATTCTTATAATTAATGAAATTATCCACTAAAAGACTTTCGCTATTCTTTTCATTCATAAATTTTAAAGTTCTTTTTAGTTCATAACAATCCGAAATGTCAAATATTTGGATAGTACGATCATTTATAGATACAATTAAATCATTTTCAAATATTTTCATATTTATAGGACTTGTCTTAAGTGAAATTATCTTATCTTGTATAATTGTAAGCTCGGGATCAGTTTCAAACCTATGAATGGAAATGGAACGATCTGATGAACAAACATAAACTTTACCATTCAGGTATTGAACTTTCAATAAATTTCCATTATGAACTGGGATTGTTTGTAAAATATCCCAGTTAGCTTGATGTTTCTGCTTGAAAAAGAATTGAATCATTCTATCTCTTGATATTGAAACTATAATTTGATAATTTTCAATTTCAAAGTAAACTATTTCATTAATAGTAGAAGAATGTGACTTTGTCGTATACACTAAATTCTGATGGCCATCAATCAATTCAATAATATACATGCTACCATATTTATCACCTAAAACAAGTTTATTATCAAAAGCTTCAATGGCACTTAAAGTGTTTGCAATCAACTCATGAGATGGTAATTGGAACTTTAAGACAGTTTCTAATTCTTCATCACCTACAAGCTTTTTAACTTCTCCATCCGTGGAGAAAGCTAATAAGTCTTCCAGTTGACAGTACTTTATGCCTCCCAAATTCTTGATTAATGAATTAACCAATACTTCCACATTATTGCTAGATTTATCTACTATAGCTATTTCTTCAGAATTCGACAAATAGATAATTCTATTATTGACTAAATTATGAAACTTTAATATAGACAGGTGAAAAGGCTTTTCTTTGGATGGGCTACCAAATTCTTTTGCAATTGGAGATGTCGTATTAGAGTTAACTGGAATCAATTCGCTTATAGGAATTGATTGAAAGCTCTTATCACCGGTTCCAAACCATACACTTTCTGTTTCATAATCAACTTGGATTGAATTAAATTCAAAGGGTGGAGTTTGTAGACCCCTTAATTTTAATTCATAACTCCCTGCTGTATCTTCAGTTATTTTCAACACCAAAAGTCGATTATCGGCTGTTATAAGTAATAACTCTTCGATGCTTAAAATACTCAAATCAATAAAGTTGGAATTAACAAAAGGGCCAAGTATTACATTCTTACCTTTCAATGCATTAGGTTTTGAAACTATATGATCGATATCGTCTTCTCGGAATTTCCAAACTTTGATGAATCTCGAACCATACGTCACAATGAAACTTTTATACCATATAACTTGATTTATGATTGTAGTACATCTATTACTTGATTGTAAACTAACAGAAGTATAACTTAATTTCCAAATATGTATAAATCCATCATTAACGGTCCCTAACGAACATAAATATTTTGAATCAGGAGAAAAGGTTAAAGAGCTAATGCCAAAGGAATGCTCATAGATTAATGCAATGGGACTGTTTGACAGATCTGGAGCTAAAGAAAATACTAATATACGTGGTTGAAACCCAATCTCTCCTACTGCTAGAAACTTCTTATTTGGTGATAACTCAATGCAACTAATAGATCGTACTCGTTGTTTTAGCTTTGAAGGTGACGATGGATCAAAATCTTCGAAAGAAGAAGTTCCAGATTCATTTCCTAGGCTTATTCCACTACCATGATAAGTTATCGGCTCAGAATTGATATTATAACCAAATGCATCTCTAGCTATTTCTTTTGGTGAATCTAGACTTAAATCAGCTAATGCCATATTTAAATAGGCATTAGCAGAACTAGGATGAAATTTATGATCTGAAATGATGCTGGAGTTGGCACAAAAGAACCTTTGAGATATGATAGAATTATTTTCATGATTTATATGGCTAACAACCACTCCGCCACTAGCTGTATATGCAACAACATCATCACGAACTGCAAAATGATTTGACGACTTAGCAGAGGTTCCAATCACTTTGGCAATTTTCAATTGACAAACTGATGGAATCTGATTCCGTATTCGCTCTGTTTCAACCATAATATAACTGCCAATTTAGCATAATCAAAAGCAGGAATAAACTATCAAATGATGTTTTAAAAAAAATACAGATCCTCTAAAATTGTAAACAAATACTATATGCAGGACATCATGCCTGTATGTAAGTTTTTCTCTTAACTTAATAATTATAATAGTGAATAAATCGATTTCTATGCATTTATACTTATACATGGAAGTTAAAGTATGGTTGAAGAAGTATCGTTAACTATAGCTGAAACCAACAAGCTTCGGGCTGAGATTGGCTTAGCTCCAATACCGTTGGATGATGTTATACCGACAAAGGAGAATGAACAACCTCAACTACCCTCATCTACTACATATGAATTATCTATACAAGAAACAAATAAACTACGAGAGTCTATTGGATTGAAGCCTATATTATTGGACAGTAAGGCATCCGCTCTGCGGGAGGATCAAGAAATGCAGAACTTTAAGGATCACATATCGCAAGTAGAAAAGGATAAAAGAGAAGAAGATCTTAAACAAAGAATAGAAGATGCTAAATCAAGTTCACGTAAAAGGAAGGTATTAACTACGGGTAAAACTTTACTAGATTATGATGATGATGTTAGCACAGATAGTTGGTTAAATTCGTTAGGCAAAGATAACTCAAATGGACTGAAGCCATCTAAAACTGCAAAGGCTCACAAAGCAATTGAATCAATACCTGATGTAAAGATAGCCCATACTTTGAAAGAAATGGAAAATTTAAAGGAAAATGATATACTTACGTTAGATGATGGTCATATTCTAGATGAGGAGAATGACGAGGTTGACGCGGTATTGACTAATGAAAAGTTAAGTAAAGGCTCCAAATTAAAAAAAGAATTCAAAGAACAAGCAGAGGCAGAAAACATTAAATTTAATGGAAGACATTATAAGCCATCTAGTGCGTTTGATGAGGAATCAAATGATGATGAAGAAGAGGTTGGAGTACTTTTAAAAGCAGGTGCTATTATAAAAATGAACACTAGTTCAGAAAAAGACAACCCTGTAACTAATGGTCATCATAATAAAGTACTGTTGGGACAATTATTTCAGGACATCGATGAGGAAAAAGATGACTATTTAAACATAACAACGGATTATGTCAAAGAAAAGAAAAATCTTAGCATGAAAAAGTTGAAGAAGAAGATCATATCTAAGTCCAAACTGATTACTAAGATTTTAGATGAAGAAGGAATACCAACAGTTGAATTGAAAAAGTTTGATGATTATGCAGAAGATGAAGATCGTGATTTTCAAAAAGTATTGGAAGAATCAAGAAGAAATAAGCATAAGAAGGAAAGAAGTTTGTTGACTGCTGAGGAAATTGCTGATGAAATTGCCAGAGTTAAAAGACAGAAAATTCAAGATTCTGAAGAAGCTGATTTTAAAGGAGGTATTGTATTTAGTGATACTTCAGATTTTCTTAATGCTTTATCTAGCAACATTTTAGGTTCATCTAATGGTAAGGTTAAAGAAGAAGATAATCATATTTTTGAAACAGTTACTGTAAAGCAAGAAGAGAATCCAATTATTAAGCATGAGGCAGAAGAAGTCAATGGGAACATCAATGGAGGAATTAAAAAAGAAGAGCAGGAAGAAGAGCTTGAAGATGACACTCCTCAGTTTAATGGAGGATTGGCAGCAACATTACACTTTTTACAATCTCGTAATATAATAAATAAAGATAATGAAAAAGAACGACAACTAGAAAGACGGAGAGAAGAAGCTGCTAAAGAGGCTGAAATATTACGCATTAAGATATCAATTGAAGAAAGAATTTTACGTGAAGAATTAGAATCTGAGAAAAGCTATATGAATCTACCAAAAGTTGAAAGAAGTCAAATATTTGAACGAACGCTAGATGAAAGATTAAAGGATAAAGGTATTGTAAAAGATATACCAAAACAAAGTGGTAAAAAATATAATGAATATTCTAAAAATGATAATGGTAATAAACTTAAAGCTTATAATCCTCAAGTTAAATTATCCTATCATGATAATATTGGTAATGAATTAAATACAAAGGAAGCATTTAAATATTTATCTCATCAATTTCATGGAGTTGGACCAAGTAAAGCAAAAGAAGAAAAGAGAAAACAAAAGATTAAAGAGGAGTTACCAAATTCATCAATTGATGGTAAAATTATTTAATTATTTAATTATTTATATATTTATATATTTATATATTTTAAATATAAATGTAACATTATTAATAATTAATAATTAGAGCCATAATTTGTCTAAATTGCGAAGTTCGGTATAAATTTTTTTTTTAATTAACTGATGAAAAAGATAAAAATTTATTTTTACTAAATATGCTCACTTATTTTTTTCTATTCAAAATTTATATCCCTTTTTCTACCTTTTTTTTCTTTCTTTCTTTCTTTTGCTTTATTCCATTAGTAGTAATATAGATTTATATATTTTTAGAAGAGATGAGTGCAAGTGTACTATTCCAAGTCTCAGGTATGACTTGTGGTGCTTGTACAGCATCCATTGAAGAATCATTATCAAAAATAGATGGAGTCACAAAGATATCAGTCTCTTTGCTAACGGAAGATGCAAAGGTAATATTTAGTTCTATAAAGACTAATCCTGAAATCATTAAACAAAGCATAGAGGATTGTGGGTTCGAAGCTAAACTAGTGAATTCAACTATACCAATAGTGGCGACGTCAATCTTAATAGAAGGTATGACATGTGGTTCATGTTCAGCCTCTATTACGGAAGCAGTGGAAGGAATTCCAGGTATAAAGTCTGTGGCTATATCATTAATAACTGAAACTGGATTAATCAAACACGATGCTAATGTTTCTGTTGATTTAATAAAGGAAACAATAGAGGATTGTGGATTTGATGTTAAAATAAAATCATCAAAATCAATTACTAATAAAAATAATCATATTAATAATGTACAAAATAATATTATACATGATAGTAAATTTGAAATTATTGGAATGACATGTGGTGCTTGTTCCGCATCAATAACTGAAGCATTAGAAAATAATGAATATATACTAAAAGCATCTATTTCATTATTAACTAATGAAGGTCTTATACAACATGACAATAATATAACTTCTCAACAAATTATAGAGATAATAGAAGGATGTGGATTTGATGCCACTTATATAAAAACTGTGTCAGGATCAGGAAATAGATCATTTGATCTTGATCAAAATGATAATGAAGAAGATGAAGTAAGTTTACAAATATTTGGAATATCTAAAGAGACTGATTTGGTTCATTTACAATATAATATTGAAGCATATTTAAATAGCCTGCCAGGTATACATAATTTTAGAATTGCCTTTAAAGAATTGCCCGATCGTCCCAATGCTCCATTAGTCACTGATGATAATTCTTCAGGGGTTAGAGCCATACGATCAGCTGATGAAATAGAAAATGATGATGATAATTTAATTGATGAATTATCTATAACTTATAATGCAAAATTGGTTGGAATTAGAGACCTTGTTGATGGATTAGATAATATATCTCCAGAAGTTAAATTTATTATAATAAATTCAGTTGATCAATCATCATCAGCTCAATTAAAATTATTATCTCGTATTAAAGAAATTACTTATTGGAGGCTGAATTTTTTCCAATGTATTTTATTTGGATTGCCAATTGTTATTATGTCAAATACTCAAAAATGTAAATTTTGGTCTAATTTAATATTATTTCCTGGTTTATATTGGGTTTCATTACTTCAATTCATATTAGCAATTCATATACAATTTAAATTAGGTTCAACATTTAATAAGAAATTTATAAACTTTATAAAAAATGGTGGTAAGAATGCAACAATGGATGTATTAGTTTGTATTTCATCATCTGTTTCATTTGGATTTTCCGTAATTTCAATTATTTTAAGTGTTTGGTATGGTCAAGTAAATTCTCCACCCAAATTATTATTTGATACCACAACTATGTTAATTTTATTTATATCATTTGGAAAATGGTTAGAAAATAAGGCAAAGGGAGCCACATCAACTGCATTATCTAAATTATTGTCATTAACTCCCACAAATTGTACTATTATTAATGATGTTGACAATTATGAAAAATTTCTTGAAATGCAAAAATTTAATAATGAATTAAATAATAGTAATGATGAAAGTATTTCGAATTTTTCTACCAGGAATATTAGTATTGATTTGATACAAACTAATGATATTGCGGTTGTATTACCCGGTGGGAAAATTCCCGCTGATGGAGTTATAGTATATGGAGAATCAGAAATTGATGAATCATTTATTACCGGAGAAACATTACCAGTGTATAAGAAACGAGGGAATCAAGTTATTGGAGGTTCAATTAATGGGATTAATTTAATTCATATACAAGTCTTAAGAGCTGGTAAGAAATCACAATTACAACAAATTATTGCTTTAGTAAAGGATTCACAAGTTAACAAAGCACCAGTACAAAGATTTTCTGATTATATTGCAGCAAGATTTGTTCCAAGTGTATTAGTATTAGCAATTATAACATTTTTATTCTGGATTGGAATTTGTTACGTAACAACTCATCAAGATTCATTACCTATGGCATTTAAAAAGGATGAAAATGGGAAATTTTTTGTTTGTTTAAAAATTGCAATTTCTGTCATTGTGGTGGCTTGTCCATGTGCGTTGGGGTTGGCGGCACCAACTGCAGTTATGGTGGGAACTGGTATTGGAGCAACCCATGGAGTTTTAATTAAGGGTGCCGATATTCTTGAAAAGGCGAATGGAATCAATATAATTTTATTTGATAAAACTGGGACTTTAACTACTGGAGATATGAAATTAATTGATTATAAAATAATTGCCACTGAGAGTTCTAAGATTAGTGAAGAAGATTGGTGGAATCTTGTTGGATCAGTTGAATATAATTCAGAACATCCAGTAGGTAGAGCTATAACCAAAGCTGCCAAATCAAAATTAGGATTTAATTTTGATGAAGATACATTTTCAACTTTAATTAGTGATTTTAAAGTATTAACTGGTTTAGGTATAAGTTCAACTATTGAATTATCTAATGGAAATAAATATAATGTATCAATTGGGAATTATAAAATTCTTGAAGAAAAGTATCCCAACTTAATTAATATAATTGAAAAACATATGAATGAAATTGATAAATTACATACAATTTCTCATGTTATAATTAATGAAGAATATTATGGATATTTAGAATTATCCGACAATTTAAAAGAAAATGCCGTTGAAGTAATTCAATATTTGAATCAAGTTGAAGGTTATCAAATTGGTATGATAACTGGTGATAGTTTTGGAGTAGCTAATAAAATCGGTCAAGAATTAGGTATACCCGAGTATAATATATTTAGTGAAGTCTCACCAATTGATAAAGATAAGATAATAGTTAAATTAAAGGAAAGATTAGGTGGATCATCAAATGTTGGTATTGCATTTGTGGGTGATGGTATTAATGATGCACCAGCCTTAGCTCAAGCCGATATTGGAATGGCAATTAGTTCAGGTACAGATATTGCCATTGAATCGGCCGACATTGTATTAATTGGTAATCATGATTACAATAATAGTAATGATAATAATAATAATGGGGTTGATTTGATTGGAGTTTCGAATGCTTTAAGTATATCGAATGCCACTTTTAAAAGAATTAAAATTAATTTTGCATGGGCAGCGGTTTATAATATGTTTATGTTACCATTTGCAATGGGATGCTTTTTACCGTTAAATATTATGTTACCACCAATAGCTGCTGCATGTGCAATGATGTTAAGTTCAGTTAGTGTTGTTTTTAGTTCATTGATGTTAAAGAATTGGAAACCACCCAAGATCAATAATAGAATGAATTCTATAAAATTCGATCTTGAATCATCCAATATATTTAATTTAAAGAATGGTTCAATATCGGAATTTAATTCGATTAAAAGAAATAAAAAATTAAGATCGTTGCATTTAGTGGAATATTTTAAAGCAATATTTCATATTAATAGGAGATCAAGAGAATATGTTTCAGTTCCATCATCATAGACAATAAGTAAGTAGATAGAAAAAAAATCGGAAAAGTTTTAATTTCTAAGTAATTTTAATAATGTTAACAATGTGTATATATATAGATATATTCTTTTAATAGATGTGATAATTAATTAATATTAAGTCAGGTTAACTTGTAGATTTATATATATATATTTTAACTGTAGTACCAGAGAATCTAATCTACAATATAACACAAAGCTGATACTTTGTTTTTTTTTGCGATCATAGTAATTTGAAACAATTTCTGAAACAATATAAAATAATTGTGTGATGATTATGAAAAATAATGGTTATAGTGAAAAGTCTAGATTAGCCAAAAGTAATGGCAGCGGATTGGTTTATTCTTATATTATATATTATATGTTATATTATTATTATTTATTAGTATTAGGTACTTTCATTTTTTTTTTGGCAAAGTTTTATCACAAAAGAAAAAATGAAGTGAAAATTTTTTTCATTAATTTTAAAAATTCCTATAAATAGAAGCATTTCTAAAAATTATTAATAGCAATGTAGATTAAGCTTATTTTCAGCTATATATGTTTAGTATTAATGTTAGATAACTAAATAGTATTAAAAATTTGTTGCCTTACTTTTCAAAAAAATTAAACTTTTTACAAATTAAAGATTATTGACCCATATTTCTTATTTATCCAAGTAAACATAACAAATCGAAAGCAATCTATCTACATTAAATACAACTTAAATCTTCAAGATAAAAAGAAAGATACATTTTAAAGAATACAATAATTTATAAAATAAATATATATAGCAAAATACTACACAAAATAACTTTTACTTTGTAACAAATAAAATTATATCACTGCGGGATACATTCTAAGGTTGATAATAAAAAAAAATTAATTAGTAAATAGTAATAGAAACAACAATTTTAATAAAACAAATCAAAACATTTCTAGAATGGAAATTTCTTCATCTTCTATATTAGGTATTAAGTTTATAAGGTGGTAATTATTTTTTTAAAGATTTTTTTAATATTATAATAAAAAATTTAAAACACTTATAAAGCTAATAAAGCACCAGCGGCTAAAGCAGCGGCACCAGCAGCGAATTGGACCTTAACACCAGCACCTTCGTAGGTGGTGACATTAGCAGGTGGAGTGTAGTTACCTGGAGTAACTGAGGTTGAAACTCTGTATGGACATTCAGTGACTGATTCTGGACATTCAGTTAAAGTAACTAAAGTGGTAGATAATTCAGTTTCAGTGACATCAGCAGCGACGAAAGCGGCAACAGCGGCGAATAAAGCGACAGTGGAGAATTGCATTTTATAATATGAACGAGGGAATGAAAGTTGGATAATTGATATATAGAAAGAAAAGAAAAAGAAGAAGAAAAAAATATAAAAATCTTGTAAAATTATTAGGGAATTTGTTGTTCAATATATATAATAAAAAAATTTATTGCTTCAATGCAATCTATTGCCCTGAAAGGATTATCGAAAGAGAAAATGAAAAAATTTTTTCCAATGTTTATTATTGTTTTGATATTTGCAGTAAATAATAAATATTTTTTTATTTTGTTTTTTGACGAGACGTCAGACATTTTTGTGAAACATTTGTTTTTTTAATTTCTTTTTTTTCTGTCTGAATTGGGAAGTGTTACTTCCCAATTGGGACACCAACGTATATATTTTATCAATTGCCCCTATTAGAAATAATATCCTTTAATAAACAACTAATAATAGTATTATAACACATAATTGTTATCATTCCTTGAAGTTAAAACATAAAAAATCCAATCATGACAATATGGTGATAGGTTACTTTACATTCTGAAGTCTATATATAATCTATATTTCGCGTTTGAAGTAGTAATTTAAAAACAGATCAACTAATAGTTTGAATTAAACAATTCCTCGAGGAATTGCAACGGTGAAACCACCATTGTATTATTGTATTATTGTATTATTATTTATTATTATTATTTATTATTATTATTTTTTATTTATTTTATTTTATTTTTTTATTGTTTTGATATTGGTTACAGAAAAAAAACATTTCTTTTTTTTAAAGGCGGTCCTCAAAAAAAAAAATTTTTTTTTTTTATTTTAACAAAAAAGAAAAAAAATTCGCGTTTTGTACCAAAACTGCCATAGTTAAATATTTGTTATGTAAACAACAACATATGTTTTGTTTACTATTTATTATTTATCATAGTTATTATTTATCACCAGTGACGGTCTAAAACAAAGAAGTGGTAGGTTTGGTTGGTTGGTGGTATGTTAATCGCCCCCCGTGTATGGTATGGCGCACATCTACATCTTTATTATTTTTTTGTATTTTTAGTATTTTTAATCTATATTTATGTTTATGTTCCGTACCTTTGTTTATACTTTACGAATTCAAAGATTTATATCTCTTGTCCTTACTTCCTGCCTTCGTTCTCGTCCAACGAGATTCTGCAGAGTGAAAGTTTGATCTTGACCTTACAGTTAATGTCAAATTCTCTTGGGTTACTTATTTTTTTGATTTTGTCACTTTTACTTTTAATTACTTTTGCAACTCAATTCAACCAATTGTATAATAATATACATCTATTATTAGAATTATTATTATCGCAATTAGTATAATTGCAATAATTTGTTTGTTTGTTTGTTTGTTTGTTTGTTATTATTATTATTATTATTTTTATTATTTAATATCATTTTGTTATTGTTTACTATTATTATTTTCTATTACTATTTATTATTATTATTTATTATAACTTTTATTCATTAGTCGTTCTTATGATGGTCTATACTATACACTATATACTGATAAAGCATGGGGTAATTAACTATTATTATTATTATTATTATTATTATTATTATTATTACAATTTCTTAAAATTCACTTCTTGGGGTAACATTCTTTCTTGAATACCAATTAATAAAATCTTTAAGTGATGATCTAACTTTTCTACTATTTTTATTACTTAATGCTACACTGGTTGTATTAATCAATTTTTCAATTTCCTTTTCATTAACATTGGGTAATTGTTTAACCACTTCATGTAACCAATTAATTGAAATATTAGAATCAGGTACAATAATTAAGATTTTTAAAATTAAATCATTAATATCTTGATGAACATCAACATTAAATTTAAATATTAATCCATTTATAATAACTCTTAATAATTCTCCTCCATTATTATCTAATATAAAGAAATTTTGAACTAATTGTTGAATTTCAGGGGGAGTTTCTTCAAATAATGAAATTGGTGGATTTGGTGATCCCCAACTTATAAAATCAATTAAAAAATGAATACATGATATAATGGTAGAATATTCATTTATAATATTCAAAGTAATTAAACTTGATTTTATTATTGATTTTAAAAATTCAATGGTTGGAATCATTTTAAATGGATAATACATTAATAAATCATCAATCATTCTAAAGAAATCTTCAATTACATCAGGTATATTTTTAACTTCTTCTTCATTTAAACTAAATAATACTTCAAAAAATAATGAACTTTGTGATAATCCAAATTGATAAATTGATTCTTTAATATCTTCACTAGTATATTCATCACCATATTCTCGAATTAAAATCCCTGATACCCAAAGATAACATCCAAACTTTGTTTGTTGAAATCCTTGATGTAATAATGTGGCAATATCTGGTAATAATTGATTTAAATAGGTGCTATATGATTGAATACTTGCTTTTAATAATTTTAATATTCTTTCACTTACAATTGATGATTTACCAAATCTTGATAAAATTTCAGGAATTAAGGGCCATATCTTATTTATAAATAATTCACATACTGGATATGATGGATCATCAAAATTTTTGGCTTTTAATACACTAACAAATATACTTATAATTTCAATTTCATCCGCTATTAAAATGTTATTGGCTTCTTCATTGGAATTATTGGATTGCTGAATTAATTGTTTTAATTTATTTAATGTTGGATCAATAAACATTTCCGTGGTTTTATATAAATTTTCATCAGGCACTTGATGAATAACATGACCTAATCCATCAACTAATTCATAACATGAATCAATATCTAATTGATCTTTAATTTGACCGTATAATAAATATAATTGTTCAAGATATGGTACTAATAAATCAGAACAATCTTTACAAAAATACATTAATGCTCTTGATGCTGATATTATAATATCTTCATTATTCTTTGTATCACCAGGATGTTCCTTAATAATTTCAAACCCCTTGATAATATAGGATAATTGAGGTTCTAAAAATTGGGGATTTTTTGCTGTCCATTCAGTATATCTACCTAATACTAAGGTAGCAGCATACCTTATTTTTGGATGTTCAGGTAATCTTATTAAAAATGACATTATACTTGGTAATATAGTATGTTCTTTAGTTGGTACCACTTTTGCCATAGTTCTCATGGAAAATAATGGTGCTTCCAAATATTGCCAATTTGTATTTGTTGAAGTTGGATTTGATAAAATTGATTGAATTTGTTGAAATGGTATATTTAATGCTTTGGTGGCACCAACTACTGAACAACAATCTTTTAAAACATCACCCATTTCATATCTAAAATCTTTGAATTTATCTTCTTGTTCTTTATCACCATCAAATAAATCATGATCATTTGGACCAATTGGATAAGTTAAATGTTTTAAAATAATTGAAATTAATTCTTCATAAATATCACTTAAAATTAATTTGGATGATTCAAATTTTGGTAATGTAATAATTTGTTTTAATAAATACCAAAAATAAAAAGTATATTTGACAATATCTAAATCTTCATCATATTTACAAGACTCTAATAAAATTTTTACTAAAGGTTTAAAATGCTTAGGATTTTTGGCAATTAAAACATGCCAAGATTCTCCGGCTTCAACATATAATCTAGTGATTCCATTGAATATATCTTGATCTTCTAATTTTTCTGGTTTTGATTGCATATAATGATTTAATTCTAAAATTTGTTGATATAATGCATCAATTAATTCATAATTTTCAATATCTTTAGTTTCACTTACTATAGTACAAAGACATTCAATTGATTTATCAAAGGTATTGTCATTTGATAAGCTTTGAAATATTAAATTGGTTAATGAATTAATTTGTAAAATACTTTCAATTGGACATTCTTTAATCCAACTATTTAAACAATCTAAAATTAATGAATCAATTTTAGAATCTCTAGTATTATCAGTTAAATTTTTTAAAATCAGTAAAACTTGTTCAACATTATTAGTAATTAATTCTGTAGTTCTTATATTAAATTCTTCATCAGTTAATGAAGATTTTTTAACATCTGATAATTCTTCTGGTAAAATTTTTAAAAAATCTAATAAACATGATAATAATGATGAATCAATAGAGAATCTATTAATGATTTCAGATACAGCATCTTTCCAAGTTAAATGCTGTAAGCATAATTGACTTAATGAGATTGATAATTGTGTACGAATTAATTTTTCATTTGGTAATGGATATTTTATAATTAAATCTATAATTGAATCCTTTAATGAATTATAATTAGATTCCGGTAAATGCAATAAATCATAAGTAACTTTAGATCGTAATGTTTGGGCTGAAAACAATTTAAATTGAATATCAGTTACTGAATCATCATTTAATATTGTATGTATAATTTCCCATGCTTCTTGAGATCTTTGAAATGATTCAAGGAAATGAGTTGCCTTCATTTTCTCATCCTGAGGAGCATTGGAATACATCGTATCCAACGCCTGCTTTAGTTGCTGAAGAATTTCTGAACCGGACATATCGAATACTTCTTGATTTGTTTAATTCAAATAATTTTTAATAAACTTTTATTAAATACTTATATCTCCATTGCGTTCGAACGAAAAATTTCCTTCTCTTTTCTTTAAATTTTTTTATGTCTCTGTTTGACGCACGACCACAATGATTACTGCAAATATATATTTATATATATATATATTAGAATTGACTTCATATATATATTAGAATTGACATGAAGCCAATACATACCCTCATCTAACAAAGAATAATCACATGTAATAAGATAATAAAAGGCAGTATTAATTAACAATAAGCTATATATCCTAACTTACGCTGATTGAAGTACAGATAATAGATATTGGAAATATTAAATTTAATCAAGAGGTAGGGAACTAAAATTAATATTTACTCAGGCATTGATTACTGGCTTTCAGAGGCACAACTCTTTCTATCACATGCTGCATTTGGTAGAAAGTTAAGATCTGAAGATGCAGAATGAGTACCGATTTACAACTATCAGAAAATAACTCATTTATGATATAACCTTATAAATATGTAATTGCAGTGACACTAATAAATCAGATAGATAAGCATTAATCTACTAAAGTCAAAAGACACTGATATCCTACTGAAAATTAAAGAAAAGGATTTACTGGTAGGTATCAAATAGTAAATGAGGAAACTATAAGAGTTATAATGTAAGATAAATAAACAATTATTATTGTTGACACACAATTATAATGTAGCAAAATTCACCCCTATCAAACCAGGAATAATGATAAGTAATAAAATATTATTAATTAAAATTAATTAATATTAAATAATAATTCATATTACTATGTAAATACATATATATATATATCTATATTTACACACACACAAACGCACACAATAAAAAATAAAACGCGTTAAAAAAATACCACGTGATCCTCACATAGTTAACAAAAAAATTTTTTCTTTTTTAGATTTTATATAAAAATCGAAAAATTTTTATGTTAATTTTAAAAAGTTATCAATTTTACTTCTTTTCTTTTTCTAGCTTAGCTCGTATACTATTTGTACTAACTGGTTCATCCTTAGAAGAATTTGAATATCCATTCATTAATAGGTATTCTCATCTAATTTTTACACGTCCCTCCCTTTTTTTTATCTATTTTAGATTCATCCACAATTTCACTTATTACTAAAATAATCCCTAAAATCATGTCAAGACCCATTGTCATTTCTGGACCTTCAGGTACTGGTAAATCTACATTATTAAAGAAACTATTTGCAGAATATCCAAATAAATTTGGATTTTCTGTATCAAATACTACTAGAAAACCAAGAGCTGGAGAAATTGATGGTAAAGATTATCATTTTACAACCATTGACGGATTTAAACAAGCAATTGAAGAAAATAAGTTTATTGAATGGGCTCAGTTTTCAGGTAATTATTATGGTACCACCATCAAGGCTGTTAAAGATGTTAGTGAAAAAGGTCAAACTTGTCTCTTAGATATTGATATGCAAGGTGTAAAATCAGTTAAAAAGACTGATTTAAATGCCAGATATTTATTTATAAGTCCTCCATCAATTGAAGCTTTAAGAGAACGATTAGAACATAGAGGTACTGAAACTCCAGAATCTCTTGAAAAAAGAATATCTGCTGCTTCATCAGAATTAGAGTATGCAAAAAATGGTGGTCATGATAAAATTATTATTAATGATGATTTAGAAAAGGCTTATATTGAATTTAAAGACTTTATCTTAAATGAAAATTAACTTAAATTAAATTCAATTATATAGTAGACTTCTTTGATTTTATAAACCATATATAATATACATATTATAAAAATATTATGCAGCACGTGATTTCAAAATGAATAAAAAAGGAGACGACTTTTATTAAATTTTTCAAAGTTATCCTTTAACGATCTAGATAAAAATAACTTAATAAATCAATCAAATTAATACCATTGAAACTATATACAATGGCTCCGAAACTTCCATCTTCATTTGATACTGATGATCAGTAAGTCAATTTACTTTTTTATTTTATTTTACTCCCATATATATAAAATACATTATACTAACTAATAATCAGAGAATTAAATCTTGTGCAAAAGATCTTAATAAAATGTAAAGAACAACCATTAGTTCCAATAGGTACATTAGCTACTACTGGTGCCGTTATATTAGCTGCTATATCTATGAAACGAGGTGAGAAATTAAAAACCCAAGTTTATTTTAGATATAGAGTTGGATTTCAATTATTAACATTATTTGCATTAGTTACAGGAGGATTATTATTTCAACAAGAAACAGATGAACAAAAGAAATCAAGAGAAGATGTATTAAGAGAAAAGGCCAAACAAAGAGAAAAATTATGGATTGAAGAATTAGAAAGAAGAGATTCATTAATTCAAGCAAGAAAATCTAGATTAGAAGAATCAAAGGCCGAATTGAGAAAAATTGCTAAAGATGGTTTTAATGATGAATCTGAAAAGTAAAAAAGCAAAAATAAAAAATTTTACTTTATTTTTGAATATATTATTTCACTTGTATATATTTTATATATTATTACTCCCGTTCACCAGTTTACGATAAATAAATAAAAAGTTATGTCTAGTTTTATTTGATTAATTTATTGTATAAATTTTGTAACTGATAGTTTGTTGGGGTATCTTTTTCGTCTTTATAAGATCCATTCGTTGAAACGACGATGGTAATATCATCTACACAGCCTGATACATTAATAGCATCAAGCTGCTTAAGATTGATATTGGTTATAGGATCTTGAAGATGAATCCATATTGGAATTTCAATTTGATTCTTCTTAAGTAGATCATTTATATTTCTTGCATCATTCTTATCACTATCATCTATAATTATAATATCATAATTATTCTCACTTAAATCATCAATAATACTTTGGAAATCTCCGAGAGTCTTGAATGTAGTTGGTTTATCAAATGAATGTTTAATTCTGGTTGAATCCTTACTATCAACATCAGTTTCTTCGTCATCGTTTTTGATATATAGAACTCTAATTTCCTCTAGTTCATCATCCAAGTATATTTTCAATAAGTCCCATCGAGATTTATTGGTTATGGAAATTTTCAAAGAATCTTCTTGTTCTTTAATTGAATATAACCCTTGAAATGTTTCCACACATTTATTGTAAAGGTCATCATTACTTGACTTTATGAAATACTTTGCAAATAACGGTTGATGAATATTATTATTGTTATTGTTTTTATTACTATTAATTGATTGTAATTTGTTAATAGATTCTTGAATTAATTTATAAGAAGTTGAATGGAATTTCCCGTCATACAATTTTCTTTCATGACGTAATAACATGGGGAATTCAGGTAATAATTCAGATTCATCTCGTACTTTTAAATGAGAATCTATCATAAGTAATCGTTCAATTGTGTTATTCGATACCATTAGTGATCTATGAACAAACAAAACCTTGTAAATAATAATGAAATGAACTAAATTAAATCAAATCAAATTATAGAAAAGGATAAAGTTACACACAATTGCTTATAAATTATAAAGCCATATTGAAATTTTTGCAACCCTGATATCATTTCACGTGATTGTTTAATTCAATGTTACAATTAATATTAACATATATTTAAAATATTACTATTTGATAAGTAATTTATCAAAACTAATCTTCTTGTAGTCATGGAGGTAATAATAGTAATAAAAATAAATAGTAGTAGTAAACTAAAGAAAGAAAAGCGTTAAAGTGTAAGAAAATCAAACAATCCAAAAATTACTGCCAAGTTTAATGCGGAATTATTGAAAAAAAAAAACTATAGAGATATATATTTTTGATATTATTAACATTATCATTAATGAAAATGAAGAAGAACTAGATATATTATTATACAAAAGTAGATTGGCACTATCATCATATAGATTTGACTTTCTCTTTTTTTATTTGAAAAGAAAAAGAAAACAACTACTTTATTCTATTCAGTAAAATTTCTTTTATCTAACTTTTTTATATTCTTGCTTTACTTTTTCCTAATTATCAGAACCACTTATATTATATTCTTTTAAGAACAAATAAAGATCATCCATCATATCTGTTATACCATGGTTAGTTGGGATGTCTGGATTACTAGAAGCTTTATTAATGGTATTTGAATAAACAGCTTGAACTAATGATTGAATTTTTATTAATCCTTCTTTTGCAACCAAGTCACTTAATGCATTAATCAAAGCAGGTGAAAAATCATTATACCATCTATGATTCCAAACCAATAATTTAATAACACTTTCTAATATTCTTTCATTTAATTGATTAACGGTTTTAATATAATTATGAGTAATATATTGTTGGTTTGAAGTCGTGGAATTATTTGAATTTTTTGATAAAATTTTACTTCTTTCCATTTGATAAAATCTTAACATTTCACGTTGAGATTTGGCTGAAAACCTGCCACTTAATGCATTGCTGAATGCAACTGATCCTTCTTTAAAATGATTTAATCTATAAGCAATTGATCCTAAAATTTCCCATTCAAGAGTTGTCTTTTTATATTCCATTTGTTGAGCTTGGAAATGAACTGATTCTGCCTGCCACATTGTATAAGCTCTTAAATCTTCATATAAAAGCATAAATAAATTATCCAACCATCTTTCACAAAGTCTTTTCTTTTTGAATTCTTCTTCATAAGATTCTTCTTGTGCTTGAGCTAGCTGTTGTTGCTGTTGTTGTTCTTCATCAATATCTTCCTTTTTAGGTGACTTAACAGCAACAGTCGAAGATGCATCTGTTTCAAGATCGTTACTATTATTATTACTATTATTACTATTATTACTATTATTATTTTCTGGATTTAAAGCATTTGAATTTGTTACTGTTGTTGTACTTGCTAAATTTTCACCATTTAATGTTGAATTAGTTGAACTTTTTCTGGCATGACCATTACTATTACTAATTGAGCTATTATTTCTATCTTTACGATATTCTTCTTCCATAACAAATACTTTTGCTCTATATTTTAATAATGTTTCCCAACCAGTTTTTGCAACAATATCAGTTAATAATTCATAAGCTTTTGAAAATGTTGATTTTAAATTTGCTGCTGGTAAATTTGTTAATTGAGGATCTAAATTTTTTTGCTCTTGAGCAACTTCAATACTTTGTAAATTTGAAACTTCATCTAATGTGACATCAACTGGGAATGGTAAATGTAAATCTTCATTTCCACCTCTTAAATTTACAACTCTTCTTAAGATATATTTTTCTTTATGAGAATTCATTGGACATGAATTTAATGTTAATAATGCGTTTTCAAAATCTCCTAATTTTGTATAAGCTTTAACTAATATTGACCAAGTCTTAAAATCAGATGGTGAAGATTTAACTGCTTGTTTTGCTAATTCTAATGCTAAATCATATCTTTTCTTTTCAATACAAAATTGAGTTTGTAAAATTATTAAATCCGCATCTCTTTTATTTTGATTAATTCCTTGATTTATTAACTGAACTGCTTTTATTTCTTCATCATTTAATAATAGTACTTGAGCAATTAATGAAATAACACTGGGTTCTTTTTCTTCAAGTCTTCTTAAAATTTCTAAAGCTTTTTCATATGATTGAGTGAATTGAACACATTTAATAAATCCATCAACTAAATAATTGTTAATTAATGTTGGTTGAGGAATTTCAATACTACAACCTAATTTTGGCCCTTCATAAAATAATTTTTCAAATCCATCTAAAAATGAATTTAATAAGGATTTTGAAGATTTACCATTATTAAATGGATTTATTTTTCGAACTTCAACTAATCCACCAACCTTATTTGCATCATCATCATCAGAATCTAATAAGCTTCTAACAATTGAACTAATAAAAGTTTCTAACCATAATTTTTCTAAATCATCATTACTTATTTTGTCATGAATAAATTTCCCATCATTACTTACAACTGAACTTTCAAATTTACCAGGAATATGAACAGTTACTCTCATATCAACTTTTGAAAATGCATTATATGAACAATAGGTTAATTCTGGTACTTTCCAATGTTTCTTTTCTCCAAACCAATATTGAGATTTTGAACCTATTAAAGTAGCTAATCCTTGTAAATGAGCCGCAATTGATGCTGAGTTCGATGTATCAACTCCTGTGAAGTATAAAAATGTTCCAACTTCAGTTCCTTTCTTGGAATTAATTGAAGCTTTATGAAGATTACATAAATCAGCCGGACCTAAATCTGTGAATGCATGTAATCTACCTGTTCTTTCAGCAATTGACGCACCAGGATATTCTTCTTTTGCTTCAGGAATTGATGCTAAAGTAGTTTGTAGCATTTTTGATTTATAGATATATAAGTAAATATATTAATTGATTAATGAATGAATGTATTAATGGATCTATATATGATTTTAATGTGATCTAATTACGTTTCCAAATTTTCGATATTTTTTTTTGTTGTCCCTTGTTTTTTTTTTAGAACAACAAATTGACAACGACACATAATTACACAAAATTATTTTTATATCGTTTAAGTATAGCTCTTTAACTAAACAATAATATTACATTATTTTATAGTTATCTATAGACTATATCTACAAGTAATGTCATGAAGTAAATGTAATACATAGTTTTATTGTACATAATTTTTTACTTTTATATATATATCTAATTTATACATATTTCAGTCTAATTCTTTGCTTTCTTTGGCTCTGGCTCATCATCATCAGGTTCATCTTCTAAATTATCCCATTCTCTACCAGTAAGACAATATTTTTCCGGTGGTAAATTTAATCCCCATTTAGGTATAACTGGAGGTAATGATTTTGAATTTCTTTCTTCCGCCAATTCTAATAATAATTCTTTAGGTGGAGTTGGTTTAAATTGATAATTTGTTCTTGCTGCTATTGATAATCTTATATCATCAGTATTAACTACAGTATTAGTATTTGAATTTAAATTAGTATTAGCATTTAAAGGTTTAGCATGATCGTTATAGACCAAGGCATCTTTCAATACTGATTTTGTATATCCTATAACACTTAAGTTAGTATATTTGTTGGTGTACTATATTATTTCCTGTTAGCCTTAAAACCAAGGTATATGTATATATAATTACTTACTATGAGCAAAATCCATTAATTGTAACGGTACATGATCTTGGTAATTCTGTATCCCTTGAGTGGCAAATATCAAATGCAATAATCTAACATCTCTAGGTATTACATTGGATTGTGTTTGTGATTGATTATTCGAATCAGTTGTGTTACTTGTTGAAGTACTTGAACCATTGGCTTGATTACTCGTACTCATTTTATTTCTACTCTCGGTATATTAAAATTGTACTCTCTGACTATTTGAATGATCAGCTCTATTCAGGCTGCGGAATATGTCTACTTCAATTGTATGGATAGTAATAATAATACTCAAGATACTTTTACTTTGTAACATTTATATTGCCAATCTTTTAGAAAAAAAAATACTCTCACCTTTTTGATATTTGTGCATCACACGACGACACGGAATAGCAAAAGACACCTTCTTCAATAAACATTGATATAACTTATTACTTTCATTCCTGAATATAGGTTAATATAATGCTGAACGCTCAGAAAGTAGAATCAGAAGTGGTCGAGCGACCCGATGATATGATAGTTCCGGTTCCTGAATCCAAAGAAAATATCACTATAATTAAACCATTTGAATATTGGAATGAAAAGTCTAATAATGAGAGAAATGCCTTAGTTATTTTAAATCAATCAATTAAAGGTAATAATGTGGAGAGATTATGGAATAATACTGAATTACATATTTGTGCTGATGGTGGTGCTAATCAATTATATGATTATTTTGATGATCATAATCGATTAAATTATATACCTCATTTTATAGTTGGAGATTTAGATTCTTTACGTATTAATGTTAAAGAATATTATGAATTAAAAGGTACAAAAGTTGTCCCGCAATTAACCCAGTATTCAACTGATTTTTCAAAGGCAATTAATACAGTTCAAGCCTACTTTTATTCAAAAGAACTGCGTCAAGAATTACAATCAATTAAAGATACCAATAATGGAATTGCTGAAATGTTAGAGAAACATATTATATCTATCAATCAAGATCCAATACGAATATATATACTTAGCGGAATAGGTGGCAGATTTGATCAAACCATACATTCAATAAGTCAATTATATATATTAAATGAATCATCTCCATATTTACAATTATTCTTTAAAACAACAACTGATGTTATTTTCTTGGTTAAGAAAGGCAAGAGTTATATTTCATATCCTTCAAAATCATTAATTCATAGCATTGAAAAAGTTCCATGTTGTGGTTTATTGCCATTAGGTAATTCTGAAATTTTATTAAGTACTTACGGGTTAAAGTACGATGTAACCAATTGGCCAAGTTCTATGCTTGGAAATGTTAGTTCAAGTAATGGAATTAGTGGAACAAATGGTGTGTTAATAGAAGCATCGGATTCAATTGTAATGAATATCGAAACTAATCATACTTAATAATAAACAATAGATTCTTCATAGAGATACCCTTATATAGTTAGTTAATAGATTTTTATTTTCCTGCATCCAACCCGTCTAACTAAAATTTTTTTTTGTAAAATGAAGCCAAAAAACAAAAGTATCGACAAAATTTTACGATATTAAAACAGAACTATATTTGTCAAAGGAGTTTGTCAAATATATTTTCAAATAAAAGATGCTTAGATCATCATTAATAAGAGGCATACGCTTGATGGGTGCATCTAAATCATCATGGGGTTCTCAATTTGCAACAAGATCAATGTCTATACTTTCATCAATGCGTACTAATAATAATAATAATATACTAAACTTTCCAACATCCAATAATATAAATCCCGGATTTAATTCAATTATATTAAGTCAAATATCGATTAATGGTGCCGATAACATAAACAATGGTCATATTTATGATATTATCGATAATATTAATGGTAGTAACCTTAATTTTGAAATTAATGAAGAAGGACAAGATGAAGATAAGACCATATATATGGATTCTGTATTAAGAAAGAGAAGATTGAAGATGAAGAAACATAAATTGAGAAAAAGAAGAAGAGAACAACGATCATTAAAGAGAAGATTAGGAAAATTATAAGAAAAAATAATTCTCATTTTATAAAAATGGAAGTCAAGTCTACCCATATCATATCTAACCTTGAAAGGAGAAGAATATTAATTTATTCTTCCTTTCCTTCACCTACCGTGCATGTAGGAGACGAATTAATCTAGTCGTACATTTTCATATGTTCTTGTATTCAAAGAATATTATCCATTCTGTATATATTTAACATCATAAACCCGCATAATATTATATATTTAATAAACAATTAAAAACAATTATGAATAGAATTCAAGCAGAATATCTCTGAATACTTATTTAAATAGAACGACAAACTATTAAATCTGAAATTTGAAAGTCTTCTTGATTCTGAGTTGACTCATAAAAAAAAGTACGCATAGAAAAAACTTAAATTTTTCATTATATTTATGAAAATCTACCACATCAAAAAACCTAATAAAGTAAATATAATGACAGAGATAACATTCGTAACGGGTAATGCCAATAAATTGAAAGAAGTCATTGCCATTCTTGCCAGTGAAGATGGCAAAGTTGGTAAATATACCATAATTAATAAATCATTAGATTTAGATGAAGTTCAAGGTTCAATTGAAGAAATTTCAATTCATAAAGCTAAAGAAGCAGCTAGAATTATTGGAGGTCCCGTATTAGTTGAAGATACCTGTTTAGGATTCGATGCGTTTGAGAATTTACCGGGTCCATATATTAAATGGTTTGTTAAATCCATTGGATTACAAGGATTAGTAGATATGTTATATAAATTTGATGATAAAAGTGCCAAAGCTATTTGTACATTTGGATATTGTAAAGGTCCAAATGAAGAAGTTGAATTATTTCAAGGGATTACTAATGGTAAGATTGTTGATAGTAGAGGTCCAACCGATTTTGGATGGGATTCAATATTTGAACCTAATGGATTCGATAAAACCTATGCAGAATTAGATAAATCTGTTAAAAATACAATTTCTCATAGATTTAAAGCATTAGATAAAGTTAGAGATTATTTATTAAATAATTAACTATTACAAAGATTTTACTTCTAATAATAATAATGATAATAATAATAATAATAATAATAATAATAATAATATTTCGTAAACATGAACAATGCTGAATATATACTTCTACATATATATATCTATTTATATATGACTTTAAAAACAAATAGAATCTAATAAATAAAAAAAATGCAAACTTTTCAATTTTTCAAGATCCAAAGATTTCTTTAACTTTACCTAAGAATCCCTTTTTATGTTTATTCTTTTTATCACTATAAGAACTTACAGCATATAAATTATTTGAATTCTCACCCAGACTTTGACTTCCAGCTGATTTTGTATTTGAAACAACATTACCAAACCCTCCTCTACCGACAGTAAATGATTTATTTGATGCTACAGCATACAAATCAATTTCTTTGGGAGATTTTTGAGGTTTTGGATCAACATCTTGTAATTTTCTAGTTAATTCAGGATCATCATTATCAATCATATTACCATATCCACCTCTACCAGTTGAAACTTTACTGGTTTGTAATTTTGGAGTGATTGTACCTTGAGGTATTAATTTTGGTGATGGTAAATTATCAGATGCTTTTATATTTCCTGCTCCACCTCTACCAGTTGAATAATAAACTTTTTTATTGGCAGAAATTGTTGGTGATAAATCTTTGGGTGGAGAATTTGATTTAACTGCTTCAAGTTGGGGAGATGTTGAAGATTGAATATTACCCAATCCTCCTCTGCCTGACATTATAATAAATGAATGGATTTATTAACAAAGTGTTATATGGTGCTTGTGGGTTGGATTTGATGAATTGATAAATTCGATGATTTTGAGATGCGGAGTACTTTGCTAACTAAACAAACAAAAACAAAAGAAGAATATATGACGATTTTTTCAAACACAGGTTATTTAAAAAGTGAAATAAAAAAAAATAGTATTAAGTATAATATAAGATACAAATATTAATATATATATATATATCTAATAAGTTAAAGAAAAAACAAGAAATCTTAAAATTTAATATAAAAAAAAGTTGTGGTGGTTGTAGTGGTGGTGGTTGAAAAAAAAAGCACGGCAAATTTATGTCCCTTTAAACAATTAGCTGCTTCTTCTTTTATTTTAATTTAAATTTCTTTTTTTTTTATTTTTTCTTTGTAAATTTTTTTAAATAGGGCGATTTTTTTTTTATGGTTTTTTTTCTTAACAAAATTTACTTATGACGACGAGTCACATGCTTTTATGCACGTGAAAGGTATTTTTATGAATAAAAAATCAATCATCATCATCAATAGTTTCAACTTCAACAAATTCATCATTACGATAATTTGATGTGGGACTTATTTCAATAAATTCAACTTTCTTTACTTCAGAAATAATCATCTGTTCTACCATAAGACTACTATCTAAATCATCAGATCCTTCATCATTATTTATTGCTAATGAATTATTAATATTAATATTCTTAGTACTAGTAGTGGTAGTCTTATTAATTTCATCATTAATATGACTATATACTGGAGTCAATGGAATCATCATACTAGCGGAGTCTGTAGTTAAGAAATACAACAATGCACCTTTTAATGATTCATTATCATTATCAATATCATTAAATGTTAAGTTTAAAAAATGATCAGGTGGATATGAATTTTTATTTAAATTAATTAATATTTTATCACGAGAAGTAATTGATTGAATTTCTGGAAATTTAATTGATTCTTGAGATTTAGTATCATTATTAGGATTATTATTTATCAGTTTATTATTAATTATTGTATCCTTTTTTTGTTTCTTTTTCCAAAATTTTAATTTCAGCAATCCTTTGAGACTAATTGAAAATCTACGTTTTAATTTAGATTGATTATCTTGCGGAACTGATTCTGATCTTGATCCTGATCCTGGGATTGAACTAGTTACAATGGGATTATAAGGATGAAGTCTCATTGGAGTTGATGCTCCTGATGGTTCAAAGTTCATTAATTGATCTAAAACTGGTGATCTAGTTGGTGGTGGTAATGGAGGTTTTTGAATTGGAATATAACTTGATCTTTTACGTGATAACGTTGAAAGAGTTGATAATTGTCTTGGTTTAGAAATAATTCTACTACCTGATCTAGTAAACATATCTTGTTCTTTAAATTCTTCATTATAAACTACTTGTTCATCATCATTATTTATTTCATTCTCTTTATTGTTTAAATAATTTTCAACTTTTAATGATCTTGAAAATATTGATTCTGCTATATCATCATTATCCTCCTCATCATCATCATCATGTTTAACAGCCATACTTGTTAAAAAGTTGTTTTGATCTTGATTATTCTTGGATTCATATGGGAAATTAATTGAATCATTTTCTTCATCATAA
Source organism: Scheffersomyces broadrunensis (assembly GCA_030563665.1). Taxonomy (NCBI): domain Eukaryota; kingdom Fungi; phylum Ascomycota; class Pichiomycetes; order Serinales; family Debaryomycetaceae; genus Scheffersomyces; species Scheffersomyces broadrunensis. The sequence continues at coordinate 16,922 of JAJMJS010000003.1, read as the reverse complement.
ATTCTGGTTCTTTTCATATTTTGTAATAAACTCGTAACACTTTTCAGATTTATTGAAGTAGAAGTTAATAAATTATTTGATTTTTGAATCAATGAAAGGTCGGATACAGTATATATTATATTCATCGTCCAATTGATTGAATGATAAGTAGATTATTACCTGTAATCATAATTTCTTTCTATTTATTTCAGATGTGTAATAAATTTGTTACAGATATCACAGTCTTTAAAAAATAATAAAAATTTATTTTTTAAACTTTGCAACTAATTAATTTTTGTGTAAGCGAGTTATGCATATAATAAAACAATAGTAAAACAATAGTAAAACAAATAATAATATATAATAAATAAAAGTATATCTAAAATTAATATGAATAAACAAACAAACTATATCTATTCTAAGGCTTCAACTTGTTTTTTTAAAGCTTCATTTAAATTTCTATAATTTTTTTCACTTTGATCATGAACAAAGTAAAGTAAAATTGGAGCTAACAATCCTCCAAATTGTTCTGATTGAATGAATTCAGTTTTCCCTTCTTCGTCAATTGATTTGAATTCAAACTTATGTTTCCCATGAAATATAAAATCATATAATATATTCCCCTTCCATTCAAATACATCATCGGTTAAAGTTATTAAAATTGGGGTCATTTTAATGATTGTAAAGTCCAAATTTAATCCAATATCTAATATATCACCAACTTTTGGAATGTCTCTTGATTCTTTCGTACCAGTGATATTTTTAAAACTTACTAAAGATGGATTCCAATTACTCCAATTGGCAAAATTATAAAAATATTCTTTGGTAACATTAACGGGTTTATTAATTATAATACTGGTGGTGATAAATGTGCTCATCTTAGATTAGAATTGAATTGAATTGATTTGATTTGATTTGATTTGGTTTGGTTTGGTTTGGTTTATTTTTCTTCCTCTTAGTAATAATAATAAAGGATATATAACTTTGAATTGTTTTTATATAATAATAATGACAATTGCTTTTCTATAAATAATAAAATTTCTTCTTCGCCACTCATCCTTGAAATTCATTTATTTTTCTAGGATATATACACACATCCATACTGCAATACAAAAACAAGAATTCTCCCTTAACTACTAATAATAGGGTTTTAGATAAGATAAATTATAGAGATATTGATAATGCAGACAAGTAATGTTAAACTTGAGATAGTATTTAATAACAAAAATAGAATTATTTGTTCCTTTTATTGTTTTCAATCCAACCATATGTTTATTATCTGTTATTATTTTCTCCATATTTAGAAAGTTCTTTACCTAAAATGAAAATTATGTTGTATAGTAATTAAATAACTATTACCTTTGCAACCACTAATATTATGTTACCACCATTTAAGTAAGTTAATTATTATTATTTAATAAATAAATAAATAAATAATAAAGTTGAAAAGTTAAAGTTGAAAAATTAAAGTTACAGATACAATGCGCCACTATAAAGCAATTAATTTACATATACCCAAATACCCACATAACATTGAAATATATTTAATATTAATTTATATTTTTGAATATTATCGTAGATTATTAAACGTGTACATTGATATTTCTTCTATATGATAAATAAAGATAAATTTGAAAAACCAAGGAGATGGAAAATGAAACTCAAAATCAAAATTTGGAAAGTGGTAATTTTTTACAACAATAATAGCAATTAAATAGACATTTATATATATATATATTAAAACTTTAAAGTTACAAAATATACTTTTGATAACACATCACAAGTAATTCATGATATATTTATATATAACGTCTCCCACTTTTTTCTCTTCAAATTTAATTTAACTTATTATTGTTATCCATATAAAAGTTGAATTTACCAATCTAGCAATCATTTAATATCTGTTAAAAAAATGCAATTTTCAAAATTATTAACTGCTGCTATTTTAGCCTTAACTGTCCAAGCTGCAAACAATTCAAGTTCTAGTTCTGCTGGTGATGCTCAAGTTGGTAAAGCAGTCTCTGGTGCTGTTGTAGGTGCCGCTGTAGCAGGTGTTATTGCTTTATTATACTAGATTTTTCATGGAATTTTATTTAGTCGTTTGATTTATTTAGTATCACAAGTATTATAAATAATTTTTATTCTTAATAAGTTTATATATATATATATATTCAACTCTTTCGTTATTTATTATATAAAACATTGATGTTTTTAAATATTATCATCATTATAACTATCTGTAAATTCATCACCTAAAACCAATTGTTCAAATAAATCAAGTTCAAAATAACTTTCAAGTTCATCTTTATTCTTTATTGAATTATTTATTGAAATTAAGTTTTTAATATCATTAATAAGTTTATCTTTTTTTAATTGAAAATCTTCTACTAATTCTTGAATCATTAACATATTATTTTGTAATTTTTCATATTTAAGGAATAATAAATAATATTTTTCATTAATATTATATTCATTAATATCAGTATCAATTAATTCAAATTCAAATTCAAAATCTTCAAATTTTAAATTTAAATTTTCTAATTCATTTAATTTTTTATTTAATTTGGTCTTATTGTTTAATTTAAGATAATCTAATAAGGTAACTTTTAATGATTTATCATTATCAAGTACTTCAAAAATTTTATTAATTAAATTTTCATCTTTACCTTGATTTAAATTAGATGTTTCAGAATAATCAGATTTAATATTAATTGGTTCATTATCAATATTATTACTATTATTATTATTATCGTTGGAAATTCTGAAATTAGCTTCAAATTCATCATCAAATTCATCATCGCCTAATTCTTCATCTTCATAAAGTTCCTCCTGTTCTAATTGTTTTAATTTTGGTAAATCATCGCCATTTTTAAATCTTTCAATTAACGGTTTTCTTTTAATGGGAGATTCACAATGATTAACATTTTCTTTATTATTTATTGGAAGATTGTTGATTCTAAAATCTGATGGTGATGGAATCTTAAAACTTAAGCTTGGCGGGTATTTTCTTGAAGGAGAAATTGTGTTTGAATTAACAATTAATTTTGAATTCTTGGATGATTTTAATGGAGAAGGTGACATGTTGAGTTAGATTTGATTGTTTGATTGTTTGTTTGATTGATTGATCTATTTACTCCTCTAGATAGATTAATATAAAATTATATTTTTTATTCTTGGTTGCAAAGGATTTTTGAATTTTCTTTTTTTGTTTGTTTGCCTGAATTTCTGTAATCTCATTTTTTGTTGCTTAAGCTAATTAATTTCTATTATTTATTTTCAACCAATTTGAATTTGAAATGAATTTGAAACTACAAGTAATAATAAATCATTTGAAAAAACTCCAAAACGCAAACGGGGAGCTTTTGATAATATATTAATTAAATTAAATTTGTCTAGTATATCTTGATTTTTATCTATTGATTTAAAATACATCAGGTAATCTTTCTATGACATATGCATGACCACCTACACTAATTAATGGAACACCAGGAACTTTTCTAACTCTTCTTTTTAAATCAGCATCATTAGTAGCAACAATATAACATTTATGTTGAATAACTCTATTAACTAAACAATCATCAGCATATATACCAGCATGACTACATTTTAATCTTTCAATTCTATGATCTTTGGCTAACTTCAAAGCAATACGGTACTTCGGTCCCAATTTTTCTAATTCTGCCATTACACAATCTGTTATTATAGGTATTGCCTTTGCCATTAAACAATCCATTAATCCTTTAACTATATCAACTTTTTTTTGAATTGAAAAATTTATAAAATTAGTATCTATTAAAACTTGATACGGTGGTTTAATAGCCAGATTGAATTTAAAGAATAATGCTGATGATACTTGAGGTATGGATTTAGTTAATTCTGGATCATTTTTGGTTTTTGTATTGGGATTGGTGGGTTTTTTGGTGATACGTTGATCTTTAGAATTTAAAGTACGTTTGACTAATGCAAACTTTCTTGTCTTCTTAGCTTTCCCCATGTTATGTTCTTAAGGATAGTATTTGGATTGGTATTTGATCTATTTGCTCTACGATATATATATAAATAAATATTTATTGGAGATGAGGCATATAATTTTTTTTTTTTTTTGTGTGTACCGGAAAATTCTGTTGTGGATAGGATCATACACGACTTTCATTAAATATATTACTTTTCGATATTTGATTATTACTTTTAATTACTTTATCTATACTTCATATCCATTAATTTATTAGCTTATCTATTTCTTACTCTCTAACTATTTTGGATGAATTTCCTCATCACATTAAAATAGTTATCTTCAAAGAAAATAAGAACTACTATTCATCTACTATCAGAACTCTCAATAAAAGCTAACCCTTTGGTCATATCTGCTTCAGAAACTAATCCTATTATTGTCTATTGCATTAATTGGTCGCTTAAGAACCAACTAAATAAGTTATCAATCAATCTAGATACTTGTGTCGTCATATTTCCAAGAGTGCGATAATAATAAGTGTTGCAATACCAATATTATTAACTATATAAAGAATAATTAGATTAAACTATAAACCCAAATAGAAATATCAATAACATAGAGAATGATAAATTAAGTTTATTAGATTCACCAGTAACCGTATGAGTAAGTTTCAGAACTATACGTTGGTATACCGATTTCCAAACTTGTAATCTCATTTCCATCATAAACTGTTATTTGTTGTGCATCATCTCCAATAGTTTATTGCTGGCTTGTTGAAAATTCTAGGCATCAAGGCATCAAAAGTTTTAAATCAATTCTAATCCCCCGTATTAGTTATAAATGAATATCGCGTCTTAATTAGTATCCTCCTTTGCTATACCTTACTTGTAAGTATCATTACAAATGCTATGTTTATATCAAACAAATATTCTGAGAATGATATACTACTATATTCACTTGAAATCTGAATCCATATTATAGATCAACAATACAGAATGTCCTTCGAGGACGTAATGCAGTCCAATTTAATAGTTTTGACGCACATATTTTAATTATAATTTATCATAATTCAAATATAATATTTTTGTTTCCTTGACTTCCTTTGTTTGACCTCTGTTTAATTGATAATAACTTCTTTTAAAAAAAAACAGTTGTATAATAAATTCAATATAGAGATGTAGGACTAAATTAAAACTAAAACAATATATTGTACTAATATGAAAAGGCTTTAACAATAGTTGTCAAAACTAAAACTAAAATTATTCATACAGTTTTATTTAACAATACTAATTGTGTTAAAACTGGGCTTTACACAAGAACTATCTTTACATATAATTATTTTTTTTAGTAGAAGGGTATTATTATTCAAGGGTATAACTGCCATTGATAACAACAACATTATATTGTGGGTTTTTCTTGGAAATGGGATTTCATTTTAAACCTTGGATCTTGTGTAACTTGTCTAAACAAAGAAAAAATAAATAAAAAAATAAGTAAATAAATAAATAATAAATAAACAAGATAAACTCATGTCCTTATCGTGCATGCTGCCCAGTCACAGGAAAGATTAACCTTTGGCTAAAGATAATGATGTTGGCTGAAATTTAAATAAAGAAGGGGCGATAATACACGAATGAACCCTAAAATGGAATTGTAAATCTTTTAATAATGAAGATCGTACAATACAGACACATACACACACATATATATATATTATATTATATTTATATTTATATTTATATATTTACATTGTGAAGAAACATGAACATAATATAATATGATATAATATATTGTATTAAACCGCCAATCCTTTTGGTCTCAATGTTGGTTATTTTAAACAGGCTTTATTAAAGAAACTAGGAGCGAACGTGGTTTTTTTCTTAAACTCCACTTTACCTAAAATTTTTAGTGAGATTCGTTTTATTTTTCGGTTGACTTGCCGTTACGAGAAAATCTTTTAATTAACCACCACTTCCCCCGCTAATCTTACCAGAAAAAAAAGAAAACAATCTCCCCCTAAATCTCAGGTCGGTCTCTGTTTTTAGACAATGATGAGATCGTTTTGGGATGAAGATCTTTTAATTTCAAGTTTTAAATTTAAAATCCTTATAATAAAAATAATAATTAATTATTAATAATATTAATATTTTATGTATCGTTAAAAGTTACCACTACCACATGTCTTGAATAATATATTATCATAATATATAATATATATAATATAATAAATAGTACTAGCAATACTAATAGTAATAGTAATAGTAATTTCTGGAATTAGGGTAAGGCTATATAGGAATGGCTGTACAACTGTGCTCAAACTCCGGGTCGAAGGAATAGAATAAGATTAAGAGACTCATTTCCCAAACGATGATTCAAAAAGTGCTCATGCAGAGGGGTTACGTGCTTAGTAGTAGCATGTTACTAATTAGGCAGACTAGTGAAGATTTATAATTCATGCTAGAATATTATTTAAGGTGTAAAATAAAAATAAAAAATATAAAAAATATAAAAAATAAAAAATATAAAAAATAAAAAATATAAAAAATATAAAAAATAAAAAATAAAGTTATTTTGCAAGTGATTATTTTTTAAACATTAAATATTATTTAATATTAATATTTTAATATTATTTATTATTTAATAAAAAAATCTGAAGATTTTAAGGTTAAAAATGAGTATTAATTATTATTAGAAACTAAATATTAATTAAGATTAATATCCACTTGAATGGGATGAGGAGATCAGGTAATACTTATACTTATACCAACTAGGTAATGATCCCTTGATCATACCATGTTTACAAGGTATTTAATAAGTAATCTATTAATGTTTTATTAGTTGAGGCTAATCAGTTAAAGTTTAATTAAAATTTAATATTTATAATAAATCGTGCATGTGACGAAACGATTGACGATATTAGTTTAAAATTAGTTTTATAAAATATATATAAAATTGAAAAAAAAGGTCTAGCTTAAAGTACCGAAATTTCGTACATAGTTTTATTTTTTAAGGATATAATATATTCAATGTGGCAATATATATTTTTATTTTTATTTTTATTTTTATGTATTTCTCCATTTTTTTTGGTTTCTATTTGCTCCAGATTTTTATGATTTATTATGGATGTATGATAATAGGGGTTGAGGCTTTTGTGTCCAGGGTTAAATTAAAATTAGAATTAATATAAATATTAAAATTAATTGAAAATTGAGTAATTAAATGATTATACTACTATTCACAAGTTACCAAGAAAATTCTGTCATTGTTAATTGTTATTAAGTTTACGACTAATAATAATAAAAATTTATTGTTTATACTGTATAAATCTTTTTTTTTTCACATGCGGTTTATGATTTTTTAATTAAAGTCTAAAATAAATAGATAAATTAAATTAAATTAAATTAAATAAATAGATAAATTAAATAAAATAAAATAAAATAAAATAAAATAAAATAAATAAATATAGATTAGATTAATTTTAAATTAACTAGGTTAATATTGTCAAATGATAAAACTAGATATTAATACTGAACGGATAAGATCGACAATACATTCGTCTTACATAAATTATTTTAGATTATGTATGTAAATTTTCAACTCTATTTAATCCTGAAGTAATATTATTTATTATTATTTATTATATATTGTTCAACTAAATAATAAATTTTTTTAACAAATATTTAATTTAATTTGAGGAGATCAAATTTAATCAATTAAAATTAATTATTGTAAGAAATATAAAAATAAAAAAATATTATAAATTCACAAAAATTTATTATTTATATAATTTATATTATTATTATTTAACAATATATTATTATTATTATTATTATTATTATTATTATTATTATTATTATTATTATTATTATTATTATTATTATTATTATTATTATTATTATTATTACTATTATTATTTATTATCAGTATTTTTATAATATCAAATACCGCATTAAAAAATATTTAATATTCATCTGTTAAATACAGGAATGGATCTGATTGACAGACAGGGAAAACCGCAAGATGCGCTACACGTTTCCCAATTCATACATGTCACATTCGTCTTTGTGTGAGTTTTAATTTTGACCTTAGATAAAAATTTAAAATTAATTGAAATTGAACTGGTTAATAAATGCACTTGAGATTCTATGCATTCACTATGACTTCTTTATAATCACCCGAAGGATCCCAGATAGAAGGGCGTAAATGCAGAATGATGTTAGAATGTAAATTAATGTTAAAAAAAATTAATTAATTAAAATTTTAATTAGAATGTACATTATAAATTTAAATAGTTCAAAAAAAAATTTTATAATTAGTTAGAAGCACATGTTAATGCAAACTAATATATCTAAAAAGAAAAACAAGGTTAGTGAACCGAGAGGGTGATAGACCAAAATTATTCTTATTATTAGTTGATCTGTCTTTCTTTCTTTTCCCTTACGCTTCTTTGTTCATCCTTCCTTCTTTGAAAGAGAATCATTCATAACCTGGTTTTGAACTTTATGAATGAATAAATAACAATGGAAATGTCATATTAATTAATTAATAAAAAAATGAATATTAATAATAATAATAATAGAAGGTGCTTATACTTACTTGCAAAACTAGATTCATAAATAATTTAAAAATAAACTTGTTCAACCGGCTTTAAAATTATTTTTAACAGCTTGTTCTTTTCAATAATCTTTCGATATATATTAAGTACATTATATTAAACGACTTATATAATAAATAATATTAAATAAAATAATAATAATAATAATAATAATAATAATAATAATAATAATAATAATAATAATAATAATAATAATATTGAATAAGGTTTTAATCGAATTTTGAAGTACATACAAGAAGCATTAGAAAATATATATAGTAATGATTGAACTTACACGAATAATGAATTTTTGCTAATTATAATATTCATGGAAGTATGCAATGTGCGGAAAAGAACATTGAAAGCGACAAAAAATATTTTTTTTTTATTTTTATTTTTTTTATTTTATTTTTTAATTATTTTTATTTTTATCTTTATTTTTATTTTTATTTTTATTTTTATTTTTATTTTTATTTTTATTTTTATTTTTTATTTTTTAATTATTTTTATTTTTTTTGGGCTCGCTTTTAAATACTTCAAATTAATTTCTTTTTTTTTCTTTGTTTCTATAATTTAATCTCATAGTTAAGCAAACAGGATGAGGAAATTTAACAAGCGCTTTTTATCAATTATATCAAACTATACTTTAACTAGATATGGATATTAATAATATTATAGTCTTCGAGGAATTTTTACTGCTATCGGTAATTTCTTATTTCCCTTCTATTGCATATAGAGATTAGAATTCTTTTTATTATAATTAGATAACCCTTATTCTTAAATCATATGTTATTATTTTTTCTGTGTGCGGCGGATTTACAATCCCGGGGAGTAAGACAATAATCAATCAATCTTATTTACAATCTAGTGACTGGTTACGAGTACACACAAAGACGAGCATAATTTATAGGGAAGGAGGGGACAATTTGAGGGGTTGGGGGCTGGAACACTTTACAAAATTAGTAAGGTAAAAATAGTATATAATAATATATGATGATATATATTAGTTTAAAATTTTATTATGTGGCAGAAGTACACAAAAAAAAAGAAAAAAGAAAGAAAAAAAAGAGAAAAAAAAAAGAAATTGAAAAATAGAACAAAAGAAAAAAAAAAAAACATTTAAATTTTTAATTTTGCCTCTCAGTGCCGTACAAATTTTTAATGGATTAATTAAATGTTAATTAAAGAACTCAAACTCATCAATCTTGCTTACTGATGGCCCATGCGATGATTCTTTAATCAATAGATTGAAGGGCATCGAACTTACTATTTAAATTTTTAAATTATTTAATTTATTAATTTTATTAATTTTCGTATTTTAGTTTTATAGGGTTTTTACTTTTTTTTTTTTATTTAAAATTTTAAGTTATAATTTATAATTAATTTTTAATTTTTATCTAATTTAAAAACTTAGTTATATGTGATAATAATTACTATTAAACAAATAATAAATAGTAAATAGTAAATTGTAAATTTTAAATTGTAAATTGTTAAATGTAATTTTATAATTAATTAATAAATTTAATATGAAGCTGTGGCTTTTGTAATAATTATTCTATTATTTCCTTCTATTCTTGTTTATTAGTATAATTATTATGTACTATGTATTATGTATTATATTATCATACACCCTAATAACCTTATCGCATAAGTATCTGAATTATTTTTTAATAAAAAGCAAAATTAATAAATTAATTTATTAAAAGGCACTTTTTCTTTTAAGGGAGAGCAGCACACGCTCAGCAAAAAGCCAACAAAAAAAAAATTAGAAAAAAAGAAAAATTAATTACTAAAATAGGGAGGTTCTGTTTAAGGTAACATATTTGGCAATCAATCAATCAATCAATCAATCAATATTAAATTAAATTTTAATTAAATTAAATTTAAACAATTAACTTTTAAATTTATAATTTGACTCCTATATTATTGTTAAAATGTTTACGTGCAGATACTACTAAAATATGCTTAAAATTTAAATTTTGTTGAGTAATTCGTAACAAGATTGGTGGAACCAATAATACTTTTTCCTGCCTGACATGCTTGCAGACCATACATGTAATTGTTATCTCTTAATTATTAATTAATTTAATTATTATTAAAATTACTCAAATTGCTTAACTATGTATGTATGTATATATATATATATATAAATATTATACTTTTGGGGAGCGTCCGTGTGTACGTTTTATTTATGTATGTATGTATGTATACATTTATATGTGCTTGCTCGTTTACTAATGAGCGTGTTCTATTTTTGTTGTTGTTGTTGTTGTTGTTGTAGGGAGAAAAAAAAAGTAAGAATTAGTGAGTTATAGACGCCTTAAAAAAATATATATATACATAGTTTATAATTAACGTGTATTGTAATTACGCTAAAATTATTTTTACTAAAATAGAATTTTATTATTAACTTTTTTTTTAAAAAGAATTTCCTAAATTAAAAAAAAAAAAAAAAAAGAAAATTTAAGTTTTTTAATCCAAACCAAAAATAAAATAAAATAAAATAAAATAAAGTAAAAAAAAGATTTTGGCCCACTAAGTAAAAATTTGTGGAGAGTTTTTAATCCTGCTCTGCTCTGCTCTCCTCTACAATTTTTGTAAAAAAATAGCTCGTAGTTTTTTGAGATGAGATAACTTACAATATTACCATACCTTGATCATTCAATAGTAGCCATATTATATATTATACATTATATATTATACATTATACATTACATATTATATTACATTATTTATATATATATTAAAGGATTTACGTATTACGCAAGTGGTTCCCTTTTTTTTCTTTTTCTTTTTCTTTTTCTTTTTCTTGTTTAGGAACTCTATGCAATGTAACATATTTACTACCTTACTAAATAAAAGGAAGAACTTTCTCACTAAAAAAGAAAATAATAAAGATATTTTAGTGGAAGACCCTACCGAAACAAAAAAAAAATTAAAAAGATTTACAAAGATTGTCTGTCCCCCCTAAACAAAAAAGCAGCCAACCTTAAAAAAAATCGTAACATTATCTTGGTATTCCGGCATTTGATCCGCCAAAACCTAGTGAATCCTCTTACAAGGGATACATGTATCTAATATATACCCATATCCAAAGGGGGTTTGCGGACAATCACGATACAATGTCATTTCAATCACCAATCCAATCTACAACGTAAATCTTTTATAAAGTAATATACCCATAATATTAAAATTAAAATAGAAAATAACCAGTTAAATGAGTTTTGAAAAAAAGAAAAAAAAATAAAAAGAAATCAGAAATATTAAGAAAATGAAATAAATAATAATTGTTTGTAATAGAATTGAATAAATGCTAAATATTTATATATATATTGTAAAAAAAAAAAATAATGCAATGTTGATTATTGGTTGATGAAATGATAATTAATAATTTCTTTTTAAAAATCAATATGAGAATCACTTTGAGGTATTTCAGTATAATAACTTTGTAAAGCTCTCTTTAAAGCAGGAACCAACTTATCCCATCTTAAAATACGAACCTCTTTATCAAACCCTCTTGGCTTTCTAATCTCGTATCCCATAATTCTCTTGGCCAATTCAAGACGAAAATCTTGATTACTTGGTTCTTGTGATATATATTGTTGATGACCAAAAGTTGGAGTATTATTAGCAGAATTGTTAGTTGATGATGAAAGATCATTCATACGTGATGATATTGGCTTCTTGGACCAAAATGGTACCAAGTTGGATCTAACTCTACCTCGTTCTCTTCTCTTTTCAGCAGAATCTTTAGCTTCAGTACCAATTAATAATTCAACAATTTCAACAACTTCAACAGATGTAATATAATATTGATAAGTTTCACCATCTTCTTCACATCTAACATAACTCTTGGGTGATCCATTGTTTCTAGTACTTTCTTCATCACTACTTTGAGAATCATAATATTCATCATTTAAACGTACTTTACATTTTAAACATGAAACTTCAACAACATCAACATTTTTGGGGGCAGGTAAAGTAGTTGGATTTTCATTGGCAGCTCCAACAATAGAAAAATTAGCAATTAATCTTGGTCCAGCTTGAAGTCTTTCAATTCTTATAATACGACGTCCATCATCCTTTTCCAGTTTAAACCACTGTGGATAACAAATATCTTCAATCGTTGCACCATTTAAACTCAATTCAACCGGTAAAAATAAAGCATTACTTCCAATTGATAACTTGGGTGGTCTGGTAGTACTTCCTCCAGCAGAAACACCTCTAATAACTCTATACCTTCTACCAGCACCACCAATTAATTGATTGTTTGATTTGTAATCTTCATCGTCATCTTCTTCATCATCTTCATCCTTTATTCTTGGAGTTTCAAATGATCCAGTTAATAATGAAGGAGCCGATGATGTATGATTAACTTGAGCATTCATATAATAATCTTGGCTTGTGGTATTTGAACTTCTTGTGGTTCCAACAGTTGAAGGTGGAGTATAAGATAAATGATCAAAATTACCATTACCTTGAACTTGATTAGGTTGTTGTAATTGAGTATGACTTAAATCAAACGATATTGAACTAACAGAAGCTAATGAAGTTGATACTGGATTATTTAAAGGTTGTGGAGAATAATATCTAGTTTGATTATTTTGATAATTATTAACATTACCATTACCTTCAAAAAATGATGAATTTAAATATGAATTATCAGATGTAGAACTAGCATTATAATTAAAGTTTGGAGTATTTGATGATGGTAATAATTCATAATCCATACTACCACCAGCAGCAGTACCATTATACATTCTTGAATTATACATGTCATTACCATGACTAGAATTAAAAGAATATAAAGATTGAATCATTGGTTGATTGTGATGTCCAACCATTTGTTGCTGTTGCTGTTGTTGTTGTTGTTGTTGTTGTTGTTGGGAATGTTGAATTGGAACACCATAATTTATATATGAATGACCAGCAGTCACATAAGGTGAACTCATATTATTAGTATTACTATTATTATGATGATTCATATTTGGAATTGGATTAGAATTATTATAAGTTGAGCCAGTGGCAACAGTAGCACCAAGAGTAGCATTTGGAGAATCATTACCATAATTGGAATTGGAAAAGGTTTCGTCAAAACTAGTTGATTCATCAAGGTAATAACCACCATTATTTGCAATCAAAGGGAATTCAGTCATTTGATTAGAATCAGAAGTTGGATCAAGCATATCAAATACAGTGGTATGAACTAGACTTGGTGAAGATGAAGAAAACATATATGATTTGAATCAAATTAAAATAAATATAGTTTTAAAAAATAAAATTTGAAAAATACCTGTCAATATATATATTATTGGAATAAAATATGCAACGAAGGTTTTGAACGATGTAAAGGTAATAAATAATCTTATTCGAAACTCAAACGGCACCAATGAATAAACAATCAAAGTATTTTTAGAAGTAATATACTAATCGGAATGTCTAATGTTAATTATTGATATAATTGAAAACAATATAAATTTAAAAAAATGATCAAAAAAAGAGGTGAAGTAAACGGCAAAACATGATTTATATAAATTCTCAAAAGTATAACAGAGGATACTCAAATAAAAAAAAAAAAAGGGAACGCATACAAAAACAAAAAAAATAAAAATGAAATAAAATAAAAATATATAAAAAATAAAAAATAAAAAATAATTAAAAATAAAATAATTAAAAATAAAATAAATTAAAAATAAAATAAATTAAAAATAAAATAAAATAGAACTTAAAAAATAAATCTTTGAAAAAAAAAAAAAAAAAAAATAATTAATATAAAAAATATTTTTATAATCCTAATAAAAACATAACACCCAAAAATACAAAAAAAAAAATTTAAATAAACTTTTTTATATGCATTCCCACTCAAAAAAGAAAAAAAGAAATTTTATTTTATTAGAAAATTCAAAGTACGAATTGTTTAAAAATATAATAATTTAATATATTAATTATTAATAATAAAAAGAAATTTAACCCTAGAGATGATTTTCCTTCGATGCAGTAAATATTATTTTTCAATTTATTATATATGATATGCAAAGTCCGGAATAAGCTTAGGTGCATGAAAAATTATTTTTTATTTTTTATTATTTTATTTTTGGATCCTCTGTGTCTCTTACTTTATTAGGTAACGTAAATGTGAGTGGAAATGTACATCACAATTAGGAAATCTACTCGCATTTATTTTTTTTTTATTTAATTATTTTAGGGGCGTGTCCCGGGGAGAGACCAACACTAAAATAAAAATCATTAACTATGGTGGTAATTCTCACCCGCAATATCTTTCCTTTAAATTGTGGTGGTATTCACAGTAATTTAAATAAAAATATAAATAAAAACAAATGTAAATATAAACCACTACTTTGTGATACATAGACCGTTATCTCATTGTACTTGTTTAAAATTATATCTTTCTTCTTCTTTTCTATTTCGATTTTGTAAATTAATCTTTTTATATTGTAAAGTATCTTGCATATACTTGTAACATTCTTGATAAATACTCATTTTTAGTTACTTTGTGTATGGTCATTTATTTAATTTAGGTACAGCCTAAGATGAAAAATTCCTCGAGATATTCTTTCTTTATTGATTATTATTACTATTTTGTCTAATATCCCTTTTATTCATTTATTTACATTGAATCAAAAGTCATATCGCTCAACTTGAAATTAAATTTCATCAATATGTGGGTGGGTCATTCTGTTGTATCTGACCCATCACCATTCTGATTTAAACTGGCATATGACATTGCAAATATTATTATTACTATTAATAAATAATTATTATTATACTTACTTCTTTTAATTCTACTTCTATAAAATAATTATTAAGTGGGGTTGATTTCAAAACAAAATTATTTTTTTTTTTGAATAATTTGTTCGTCGTACAAAAATAGAAAGTTCTATATAAAATAAAATAAAATAAATAAAATAAAATAAATAAAATTAAATATTTTATTTTATAATTAATTAAATTGGTTATTACTTATGAACTCTGCAACTGTCGGTATTTTCGCCAGTTAGTTAATACAGATATATTATTTAACATGGCTAGCTACCCGAAAACATCTCTTTTATTAATGATGTCATATAGAATAAATTTTAAATTAGAACTTTTTTTTAAAAAAAGAACTCTTTTTTCTTTTCTTCTTTAATATAGTGTGCTGCTCTTTGAGACTAAAATGCCTTTTAACTTCTATGTTCATTATTATTTCAAAAATTAAAAGGGTAACACTCTAATATGTTACACAATTTTATAGTCAAAGATATATCTCGTAAAAACTAGATTTCTTCCTTTGGTCTAATGAATTCTGAATGAATTTTCTGACTTGAATTTTGAGCATTGACTCTTTATTATTATTATCATCGTTAAATATTAGTTACTATTTGCTTTCATTTAGTTGATTCATTCATCTATTAAAAGTGCATGCTACATATTCTATTTAGTCATAATCATTTCATCGAAAGTTTAAACCCGAAGACTGTAATCAAAATTTCATATGATAGATGTATTCCTTGATAATAATTTAAAATTCCATGACTGTTCTCTTATTATTGTTATTTATTATTTATTTGCGCTTCGAATAAAACCTGTTCCATGCTTTAAATGGAATAAATTAGGAAATCATTTTTATTATTAATAATATTATTCTAAGTTTCTTTAGGGCTTTAAGAAGCCTACTAGAAAATAATTTTTTATTTTACATGATTAAAATAATAATATCAATTGAAGTATTAGACGGTGTTAAAGATTACATCAATTAATAATAATATTATTATTATTAAAATATTATTAATTAATTTGTTCTATACTTTATTCTTTTCAATGGAAGTATTCCAATCACTTTAACTTCCTCTAACAAAAAATATATTTTCCGAAATCAACAGCAATAATTTTTTTTTCTTCTTTATGGTATTATACTGTTCCCAATCAGGAAATCGGAGCGAATCTTTTTTATTTTTTAATTTTATTTAAAAATAAAAAAAAGAATTAAAAAAAAAAATGAATAAAAGAATAAAAAATAAAAAATAAAACATAAAGTTTTCCAATGCATGTCATAGAAAAGTTTAAAAGTTTAAAATTCGATGGTTAGAGTCAAAAACTTACATACATACATAAATAATATAAATTATTTTAAGGATATAGCATTTAACCTAGGCTTCTATCGGATTAAATTATTATTATTAATTGGATTAAATTATTATTACTTAATTTAATTATTAGAATCATCATATCTTAATCACAGGATCTAAATTAATTATTAATTTAATTTAATTTAATTCACATTCATATACTTTTATAAACAGTTTTGCGCTTTGCTACATATGATATCATCATTATCAGTTTTAATTCCTATAAACATTTCATGGAGAATAATTGTACCTTATCCCGATGATTAAT